>OX422219.1:397902746-398502746 GCA_949130495.1 Sambucus nigra | reverse complement strand
ACAATTACTTAGGTTTACTATATAGAGCTGATAATTTGCTCACAAGTTGCATCTGATAAAAGAAACTCAGTGCATTCTGATATACCAGAAATACACATTTTCAAACACCAAGTTAATTTTGCACATTAGATGTTAGACATTACCCCCAAATCCAATGCAGATTTGAACAAAATGCACCCAGTTGAGAGCGATAAACGATTATGCTGTAAGAAGTATTTGAGCCAAATAATCTCTGCATGAGCCCAAAACCAGTGGCCAGTAGTACAAAGAGCCCTTTCATCTGACAGTTCATCATCAGGCCACGGACAAGACAACAATATGTTCAATGTCAAAACCCTAACCTTCATCTGGTGTCCTGCTAAATCTTCTCAAGCACCTTACATCCGTTCCTAATCACTGATCCATCACGTCTCCTCTCCGCCGGTAATTTCTGATTTTGATTTGATTTTTTTTCAAAATTTCAAAAACTGAAGATTACATAAATTATTCCAAAATTAAAATAATCAGATACGTTTTCATTTAAAAACTGAAAAAGTTCACAAAAAAATTTGCTGCACTAATAAAGAAGTTAATTTTAGAAAGTTGGTTTGAAATCATTAAGGTTAAATGTTGTATAGTTCGGCAATAAGCGAGGATCAATAACTGTGGGGTAGTTTTGAGATCAAACAATATTGGATGAGCTGGCTAACGGTCAACTAACGGAATCTGTCAAAATGGAGGCCAACTATAAGTTCTTTCAAAATTGACTATTTGACCCTGTGTAGAGGTGTTCCAGAAATGTCTATGATCGAGTAAATAGCTCTACGAACGAATGGATCGGAGGTTCTGTTTTTCTCTTAATGGGAGTTCTGGGTATCGGTTTATATGGTTCTAATGAACCAACATTAAATTTTAAAACATCAGTTAATCAGTTGTATCATGTGGCCTTGGAAATACTATTCTGTATTGAATTTTTTAGGGATCTTTAGTATCTAGTCCAATTTATAATGATTTATATGTCACCACTCTCATGTTTTTATTTTTTTAGTTGTTAGTCCTATATTGGACAAGTGTCATTGTCTACAAAAAGAAGGATTGGTAGTTACATGGAAGTTATAGGCAGTTTTGGGCGGTTATAGGACTTTTTACAATTCTAAAAACACATGGGAGTAGAGCCTAAATACACTTTTGTAGATGGGACTAAAACCAAAAAACCTAAATTTTTTATTGCTTTTGCTGTCAAATCGCCGATTATACCCCTTATATACATGGTTACCAGTATCATTTCTGTACAACATATATGTCCCTCTTACGCTCAATTTTCCCATGCAGTTTCGAGTACTTGAATGGTCGATTCTTTTTTTTCTTCTTCTTAAACTTCCACCTTTACGAATGAAAGCGGAAGGAATGTCTGATTAGTTATAACTAATCATACCATGAAATAATTAGAATTATAAATTAAATATAATAAATATGTGATGGAATAAAATAGAGAAGCTTCAGGAAAAGAATTTCAAATGTCAAAATCGAGGCCAAATCCCTAAGAAGAAGAAATTGTAAGGGTTAGACTTGGTCACAAAGAATCATTGGGTGCCAAACCCCAAATCATCTATTTTTTTTCCAGAACAAGAAAACATAAATCACCTAGGGGCAGAGGAATCGCTGAAGTTACCTGCTACACCATACTACTATTTTGGTGCCCCTTTTTTAGCCACTATGTTATAGATTTATTCTATATGCTTGTCAAAACAGAAAAAGAAAGGGATCCTTTTAGTTGCTACATATGATCAAGGTTCTAAAAAACGCGGGGCGTGACCGAGGCGTGGAGGCCAAGCCTTAAGCCTTAGAAGCCTAGGCGGACCTTAGGCGTAAAAAGGCATTTAGACATTTTTTAATATATTTTAATATTTTTTGACTATGACAAAGCTATTAAAAATATTAAAATGGTACATACCTTAAAAATATGTCTAAATATTTGTAAATTAAAATACTATTTTTTTAAAATAAAAAAAAACAAAAAAATTGCATTTTTTCACGCCTTACTTCTAAAAAACTCGCGTTTTTTCACGCCTTACCACCCAAAAAACGCGCGTTTTTTCACGCCTTACCCCCCAAAACGTTGACTATTGTTGACCACGTCTAGGGCCAAAACTTGGCGTATCTAAAAAGCCTCGCGCCTAGGCGCGTTTTTTTAGAACACTGCATATGATAATATTGAATCAGGGAGAGATGCCCCCCTCCCCAATGTTTTTATAGTAATCTGACATACCCCTTTTGAGTACAATACTATACAAGAGAGCCCCTTGTTAAATAGGGTTTAATTCTAATACTTGTGAAAAAAAGGTGGTATCTCTACTATCAGCATTATTACAGTGGGTAACTAGAAAAAAAAAGGATAGGAATGAAATTTGGATTTCTGAACGAGTCATTTTCTTTGTTTCAGCCTGGTAGATTGGTGCTCTAAGTATTGCAAAGGCCGGGGTGGTGACATCAATCCAAAAGCTCATAGAGTTTTTTATTCCGGATGCCAGGTATGTGACGATTTACATTTACTTCAGAATAAAGTTATATATTAAACAGTCTGTGATTGAAGAGAGAATGACAAGTTTAAGATTAAAGGTAAAAAGAACAAGCCTTAAATTTCTGATATTTCTTAGTAATTACAAATTCATGTTCCTAAAGGTTTTGAAAAAGAACAAGCCTTATCATTAGGTTTTAACTAGTGTAGAGAGCTTACATAAATGGAACCAAATTATAAATCCTAAAGAGAAATTCACTGATGTAGGATCTCAACCCATTTGAACTTTCTGGTGAAGATCTTCTAGTCTGCCATGTGTCTCCTTCATAAACCATCCTTTATACGAGACCTGTTATATACATGTGATTGTCACTGCTTTATTAGCCAAAGATAATGCGATCGTCATGTGATTGCCATTGCTATTTAATTCTCTCCTTTTTTTAATAAGTACTATGAAGCAATTGCAACTTTTTTTGTTGATGTCATTTTGTTGCAGTGCAGGCTATTATGTATGCGCTTTGCTTCCGTATGAGATCAATGCTGGGCGTTCCTCGTCTAAAATCACAACTTTGTCTTATGCCTATGGAGGCAATCTTGAAGAATCCATTAAATCCATTAAAGGTGAACTACTGTCTTGGCCTTTTTCATTTCCACCCTCGACATTGCAGTTTTAGTTAGACATATAAGTTTTCATGTGAAATGCCAGAAACCCCCTAAACTTTGATTTTAAATGTAAACACCCCCTATTGTTTGAGATAACCCCATATATGTCGCTAAATACACATTTTTCGTGATACAGAAAATTAATAGTTCAAGTATTTTTTCCCCTGCTAAATTAGTAGAACATGGATGTACGAGCAACTTATGTGACTGTTTAGGGGGTCTGGCAATTTATCCATTATTATTATTCGTCTTTGTAATCCCTAATCCTAGGATTTTTTATATGGTTCATATCTTTTCTTGTAAGCTTGTATTTAGAAAAGACTTACTTCCCTAACAGGTGTGCTTGCCATCCATAGTAGCAGAATTTCTTCGACAGGCCAAAGAAGCTCGTCTATTTTCTGTGGCCGAGACCTTTGTCTTGTATGGTACGCTTGAATCGGATCTTTCAAGGGCTTTTGGTGGATTTGAAAGATTAGACATGTTCTTCCCATTTGATCCATATCTGTTAAAGAAATCTGACAGGTCTGTTGTGGGGATGCCAGTTGTCCAGTTCTTCTTTATTTTTATTTTACGACCCCCCCCCCCCCCCCCCCCCCCCCAAATACACGCTCCTGCCCAAAATATGCACTGTGTCGCTTACATTTTGTTGCTCAAGGGACCCCAGAAGGTGCTCTTTGCAACAGAATACATAGTAAAAGGGTTTTTGTGTGGGTGGGTGGGGGGGTCTTCCACTTTAATCTCCCAATTTGAATTTCTTCTTTGTCCAAAGTGTGCGGCAGAAACATTAGAACGACATTTTATTGCAAATAATAAAAAGATCAGTAATGCTTGTGCGGAGTTAAAGTGAAGGCATAAAATACAGACCATGATTTGCACCGTTAGATGCACTAACAGTGAGGAGAGAGAGTGCATGTAACTGTGAGAAATGTGGTCTTTGTACCAGGTCTTTACTTTTGGTTATTACCACTTCTACAGTCTACTTGAGTTTTTGCAGCGGTACTAACAAATGTTTCTTCCTTATTTTCATTTGTAATATAAAAGATATATCCGGCCAAATTTCATGTACTGGTCAATGGTGAGATCTACATGTGATGATGACGACGATGATGAAGATACCATTGGTGAAGATGTTGAGGAGGATTGTGGAGGTGGGAACGGGATGAACATTGCCATGAGTTTCGACAAGGGTGATGTGGATGAGCTGGACTTGCAACAAATGTCCATAACGCCCCAGCACAACTCCCTTAAATACAGGTTTGGAGGCGGGCGGGAACGGATGCAGATGCCCTCCAGAATTAGACCGTCCACAAGTCCAGAGTCATTGTGATACGTCCCCCTTGTTCTTCAATAGGGGGAGAGAATCACACATACGTATACTACTACGGGGGGACTCCCATTTTCCCTCCCAATTGACTGATTTTTTAGCCTATAAAGGGTAGGGCTGTGTGTGAGATTTAGCAAGTTTTCAATAGTGAAGGTTTCTGGTGGAGTTTCTCCTGGGGTGTGGTGTTGATATGAATTATATAATGTCATGAACTTCTCACTAGGCCAACGTATTGTAATATTTTATTAAATGATTATTGGGGAAGTTAATTTACAACAATGTTTAACTATCCACAAATCAATGTACCTTGGGGACATCAATCTGTTTGAAGACTTGTGAGCTTTCCCAATTCTTTCATGGAAATTGAAACATTTGCATGACAATGCAGCACGTTAGGGTTTTGCTTATATCATTTGTATTTCGCAATTTTAGTCTTTATGTAATATGATCTTTGGAAAATGCAAGGTTCTAAAAAACGCGGGGCGTGATCGAGGCGTGGAGGCCAAGCCTTAAGCCTTAGAAGCCTAGGCGGGCCTTGGCGTAAAAAGGCGTGAAAAGGCGTTTAGGTCTTTTTAATATATTTTAATATTTTTTAACCATAACAAGGCTATTAAAATACTAAAATTGTACATATTATAAAAATATGTCTTAATATTTGCAAATAAAAATACTATTTGATTATTTTGGATGAGATAATGGTCCGGTTTGCAAAAAAATCTTTAAAAGGCGATATCGTTTCACTAAAGCATTGTTGTTTTTAGAGAAAAAGTACACCTTAAGGGTTTTACCAAGCATAAGGCGTCAAAATCTTAAGGCGGGGCGTTTCTTCCAAGCCTCAAGCCTAGGCGTGCCTAGGCGGGTTTTTTAGAACAGTGGGAAAATGTTAATAGTATATATTTTTTGCACTCTGTTTGCATGTAAAATGTGATTGATATACGATATGTTATAAATATAGAATATTAATTTTTGGGTAATGTTTTTTTTGGGTTTTTGTATTTCTATTTGGAAATAGTACACTTTTGTTCAAATATATGCATGTTTGTAAAAATTATACTGAAATGATTGTTTATAAGTAAGTTTGCAAATTTGGTTTCATTTTATTACGGGATGCATCAAAGTAAAGAGTATTTCCTCACAATTCGAAATCGAAGAGCTTGAATTCTGTTGGGAGCACCCCTTATATTGACCCACTAGCCAGTGTTAACAACAAATAATAATTCACCAGTTTTTCAAATGTATTACGCTCATTGGTGCATGTCTCCATATATATTATCTTAGAAACTACTCTATTGGGAAGGGTGATAATAATGTTACACAACATTTTTTTTCTTCCTCGCACACTATTTAAAAATGATTGTCTATTGTGTTTAAGAAAAGATACTACGGGGTTGCCTTTCAGTACGTTTTGCAGTTAAGGATAGCACGTGTAAAATAACTCAGTTTTGAATAAAGCTTCTCTATATTTGGCAAAAAAAAAAAAAGATATTGTGGTGTAGGGGAGAGAAATTGTGAGCCAACATTCATTTAACATGGGACAGGCACAACTCGAATCCAAAATCTACTCATCTGTAGGAATAAAAAAACTTATAATCTTCATCACCACAGATTTTCTTTTCACTGTAAGGTTATTTGTTCAACTTTGCACAATCTTTCCTCCAATGACATTTATTATGTCACAAGGACACTCCTCCTTATTGAGCCAATCTTTCCATGAATCCTCGAGGCTTCTTAATTGGATTCTCTACTGTCTTGATTCCAACTTCCAACTTAACCTTATAGTAATATGGTGGCCAAGTGCTAATATGTTCAAGAATGTAATAACAAAAGTGGTTTATCTTTATCCACAATTTTGACATCCAAAATTTACAATTCATCAAGAAATTTGTTATAAACATCTAAATGCTCAAACATAAATATGCAAGCTTTGTATTTGAAACAAAAAAGTTTCAAATAGAGTTGAGTTTTATGCTCATCTTTCAGTTTCTTATCTAATCTTTTGCTAAGAATTTTCTCTAAACAAAATATATCTGATCTCGAGACTAATCGTTATACATGTCAGAAGATTGATTTTTGTTCAATATTTCTCCGACATATATGTTAGTAGCTTCTTTAAAGCGTGATCCAACTCTTGTTGAACCACCGTATGTGTCCATAAATTCACAGTGCCACATACCGAAGTTATTGCTGTCAATATTCTCAACATCAAAATTTGTGGTTGCCATATTCTTCAACGACAGTCACACGGAATAATATACCAACAAAAATCACCCAACCGAATAATATATAAATAAAAATTACCCCACTAATGCTTAGATCACGAAAAGCTAGGCTTTTGTACCAATTTAATATGTGGAAGTTGAGCTAGGATTTTATACCAATTTATTATCTGGTAGTGCCCATTAACAATTGTGATGGGGTGATTTTGATCAACACACATTCAATCGCAAAATAAAGTAAGAAAAAAGAACGCTAACTTGACACAATTGAGCAAGTTTCTTAATACACACGTAATAAAAGATCTATTCATTAATATTAAAAAAGTGAAAAATAAAAAAAAGGAACTTTCAATTAATTCATAAAACACTTGAAAATATTTTGTGAGTTAAAAAACCGGCACAAAGATATTCTCATAAAGGCACCAACGTATTCCTCATTTTATAAAAATTACACATCAAAATTTGCTACACAATGTAAACAAGGAACAAAATTATACGATTGGGATAGAAAACAAATTACAGAATAAACAATTTGAGTTGCGGACTAAATCGCTCTCTTTAAGTTGTTTTACGTCTCTGTTCAAGTGTGCATCAGTTTTGCAATTACCCCATCACCCCAGGATAAAAGACGAAAAAAAAACATATAACCCTCTCTCCTGGATAAACGTAACACAATTGAGAATTTCGTATGCTAATCACTCATTTGAGAAAAAATAATCGAAATCATCATTATAAACTATGGGGTAAATTAATTTGCAGATAGGAAAATATTTGGAGAGAATTTTTTCACGAGGGAGACGTTTTTTCAAATTTAGATTACAAATGGATGAAGTTCCATCTTTTAATAAAGGGTTAATTACACATAGGACCCCCTAACTTTGACCCCATACACTTCACCAACTCAACTTCTAGTTTTTATAATTTACCCCCATACTTTTACTGCCAGTGCAAGTTACCCAAAAACGCCGACGCCGTGAGTTTTTTGGTGGAAAAACGCTCATGTGTGTCCCACGAGAGATTTAAATGAGGGCAATTTAGTCTTTCAGAGGAAGTTGGATCATTTTTGATTTCTAAACCAACTTTGGGAGAAAAAACCCTTACTCTGTTTTAACTAATTAAACCAACTGATCAAAACCTAATACATTCCATTTTTGCTTAGAAAATTGTAGGCCTCTAATAGGCCGAGATAGTTGTCATTTGAGAGGTCAAATTGGTTGTATTTTGTTAACAGCTGCGGGAATTGATGCAAATAACCAATTTTACCCCCCTTGCTTATGTTTTTGTGGAAAAGGAGAGGAAGAAATCATAGATCTAGTTTTTGGAACTCTTGGAGGATGACTTGATCATTGCTAACTTCAATGTGTACACCTTTATTTCAAACAAATAGAAGATAGTGTATACACCTTTGACTATAATTTATACACTTGCACCTCTGACTATAATTTATACACTTGCACCCATGACTGTAATTTATACACTTGCTGTGCTAACTCTAAAGTATACACTTGCTATGCTAAATCAAATGTGTAGGGACTAGTAACTGCTTTGGAGGAGAGATTCCTAAATTATGAGCATAGGCATTGTGTCAGACATATTTACAATAAGGGGGAGTTTAAGGGCTTAGCTTTGAAGTCACTAGTGTGGAAAGCAAAAAGAGCAACAACTATTCCTGAGTTCAACAAAACAATGAAGGAGATCAAGGCAATAAATGAGAAGGCATATGAGTTGCTACAAGACAGTCCTGCTAGGCATTGGACTAAGTCACACTTCAGTACTTTTTACAAGAGTGACATGTTTATAAATAACCTTTGTGAGAGCTTTAATGCCAATATAAATGATGCAAGGAACAAGACAATCATTGATATGTTAAAGGCAATTAAGAAAAATCTGATGGAGAGAATACAAAAGAAAAGAGACAAAATGAAATGTACAAAGAGGGTATTATTTTTCCAACAGTTCAAAAGCGTTTGGAGAAAACAAAAGATGAATCTACTTCATGGATACCAAGGTGGAATGGTGATGAGAAATTTGAGATAGTTGGACCATATGGAGAGCAATTTTCCCTAGACCTGGATTAAAAAACATGTTATTATAGGAGATGAGATTCAACTGGTATACCTTACTGTCATGTGATTTCTGCCCTCCATTTTTTAGGAGAAGAGCCCGAAAAATTTGTGAGCAAGACCTATTATGTAGAGATATACATAAACATATACTCCAACTTACTCCCATCTTACACAATATGAAGGATGAAGGATGAAGGATGAAGGTGAACCATCCGCTGCAAATCAATTCAAACTACGGAGGAAAGGGGTGACAATGACATGTAAGGTTTGTGGGAACAAGAGGCATAACAAGAGAGGATGCTTAAAAATGAAAAAGAATAAGGATGAGGCTACTTGGTGTGAGGGAGGCAATCAAGTGGATAGTATAAGTGTGAGTGTAAGAAATATCACACTAAATAATCAAGAAAGCAATATCAAGATGAAAGCAATTTATCACACACACAACAACAAATATACGTGGTTCAACAACTTGCCTACATTCACGGAGAGGTTACTATGTTCTTATGAGTGTCTCTCAATGCTCGAGGTTACATTCCATTGCATTGGGCCAGGGTTTACAATTTATAGATGTGTAATATAAGTGGTTGAGTTGTACAATTAACTCAATGAGATCGTGGATAACTTATGGTGTCACTGAATATCTCCTTCGAGATTGTTGGTAACCGATTTAAGTATATCCTTATGTACTTCAGTGCATGTTAAACATATGTACTTCAGTGCATGTTAAACACACGAATCTTTAATGAATGAATGATTTGAGCCGGGAGATACACTTTCCATGCTGGGTTGGTCGGCTACTCTCTTAGGCCAAGATAAATGGGTCCCCACAATTTCCCCCCCAAATTTTTAGGCTGAATATTTGGGCAATTTTTTTTTTAATTATTTCAAGTCCCATGCCTTAAAACTCGTCTTTAAAACCGGAGTAACAATTTTGCAATTCTTGTGAATTTAAAAGGGCATGCTCGCCCGAGGTCAACCACCATGGAAAATTTATGGTTTTGTTGAAGAAACAGGGATACGCTGATCCGAGAAGGTATTTGAAGAGCTAAAATCCTCCTTGGTTCATGTGCTCCATCATTAGCTCGAAGTTCAAACAGGGATGCATCACCTCCGACCACTATTTCTCAAACACTTTTTCGTCCACGAAACTTCCAGTGTCTACTTCTTTAAGTTTTCATATTCAGAGCTTTTATTGATTCCTATAAGCTCTTCACACCTTCTTTATGCTTTCACTTCTTCGATTGTTCATCTTTTTTTTTTCTAGAGCTTTGTTCTTGTTTACTATCCACGGCGATGCTAGATAACAAGTCGATAGTAGAATTTAGGAAAACTTATAATATTCCTGATTGGGTGGAAATTGACTGTGCCCCCTCCCTAGAGATGTCCGTGACATCTAAGGGGGGCACTGGATTTATACCCTTTTGATCACACAAGGGGGCTTGACATTTTACTCAAACCCTTTTTTTCTAAGGTTCTTCAAATATTTTGATGTCTTCCCTGCTCAGTGTGCCCCTAATGTCTGGAAGATTATAAATGGGGTTCATAGAATAAATATGTTGTATGAGACCAATTTAGGTCTTATTGAGCTATGCTATTGTTACGTCTAGTTACGCACCAATGAAGACATTTTGTATTTGAAGACGAGGAAAGCTGATAGCGTTCTAGTTGTAAATATTCCCGACTCTCATAAAGATTATTGGGGTCATGGCTTCATTGCCAGAAATTGGCAACATCCTCCCTTACCTGAGGGTGAGAGGTACCGGGGCCCCTGGATTTCTGACTTGGGGGAAGAACATATAGGCCGCTTTCTCTTTTTTTCTATTTGCTTGCTGTTTTCTTTTCCTTTTTTTTACTTGCTCGCTACTTTTGTTTCATGTCCTCTAGCTTATATTTTCTTCCTCTATTTTTCAGCCTGCGATAAAAATCAGGAGCATGACTTGAGCGAGGTGAACGTTGTTGATCTACTTAAAGCTTGGAGAGTTCAATAGAGGCTTTCAGATGATGAGCACCCTCACTTTACAGACAATCTATTAGAGTACAAGAACATAACCGACAGTTTCATTACTTGGCCTATTGATAAAGTCTTTGACTTAAAAATTCCTGAAGTAGGGACCTCTAAACAGTTATGTTAGAGGAAGAGGAAGAAGAAAAAGAGGAAGGAGATGATGAAGAAGAAGAAGAAGAATAAGAATAAGAAGAATAAGAAGAAGAAATGACACCCCCAGTCAAGAGGAAAGTGTTAAATTCTAATGATGAGGATGAGGCGGCGATGTCTGATCGAATAAAGTCTTTGAAGAGGACAAAGAGTGATTCCCCAAGGGATAGTGGCTCCAGCCTGAGAGCCAAGGGGAGGAAAAAAGAGAAGTAAAAGAAGAAAGGAGAAGAATAAGATAGAAGGAAAGAGAGAGATAAAAAAAGAAGAAGAGAATAAAAAGGAAAATGTGACACCCCGCCTAATTAAATATCGGGCGATCACTCCTTTATTAAATTAACATTAAGGTGAACATTTGGTTCATTCTTAGCATCACTGTCGCAAATAAAAATCTTTTCCAATTTAAACACCCTAATTAATTAAGTTAAGTGTCAAAACCATTTGAAACCCTTATTTCCATTTTTATTAAATCTGATAATAAAACCTTTAATCATTATCATATTAAGAGTCACACATTAAGAATGAGAATAGAAATGAACATTCAAGAATTTAACCATCAATAATAAATCCCAACATTTACAACACTAAAGGAAAACATCCTGACAGTAATAAATCCCGAAATAAAGATGCTGAAAGTAAAAAGAATTACAGTGTCTGATAATATCAACTAAATAATGGAAAAAGGGCGACACATGCCCCCACTGGATAAAACTGAACTAGAAGTAGAGTCAACAATGAGGTCGTCTAAGCAATGGCCTGCAACTCCCACAAAAGCTACAGCGTGTTCCATCCAAAGAATCCTAAGTAGGACGCCCCTGTGGCTGAGCACCTGTAATACATATATATATATACACAAGAGAAAATAGATAACAACAAACGGGTCAGAGCCCGAATGTAAAACAGTTTAAAAATAGTTTAGCAAGTATTTAAAATGCTTACCAGCTAATGCAACAGTCATATTAGTACGCGACACTCTCTTGAGAATTCTCACCTCTCATCTAGTGTGCACGTCTATCGTACTAATGAACCCCATATCTCTCTCTAACTTATTCTCTATAAGTTTTAACACGTGAAATTAAGGTTATGACATTCATTTTTAGAAAATCTAACTCTTCAAGATTTCTTATGTTATTTAGAAAAATTCCGTATTGTTATAACGTTTTCGAATACTTACAGTGAAGTTGATGAATTTCATACTTTACTTAACTACTATTTTACTCAGTAGAAAGTTCTCATATAGTTACACATATATATATTAATTACTCCTATAATATATATACAAACAGCACCCCACATAAAATCTATGGTGCTAGACTTCCATATATAAGTATATATATACCAATCACTCATAAATTATATATATACTAACGGCACCCCACATAAAATCTATGGTGCTGGCATACTCTGCTATCAAGTCCCCGTATCACACAAACTAAGGGAAATACTAGTTCGGAATCACTCTCGAACTGTATTAACACAAACACAAACAACATTGAGGCGAAGCATAGATTCCAAGTCTCTAAGAGGTCAGTACATACCCTCACGTCTCTTAGGACCGTCTGACCATCGATTAGATAGCCTGTACCAAGGATATTTATCTTCTAGGGTACGAGTCAATATCCCCCATAAAGGCACATCGAGATAAGACTGTCCCAACGCGGTAACCTCAGGGATAGCAAGTAGCGCGGGTACGATTTTTACACAAAAATAATATATGCACAATCACACCGTCATATATAAATATGTATTCCCATCCACATTATTAAATTCGGTACTCTCACGACCCAAAATTTATCATTATCCGTTATTACACGTTTTACTCAATTATATCGTATAACGACCTCATTCCTTTTTATTATCGTAATTAATTTATTCTAAACTCACTTCTTGTCACTCGAAGTGTTTCCTTTATCTAAGTATAATTTCAGTAGGTCCTCTCTCGCCTTCTAATCCAACTTATTAGATGTTTCGATTATTTAATCAACACACGTATGATTTCTTAAGTCTGAAAGTTTCCCCGTTTACCCTTTATTTCCCTTCACATTAAAGCTCCACTTTATGGGATTCTCTTGACCCTACTGGTCCTCTTTATGTTCCATTATATTCTAGCAACCGTAATCAAGGTTTACTATGCAAAAAATTGGATTAAGCTAACACGAGAAAAAATGCAGTTTTCCCAGGAGGGTCGATTGATCGATGAAAGGGGGTCTATCGATCGAACCTTCGATCGATCGATGCTTTGGGCTCGATCGATCGATTAAGCAGTTATGGCGAAACTGTAGAAAACCCAGCTACGGAATTGTTACCCCAAACTCCTCCAAACCATCATATTACATTCCCAAACTCCCAACAATTCATACTACAAGTATTGTATACCCATTTAAACAATATCCTACGTAACACATGCGAATTTTCATCATCTATAACAAGGAAAAAGGGTCAAAATCTTTATAACTCTCAAGAACCCTAATTTTTCTTTAACTTCGTTTCTTTAATTATATCTCCAGATTTTCTATCACTAATACCATGGAAATTCGTGGCTCAACCTCTACATGTGAAATGGATTTCCAGAAATATGATCTCTATCACTATAACATGCAATTTGTATCTCCAATTAACATTTTTCTTCAAGAACACTAATTCTAATCAACCTAAGACTAATATATACGGATGCATTAACTTGATAAAAGAAAGATAGATACTTGTCTGGAAATTTAGTCTCTAATTTGTGGAAGAAAAAGGTGTGGTTGTGATCCCCTTCGCGCGATCTACGATTTGGCGGTGACGGCGGTGAAATCGGAGGTGTTATTGACATAGAACTCCTTGGAGAGCTTCTCCTCTTCCTCTCCAATGGACGTCATTAGTTTTAGGTTGTGTTAACCCTAAAAGATGACACTTAACATCTGATATAATCCTTGCAAATTCGTGGGTTTAATTACCCATAATTACGAAATGTCCAAAACGCCCTCCCGGGGTGCTAATTAAGCCTAAAAACGCCCCAAGACTCAAACTAAACCCCCGGGTACACTTTTCTGACTATCTCGACCCTTCCGGACACTTTGGCGTACTCAAAACGACCATAGGACCAACTTATAATTTATTCACTTTTATTAATCAACATTTAGTCCTGACACGACACAGGCGCGTCCCGACTTAAATTTCCATAATTGCCATTTTATTCACATGTGACAATTTTATAAAAATAAATCTCATATATTACTATACTCATCCAGTAACATTCAACAAATAACAAATTTCCAATAATTACTAACTCTCGTCACGCTAGTAAATATTAAAAACAATATTCCGGATTAAAATTAAATCAATTTATCTGAATTAAAATTAATAAATCCCATAATTTAAAAGCCATAAAAATACGGGGTATTACATACTTCCCCCCTAATAACGGAATTTCGTCCCGAAATTCGGAAAATAAGGCCTATCAGGTAGCACAATTCTGGATATCCTTTTCCTTACACAAAGTATTTACATCGTAAGGCGCTCAATCACTATAGCCCTTTCCTCACAGCAACCCTGTTTTACATTCTCATTGGAGACACTTCACATTGCGCTCCCAACCAATAACATTCGAATACGTCATGCCTATACGTTATAATTTTCCATTATCTCACTATCATTAGGAGCCCTCACCTCACTACATGACATCTACTCGGATTTATTCATATACAAAATTCCCATTCTGAGAAGACCATACAAACATTTGACCACTCTTGTTTGCCCAAAACATTCGTGGAATTCTACCATAGTTATCAGATATTTTCTCGATCGATCCAAAAATTCTGATTATCTACTCTCTTCTAAACATACGGAAGGAGAATAGTCGAGGTTCTTCCATAACAAAACCTTAATAAGCACCTCGTATGCGACAAACAGGTACGAGTGCTTCTACAGAGCATTCCTGAAATCATCGTACCAAGATTCCAAAATCTCCTTCACGTGGCTCCACTAATCTTTAATCACCGTGCGCCTATTCCCTGGCTAAGGGTGATACATCCTACTCGAAACGAAACCTTATCTCCGCTGGTTCCTGAAATTTCACATCAAAGGTGGGATTCACCAATCTTATCCTGATTCAGAAATTTAAACTGCGCCGGACCATGCACTGACGCGATCCTTCCTTTCAAAGGAAGTCTGGGGCATACTAGTTAATATTGTAAGACAGCCCAAAGGAATATCAATCACTTCCTTCTCGGCGACTTAATTCACATGTTCGGGATGAACCCTTGATCTTGTTTTGAGGATGGCAACCCACCCAAGAACTTTACCGACTTTATCGACCTCTTCCAATTCCAGGAATTGTCGATAAACACAAAATTCTTTGGTTGATTCTCCTCTTTCAACCAAACCTTACCTATGAGCGGTGCATGTAGAGACTACTCACTACGTCCCGCTAAACATTGATTTTTCCCTTGAAATGTCTCACATTAAGTGACACGTAATACTCACCTTCCTTTCTTGGAGTATGCCTAAAGTTTTGACCCGTGCTCTTCTCTCCACGAAGTGCACTTTTGGATCTCTTATACCATACTAACATCATTACTCTTTGTATGCGCAAGTTACTCTCACAATTGACTAATAACAACTCTGCTCCGAGTGTGCTTCATAACCATTAAATTCTACTCTATTCAAGGCATACCAATTCTTAAATGGCTTCCCACAGCCTTCCATCAAATTAGGGTGTGCTATTCTAATTGCACACTTATGTATGGATTTTCGCCCCTCATGTGACGTTTAATCCACTCTATCACTTCCACTTCGTTATACTAGTCCCAGAAACATATATTTCACACGTCTATTACCACGTCCCTTCGACTCAGACGATTTTAACTGCAGCTAACCCAGATGCCCACATTTTTGCAACACCCCGACCGCCCTGGGAGAGCGAACGGCGTACTACTCATCTGTAGAACTAACTAAATCCAACAAAGTATAAGGAATAGGGCATTCAAATTCCATGACCATAAAAGAGGAATAACAAATCTCAACTTCTTCAGATAAGTACAACAATTTTCCCAAATAGGTACAACGACCAAAATAAATCACTAACGCTCTATTCATCAAAATAATTACGGGTCATCTCTTTTGTATAATAAAGTTCTTTCCAGATAGTCCATGCTAAAAATCATTCCAACTCTTTATTCACCTCATGTTCTGAACGCGGTTACGACATTTGAGTACTCTCAATCACCCTAGAGATCAAAATTCTTAAATTCTCCTTATCATCGTTCCACCCCTCAACTTGTGGGGATAACTTTCAATGCTTTCTTACCACAAAATCCAGCTCCAATGGCTTTAAAACAAAATTCAACTTCCAACTTACATACATAATTACTTGATCCCATTTCGACTAGGGTACCGAACTCATGGAATAGTGACCAAACGTCTCCCTATTTCCAACCTTACGCTAAGTTTCATGTGTGGGATGTCTCGCAAAGCGAAATCCAAACAAGGAACCCCCCCGATACACTACTACCTATCATTATCGTTTATCGAAATCCGTTAGGTCCTCCGTCCATCACATGTACCCCTTTATTCCGTCCCTTGACGAAAAAGTTACAATTCCTCCCGTAATTATGCTTAACAAAGAACGTTTCACCAATTTCACTATCGTCCCGTATTGGTTGATGGTAATTGCATTCTATAAACCTCGAATACATACGATCGGAATTCTCGAAATTCCTTTCCCTAATAATAGGGGTATAACTCTTAACTCCCACATCTCTAGAGGATAGATATAACAATGCACTCTTCCTATCACTAAGTCCGGAGTGCTAAACATAATACTGAGTCAAATCTTTTCGTCCAACGGTAAATCCCAATACATACTGAATCATATTGGCAAAGTCTATACATACATTGGCATCGAATATCTCGAGCCCACTATCTCCTCCGAATTCTCTAGGATAGATAATATAAGTGCGAGTCCAACCTTCTTACAGGTAAAGCCTCGCCAAAACAAAACGTGCTTCACTAATGCAACTACTCCGATAGACTTGCAATAAAAGCCCACTATCGTACTACCCATTTCTATAACGTTTTAACAAAGATAATATCATACTCGTATATCGCATCACTACAACGAGTAGCCTCAATAAAGTACATAACATTGTTAATATACACATTCATCCTCCGCGGATAGCACTAAAGAAAAATCCCGCTACACTAGGGAAAAATATTCACATCTTAATAACGTTTATAATTATATGCATTAAACTCGTCTCACATGCTAATCTAGCAATGAACAAAATATGGTGACTCGCTCGTGTCACATAAACACGCCGCATCCTCGGAGGATACAACTTATATTTCTACCTTGTCAATTGTATTGTCTGCGCAAATGGTTTCCGGACGTAACACGTCTACTCAAACCAAACAAAATTACTTTAATCGTTGTCTTTTACTAGGCACCGTATTCTTGTCCTTTTACTCACTTTGGAACATATTATCGCGAGCGATCTCACTCCGCCCAAAATACCTCAACACATAATCCACTTACCACCTGTCCTACTAACCAGGTTAGGATTGTCCTTCTCTCGGACTTTAGTAGATTCAATTCCTATTAGCCATGCCGGTTGTTCCCTTAGCTTTTTAGGCCATAAAGATCATGTTACTATCTATAATAGTACTTACTGAATTTACCATCACTTGGTAAGAATTCAATTATCCGAATCATTTAAATGGGTCCCCAGATGTATATCCATATCCCTTTGTGGTGCTATACCACCACCGTTGTATTCAGTCTTATTCTCGACTAAATTCTTCGATTTCTTTGAGCTTCCCACACAAAGAGCATTATCATCTTTATTGACAAAATACGAGATTGTCAACCTCTGAATCATCCGTCCATCAGAATTCCCTCCTTGAGTATTATCAACTATTATTACGAGTTGGTCTCCCACTTGGAGTCGTTTCCTCCACTTGTGTTTACATCTTTCGATACAAAATTCGCTAACGGTTAAGATTCATATTCACAAATGTACCTCTGTCACGCCCTCCCGCGATGGGTTCAGAACCACGTTTGCTTCTAATCCTGAACAGTTGAGGAAGGAACATACGGTCAACACTGTACCTAAGGTTCTCCTATAGGCATAGCATTCCACTTCTAAAATTGGTGGTTGACTCCCAACATTATAACTTCGTCCCGAAAGTCAAGAAAATTTTTCTCTAAATTTTCACTTTCAGTTAGCCACACTCCGTCCTATATCTAAACCTTGGATACTTTACCTCCTTTGGTAAACACACACAATTCCCGCTTTTCTAGAATTTCCCACTGACAGTTCTCCACACGTTTTGTAACACGTTGGGTGAGTTTACTCTCGCACCTCATTTGACTATAGCAGCATTTGAAAATCATGGCTGCGCCCTAGTCGCCTTCCTAGTCTTGGCTTCTCATGCCATAATGGAGGTGACCTCGACTACGGTTATCATCCTCGAATATATTTTACCACCTCAACTGAGCCCGGCCTCCCGATGTCCGCTTAACGGTCCTCTACTGATATCCTTCATCGCTCGGCACACGCACACATCCGAACGAAATTATAATTCACTAAGATACATCTATTATAGCAGGAGAACGGAATCTCATCATAGAAATCGACAATCCTAAACATAGGGCTCTATATCAAACAAAGCAATGCTGAAACCATAATAAGCCGCACAGATCCTAAAGGACTCTAGAACCTGATGCTCTGATACCACCTGTGACACCCCGCCTAATTAAATACCGGGCGATCACTCCTTTATTAAATTAACATCAAGGTGAACAGTTGGTTCATTCTTAGCATCACTGTCGCAAATGAAAATCTTTTCCAATTTAAACACCCTAATTAATTAAGTTAAGTGTCAAAACCATTTGAAACCCTTATTTCCATTTTTATTAAATCTGATAATAAAACCTTTAATCATTAACATATTAAGAGTCACACGTTAAGAATGAGAATAGAAATGAACATTCAAGAATTTAACCATCAATAATAAATCCCAACATTTACAACACTAAAGGAAAACAACCTGACAGTAATAAATACCGAAATAAAGATGCTGAAAGTAAAAAGAATTACAGTCTCTGATAATATCAACTAAATAATGGAAAAAGGGTGACACATGCCCCCACTGGATAAAGCTGAACTAGAAGTAGAGTCAACAATGAGGTCGTCTAAGCAATGGCCTGCAACTCCCACAAAAGCTACAGCGCGTTCCATCCAAAGAATCCTAAGTAAGACGCCCCTGTGGCTGATCACCTGTAATACATATATATATATACACAAGAGAAAATAGATAACAACAAACGGGTCAGAGCCCGAATGTAAAACAGTTTTAAAAATAGTTTAGCAAGTATTTAAAATGCTTACCGGCTAATGCAACAGTCATATTAGTACGCGACACTCTGTTGAGAATTCTCACCTCTCATCTAGTGTGCACGTCTATCGTACTAATGAACCCCATATATCTCTCTAACTTATTCTCCATAAGTTTTAACACGTGAAATTAAGGTTATGATATTCATTTTTAGAAAATCTAACTTTTCAAGATTTCTTATGTTATTTAGAAAAATTCCGTATTGTTATAACGTTTCCGAATACTTACAGTGAAGTTGATGAATTTCATACTTTACTTAACTACTATTTTACTCAGTAGAAAGTTCTCATATAGTTACACGTATATATATTAATTACTCATATAATATATATACAAATAGCACCCCACATAAAATCTATGGTGCTAGACTTCCATATATAAGTATATATATATCAATCACTCATAAATTATATATATACTAACGGCACCCCACATAAAATCTATGGTGCTGGCATACTCTGCTATCAAGTCCCCGTATCACACAAACTAAGGGAAATACTAGTTCGGAATCACTCTCGAACTGTATTAACACAAACACAAACAACATTGAGGCGAAGCATAGATTCCAAGTCTCTAAGAGGTCAGTACATACCCTCACGTCTCTTAGGACCGTCTGACCATCGATCAGATAGCCTCTACCAAGGATATCTATCTTCTAGGGTACGAGTCAATATCCCCCATAAAGGAACATCGAGATAAGACTGTCCCAGCGCGGTAACCTCAGGGATAACAAGTAGCGCGTGTACGATTTTTACACAGAAATAATATATGCACAATCACACCGTCATATATAAATATGTATTCACATCCACATTATTAAATTAGGTACTCTCACGACCCAAAATTTATCATTATCCGTTATTACACGTTTTACTCAATTATATCGTATAACGACCTCATTCCTTTTTATTCTCGTAATTAATTTATTCTAAAGTCACTTCTTGTCACTCGAAGTGTTTCCTTTATCTAAGTACAATTTCAGTAGTTCCTCTCTTGCCTTCTAATCCAACTTATTAGATGTTTTGATTATTTAATCAACACACGTATGATTTCTTAAGTTTGAAAACCTTCCGTTTACCCTTTATTTCCCTTCACATTAAAGCTCCACTTTATGGGATTTCTCTTGACCCTACTGGTCCTCTTTATGTTCCATTATATTCTAGCAACCCTAATCAAGGTTTACTATGCATAAAATCGGATTAAGCTAACACGAGAAAAAATGCAGTTTTCCCAGGAGGGTCGATCGATCGATGAAAGGGGGTCGATCGATCGAACCTTCGATCGATCGATGCTCTGGGCTCGATCGATCGATCAAGCAGTTATGGCGTAACTGGACCAGCTACGGAATTGTTACCCCAAACCTCTCCAAACCATCATATTACATTCCTAAACTCCCAACAATTCATATTACAAGTATTGTATACCCATTTAAACAATATCCTACGTAACACATGCGAATTTTCATCATCTATAACAAGGAAAAAGGGTCAAAATCTTTATAACTCTCAAGAACCCTAATTTTTCTTTAACTTCGTTTCTTTAATTCTATCTCCAGATTTTCTATCACTAATACCATGGAAATTCATGGCTCAACCTCTACATGTGAAATGGATTTCCAGAAATATGATCTCTATCACTATAACATGCAATTTGTATCTCCAATTAACATTTTTCTTCAAGAACACTAATTCTAATCAACCTAAGACTAATATAAAAGGATGAATTAACTTGATAAAATCAATAGATACTTTCCTGGAAATTTTGTCTCTGATTTGTGGAAGAAAAAGGTGTGGTTGTGATCCCCTTCGCGCGATCTACGATTTGGCGGTGACAGCGGTGAAATCGGAGGTGTTCTTGGCATAGAACTCCTTGGAGAGCTTCTCCTCTTCCTCTCCAATGGCCGTCATTAGTTTTCAGTTGTATTAACCCTAAAAGATGACACTTAACATCTGATATAACCCTTTCAAATTCGTGGGTTTAATTACCCATAATTACGAAATGTCCAAAATGCCCTCCCGGGGTGAAAATTAAGCCTAAAAACGCCCCGAGACTCAAACTAAACCCCCGGGTACACTTATTTGACTATCTCGACCCTTTCGAACACTTTGGCGCACTCAAAACGACCATACGAGCAACTTATAATTGATTCACTTTTATTAATCAACATTTAGTCCCGACACGACACAGGCGCGTCCCGACTTAAATTTCCATAATTGCCATTTTATTCACACGTGACAATTTTATAAAAATAAATCTCATATATTACTATACTCATCCAGTAACATTCAACAAATAACAAATTTCCAATAATTACTAACTCTCGTCACGCTAGTAAATATTAAAAACCACATTCCCGATTAAAATTAAATTAATTTATCTCAATTAAAATTAATAAATCCCATAATTTAAAAGCCATAAAAATACGGGGTATTACAGAAGAGTCCTATGCTGTGCCCTTCTTTACTTCTACTGCTGAGGGGTCTAGTGTGGACAACACTATCCCTACTCCTGACCTACTGAAGGGTGTCGTGCTTGCGACTGATCGTGAGCGCGCCTCATGGCTGGGGTCGACTAAGCTTACACTCAAGTTCTCCCAAGGACTTGCTCTGGTAAGTTTTTTTTCTTATCTTTTATGTATTTGTCTCATTTGTACTAATTTAGCTCTTTCTATTTTGTGCAGTTCTTGGTCGACTTAACCACTCTCTTGGATGGTCATTCCGGCCAATCCAAAAATAATCAAGAGCTGAAAGATGCCCTGACGAAGTTTGAAAAAGACTTAGCTGATGCCCGCGCTTATTGGGAGTGGGAAAAGGATAGATCAGAAAGGCCTATGCCGATCTTCAGACGACCAAAGACTTGGTGGTCGCTGAGAAAGAAAAACTTGCTGAAAAAACTTGAACCTTGGTGAGAAGGTTCAGTAGTTAGAGGAGGATCTCCCAGACGAGAAGGATGAAAGTTACACTTAAGACTAAAATGTGTCCTATGATGATGCCGAGCTCCAGATAGGCTATGCCAAGTAAGTATCCTTCAAAAAAGGATGGGACCAAGCACTGGGGGCAGCGGGAGTTCCTTTTAATTTTTAACTCTTCAAGCTTCACTCTCCCGTACCCAACCCTCTTGCAGATGAAAGACCTCTCATTGGTCAACCTATCGACCATACTGAAGAGGAATCTACTGAGGTCCGGATGACTGCCGACCAAGAAAGGAGGGCTGCCAAGAAGGGGAAGGCAATAGACAACTCAAAGCAGGTGAAGGAATAGGGCCTCTTAGATTAGGAATTTTCCTTTTTTTTGTGCCCTGTGATTTTTTTTTCTCTCTTAGTTGTACTGGCCTTTGGCATCCCTTTATTAATTAATGAAAAGTACTTTTTCTTTCATAGTTGTGTTCTGCCCTTTTATTTATGCTGAAGTTTAATTACATTCTTATCTGTTGTGCTGTTTGTAGTTTGTTGAGGACTACATTCCCCCTACCTCAAAGTTTGGGATTATTTTGGGACCAAACATCAGCAACCAAGATCTCAAGGCATTCATAAAGATCTATAAGTTCCCGAGGGAGAGGATTTCATAATATAAGGACCAGTCAGAGCTGGTTACAAAATTAAAGGATGATCTTCAAATTATGGAGGAGATAGGTTCCTCAGTTCAAGATGAGGTGAATGGTCTGAGGGCCAAGATCATGGAAAGAAAGGACGTGAGACAAGTGGCTCTGAGGAAGGAGGTCACTGAGCTGAAAAATGATGTCCAAAGGACATATATTATTACAGTCGGACTCCAAAAAAATGTTACAAGACTGAGGCCCTTGATAAGCATGGGCGGTTGGTTATAATGTGGGGTGGACTGATGCCCTGATAAGGCTAAAGTAGGCTGAGGATGTTACATTCAAGCGTGGGTGGTTGATAACCCTCAGGGAAGTCAAGACTCCTAAGGAATCAGACATGTGGTATAAGTACCAGGTTTATTGCGCTTCTTATTATCACAATCCCTTCTCAAAGGATGACACATGGATCCCCATTGATGTCATTCCTACCCATATCCTAAACCATTACTTTGAAGATGACGAGGAGGTGTTCGCTCCTAACCCAGATAATGGCCGAAGAGCACGCATAACTGATTATCTTGCTCACCATCTATAGTTGATCTAGGTCTTTATTAGGTCTTTGTAAATTTTTTCTTCTTGTAATTTGTACTTTCCAATTTTTGTTAATATATAAAGTTTAATTTATCAACTTGTTCCATATTTTGAGCATGTGCTGACTAAATATGAGTCAATAACTGTCTTTATGTTTGGACTGCTAATTGGAAAAGGGTTGTCATTTACTTACCACTTAGGACCTTGTCGACCAAATAATACTGTTGATCATTTTAGGCTCCTTGCCAATTAACTGAGTCAGTATTTAAGATTAA
Organism: Sambucus nigra; assembly: GCA_949130495.1. Lineage (NCBI taxonomy): Eukaryota > Viridiplantae > Streptophyta > Magnoliopsida > Dipsacales > Adoxaceae > Sambucus > Sambucus nigra. The sequence continues at coordinate 398,479,046 of OX422219.1, read as the reverse complement.
TAATTTTGGGCTTCTTAGCCGACTAAATAATTTAAGAACTAATGATAACCATTTTGGTACCCTGACGAATAAATGAGTTTGCTAACTTGTGCTTGAAAATTCTCCTAGTCCAATATGCCTTAGCTGAATCATTCCATATGCCTTATATTTTAGGTCGTGTCGTCACATTTCCTTAGGCCTAGGTGAGATGATGGCGAGAATGTACCTGGTCAATGGCCCATCCGCCCGATCAGGTTTTTAGCAACCAACACAGTTGGCAACTAACCTAAGTTGCCTTTTTTGCCTAAGGATCCCCTATAGGGATTTTGATGTTACCGGGGCAACTCATGAGATCTATTGTGCTAGTGACAAAGAAGTGAGGGTTGAAGGAATTGAAGTACCTTAATAACTTATCATAATTACTATTAACCCTGCTCGACATAATGAAACCCTTTGATTGAAACAAGCTGAACAACTCATTGTAATCCACATGAGTTTTGTTATGCACGAGGAAGTTCCTTGGCTAATATAAGCTAAACAACATTCTATTAACCAAAGGTAATCTCTACTTATGGTTGAGGAAATTATCATTTGAAAAGGATGCATAATAAACAAGAAATTTGAAGCAACCAATATACGAGATCAACATGCGAGAGCCAATTAACCTTTATTCATTAAATAATAACTTGCAAGCACTATGAGTTTGAAATAAAGATTTTTCATAAAATAAATGTGCTAATAAAATATGAAGAAAACTAAAATTAGATGTAAGAACAATTCTTTTAACATTGTTCATAGCATAACTTTAGGTTAGTTTGGCGTATCCCGTTACAAATTGTCACGCACCGTCAAGACGGATTAAACTCAAGCATTTCCAAGTTTGAAGACTTCCTAACATCCCGTAAAGTTAAGAAATAATTTAGAGTTTGAATTAATTTATGAAATTATATTTTGGGATGTTTATTTTTTATCCAAAAAAAAAAAAAACGAACAGGGCTTTTTATTTTTAAAAATATATTTTTTGAGTTTACTTTAGGCTGAATTTTAAAATCTCATTTAGCTCGTTCAAACGACATGTTATTGTCGTTCAAACGCCATGGCTAAGTCGTTAGATCCCTCGTTTGATAGGCTACTTCTATTTTGGATCAAACAAAGCTTAATGTTTTGATTTTCTTTAGGTCATTAGAAGCGAGATGAAATCTTGTTCGAACGAGATCTATAACTCGTTAGAACGAACTGTTCAAATCGTTCGAATGATGCGCTGCCTTAACTTTTGTATAAATACCTATTTCGTATTCAGAACATTTTAAACTATTGCCAATTTTGTTTCTGCATAACTTTTGCGAAAGTTCTTTACCTTTTTGTGTTGAAAAACACTGTTTGATTCACAACAAAACATCCTTGAATATTGTTCTTGTGAATTAGTTTAAATCCTTGAAAGTTTTGTATCTTTGCATACATTTTGTGGAGAGGATATCCATGGCTGACTTGTGATAGCTGCGGGGATTCACTGCTAAAGACTGAGGCTGAAGAAGGAAGACTGCAATCTTTGTGGTTCTTGAGAGAATCATTGCTGTCGACTGCGGTCATTTTGGTTCTTGTGAGAATCATTATTGTATTTCGCTTATAAGTTTGCTAGTTGCGATTTTAAAATTAGTGAAATAAAAGGTTTTGCCCTGCGTGGATTTTTCCTTAAACTTGGCCTTGGTTGAATGCTTGAATTGGTATTAGAGCGGGTTACTCCAAGTTATCAAGTGATCCTGAGTTTTCAAAAAGTTTTTGGGTGCTTTATTTTGCTCTTGAAGGATTCTTATAGTTTCAATGACTTAAATCGTTGGAATTTGAAGTTTTCCAAAAGAATTAAAATTCTTGAAAAAGAAAACTCTTGTTTTAAAATTGTTTTGGAAGTTTTGCAAACTGTTCAAAATCAAAGAGATCTATTTCACCAGAGACTTGTGGACATGGACCATGCTTTTATAAAATTAGAATTCTCCAAAAAGTAAAGTGATGAAAGAGTCCAATTTTTAGAGATAGAATTAGAAGATTTTAAAAATTCTAGGGGTAATGTTTGTACCATAGAGGAAAATGTTTTGATTAATGATTTTAAGGCATGTGAGAAGACTCTTAAGGATAATTTTGGTTTCATTAAGGGGGAATGAGATAACATTCTAGGTGTAATTGAAAATTTAAAGAAGGAGTCCCTAAAATTGGAAGATCCTAATTCTTTGCTTGAGCCAAAATTTTTGAAATTAAAAGATGAATTAAAAGAGTCGAGTAGTTTTAATAGTGATGGTAATGGCTCACATGTATCTAATGCTTCGAGTGTTAAAGCTAAAATAATAGTTTGTTATAGAGGGTCAACCAAAACCAAGGACGTTAGAAAATGTCAACCCATAGGTAACATTCCTCATGTTTACACATGTTCACATTGTGGCATGAAAGGTCACCTTAGGAATTTTTGTTATGATCTTAGAAGAGCTCCTAGGAAGTTTAAGGATAATGTCCCATTGATTCCCATAACCCTTCGAGTTAGGTGTACACCTGTTTGGGTTAGAAAGTCAGTTTTGGAGACGCTGAATGTTAGGTTGGTTGATTGTCACATGCGTGCACATGATGCGTCACATGCTATTTCATATCATTGATTGCTTGAACGATTTTGTTAGTCATACTCTAGTTGGGCTTCATAATATATTCTTACTAGTGTTATGATATGAGTATACTTTTTGTATTATATTTTTTATTGAGTCGTATTTGAAAAATACAAAAAGATTTTATTTTGATAATTTTTTTTGAAAATTACAAAAAGATTTTTAGTTTTTGTGTATTTTGGTTTTACACATTTGGTGTGGCATATTGATGTGTTTGAATCCAATTCATTTAGCAATTTCCATATGGCTAGGACATTTGGTTATGACTTTAGATACTTAGATTGATCTTAACAATGTTTATGGAGGTGTTTCGAACTTGATTTGCATTATGGATTCGACTTTGTATATGCCTCCGCACACACATGCACGAGCTTATTGGATTTTGACTTCACTATGTGTATTTGAGCTTAGTGAGATATTCTCCTATCAATTTTATTATATACATGTTTATTTGACTATGGTGGATTTGTGCATGTAAGAACCGTTGCCCGTGAGATTTTGTTTAGTAGTACAAACATATGAGTGTACACGGGAAAGGGCTGGGAGAGACAAGTTGACTCGTTGTGAAAGCTACCATTTGAAAAAAGGCCAAGAAAAAAATAAAGGCAATAAATAGAAAAAATTTCCAAAAAGGGGGCCAAATAGTTTAGTTTGTTTGTTCTTGCAAAATAAATCACTTTAAAAGAAAATAATAGAAAATATGATAATGCTTATTTTTTGAGGGTGTTTAGTTGAAGATCAACGGATTTGCACAATGATACCTAGTTATGCTTATTTTGTCATGACACTATTGATTTTTAGAATCGTCAATATTCTAGGCTTGTGTGCATTGTGTTTGTTTAGTTCATTAGGTTCAACTTATTTGTCATTTGAGGCCAAAACTTAGTTTGATAACGTTTTGTGGTCAATTAGAACTTCTTGAACATATTTGAGTGTTTGTCTTATAATTCTTTTGTTAATAGTTCACGCCCATTCATTCCATCCCACATGTTTGGACACATCGATACTATGCTAGTGTGTAAAGCTTATGTGTTTTGTGTCATGTTTTGTGGTTGTTTATACCTATATATGTGTGCCAGAATTTCGTTGATATATTTTGCATATATTATATATGGTATTGTGTGTTGTATTTGTGAAATTTATTTTTTTAAAAAAATTAAAAAATTTCATAAATATTTGGTTGTGTTTGCCTTTGAGATGATCATTACACATGCTTGAATTATATATTTTTGTTATGATATCTTATCTTCTACGTGATGCTTTGTATTTCATGCTTATATTTTTAGTTATATGTTTATTTCAATAAAAACAAAGGGGGAGAAAAAATTAAAATGAGTTTAATTTATAGGGGAGAGTTGATTTACGAGTTTTACTTTATTTCAAACTCGATGCGTCACGAGGGTGTATGTTTTCATTTCATATGTGTAGGTACTTAATGAGAAATTCAAGACACCTGGATGAAGACAAATTTTGTGGAAGAAAAAAAAGTTTGGAGACAAAAAGACTTATGCCATTCCATTCTAGGGTTAGGAAGGGTGTTAGTACTTTTATCATCGGAGATTTTGAATCTAATTTGGTGTTCGATTTAGGGTTAGGAAGGGTATATGTTTATTTTGTACCAAGTTTGAAGACTTTTCGACATCTCGTAAAGGTATAAAATAATTTAGAATATGAATTAATTTATAAAATTATATTTTGGGATGATTATTTTTATAAAAAAAAAACGAACAAGGTTTTTTATTCTCGAAAAAATGTTTTGAGTTTAGTGTAGGTGGAATTTTAAAATCACGTTTAGCTCGCTCAAACGACATGTTACTGTCGTTCAAATGACATGGCTAAGTTGTTAGATCCCTTATTTAATAGTCTGCTTCTATTTTGGATCAAACGAAGCTTACCGTTTTGATTTGCTTTAGGTTATTAGAGGCGAGATGAAATATCATCCAAACGAGATCTATATCTTTCGTTAGAACAACCTGTTCAAATTGTTCGAACAACTCGCCAGCTTAAGTTTTGTATAAATACCCGTTTCGTGTTCAGAATGTTTTAGATTTTTACTAACTTCATTTTTGCATAACTTTTGCGAAAGTTCTTCACCTTTTTGTGTTGAAAAACACTGTTTAATTCACAACAAAACATCCTTGAATATTGTTCTTGTGAATTAGTTTAAACCTTAGAAAGTTTTGTATCTTTGCATACACCTTGTGGAGAGGATCTCCATGGTTGACTTGTGATACTTGCAGGGAATCATTGCTGAATACTGAGACCGAGGCTGAAGGAAGAAGACTGCGGTCTTTGTGGTTCACGAGGGAATCATTGTTGTCGACTGCGGTCATTGTGGTTCTTGTGAGAATCATTGCTGTATTTCGCTTGTATGTTTGTAAGTTGATATTTGAAAATTATTAGTGGAATAAAAGGTTTTTCCCTGCGGGGATGTTTCCTTAAACTTGTCCTTGGTTGAATTCTTGAATGATTTATCTGGTTTATCACAATAGATGCCTGTTTAGGATAAAAAGATAAAATATGTTTAAAATTGGCTTCCGCATTTATAAATTGGTGTTTTAGTTTTTTTTTTGTTACCACCCTGGGATTATTTGCATTTACGAATTGGTATCAGAGCACTCATGATTTCATCCTTATAGTAGAACTTCTTGATATTGACTTCTTTCCATGCTCTTGGTATCTCCCTGCCCTCCAGAGTTTCCAAGTGATATTCTCCTTGAAGGTCGTCCCTTATTACCTTAAAAAGGTCCTTCCTAGTTTGGTCTCAGCTTGCCATGTGATGGTTTTACGGCACTACCGAGGACTTTCCTTTGGATATAATCTCCTACTTAGAATTTTCTCAGATTGACTATGCAGTTGGTAGTTTTCAAATGTGATCATGGCTTGTTCTCTTCGCTCATCTGCTATGTCAAGTTCAGTGCGCAGTGCATCTTCATTGAGGCCTTGGTCGACCAATGTGGTTCTCATGGTAAGGAGATATGCTTCAAGTGGGATAATAACTTCCATTCCATAGGTGAGTGATAAGGGTGTTTTCCTAGTTGGTATCCTAGGAGTAGTATGGTAGGCCCGCTAAACATGGGAGAGTTCGTCCACCCAGGCACCCTTTACTCTTTCCATCTTATTCTTTAGGCCGTCGAGCATGGTTTTATTGAAAGCTTCTGCCTGATCGTTTCTTTAGGGATATTCCATAGAACTAAAGTGGTGCTTAATGCCATGTTCATCACATAAACCTTAAAAGAAGCTTCTTTCAAACTGCGTACCTTTATTGATGATGATACTCCTTGGTACCTCAAAATGTGTTATAACACTTTTCCAAATGAACCTGGTCATGTCGGCTACACGAATGTTTACCAGCGATTCTGCCTTTACCCAGTTTTTAAAGTAATTTGTGCAGACCGACGGATACTTGTGATTTTCGGGTGCAGTAGGTAGTGGTCCCATAATATTTAGTCCCCATTGCGCGAATGGACAGGGACTTATCAAAGATTTTAGGTCGCTAGCTGGTTGGTGGACCATAGGAGATAATTTATGGCACTTTTCACATCTGTGAACATAAGTAATTGCGTCCTTTTGCATGTGAGGCCACCAGTAGCCTTCCTTAATCGCTCTAAAGGCCAATGACCTCCTTCCTGCGTGACTTCCATAAATACCATCATAAAGTTCACTAAGAACTTGATCGGTGTCGTGTGGGTGGATGCATTGGAGGTAAGGTCATATGAATGATCTATTGTAGAGTTTTTCTCTTCGGTGAGGTAAAAACGAGATGCTTTTACCCTGGCTTGATGAGCTAATCTCTTGTCACCACGCAACATGTCATTCCAAAGATATGCAATAATGGGATCCATCCAACTAGGGTCCCTCTCTACGAGGAGCACTTGATCGATGGCCATTGTCTAGTTAATGCTTGGCTGAGTGAGGAACTCTATCTAGACAATTCTTTTGAGATCGGAGTCCACTGCTGAGATTAGGGCTGTTAAGGTATCAGCATGACTGTTCTGCTCCCAACTGAAATTTTGAATATCAACCTTATCAAAATTTGCCATAAGTTCTCTTACTTCGGCTAGGTAGGTTTCCATCCTATCATCTTTGGCATTGAAATATCCACTCACTTGCTTGGAGACCAGTTTGGAATCACCAAATATGTTGAGGTGCCTTGCTCCCGTATTTGGGCCTTCCGCAAGCCAACTATTAGTGTTTTGTAGTCAACTTTGTTGTGGGAGGCTTCAAATCCCAATTTGATTCCTTCTTCGATAACAGTGTCTTCTGGGGTGACGAAGATGATTCTTACTCCCGCCTCTTTAGAATTGGAGGCTCCATCAATGTATAAAGTACAATCCTTATTCTATTCTTCCTCTTTTGTTGATTGCTCCATTTCTCGTTGGTCAATAGGCAGGTCCCCCGTAAACTCGGTGATAAAATACGCTAGGAGTTTTCCTTTAATTATTGTTCTTGGTTGGAAGTGGACACCAAACCTCCCCATCTCGACCAACCACTTCGAGAGTCGTCCAAAGAGGTCGGATTTTCGAAGAACAACTTTGAGGGGATACAAAGTGATCACTATTATTGAGTGAGCTTCGAAGTAGCGGTTCAACTTCCTTGAGGCAACCACCAGTTCATAGGCAGGCTTTTTCCGAGGTAAGTCTCATTATTATGCATCCAAAAGTGTCTTGCTGGCGTAATAAATGGGATACTATCTTCCTTCCTTATCACGTAGCAGAGCCAAGCTTACAACGTTGCCTGAAACTGCGAGATAGAGATATAGTGGGTCTACGTTATTAGGAATCACCAATAAGGGAGGTTTTGCTGAGGTAGGACTTGATCTAATCCAAAGCTCTTAAGTAATCATCGTTACACATGAGGCTTATGTCTTTATTTAGAAGCTAAAATAATGTTCATCCGCATTCCGAGGACTTGGAGATGAAGCGATTGAGTGTTGCGAGCATACCAGTAGGCTCTTAAACATATCACAACGTCTATGGAGATTGAACCTTGGTGATCGTATCAATTTGATCTATATTTTCCTCAATTCCTCTTTTGTTGACTAAATAAACCATAAATTTACCTTATCAGACACCGAATGAACACTTACTTGCATTAAGTTTCATTCGATACTTCCTGAGGATGTTAAAGGTTCTATCTAAGTCCGTGAGGTGCCCGTCTCTTTTCTTTCTCTTGAATAACATGTCATCAATGTAAACCTCCATTGTGTCTCCCATCTGTCGCTTGAAAATCTTCATGACCAGCCTCTAATAAGTTTCCCCTGCATTATTTAGGTTAAACGACATGACCTTGTAGCATTATAACCCAATCGAGGTTATGAAGGACATTTTGTCCTGATCGAGGATGAACTATAGAATTTTATGGTACCCTGAATAGGCGTAAAAAAACTCATCCTTTTGTGTGCTGCCGTAGTGTTAACCAGCTGATCAATCTTGGGCAGTGGGAAGATGTCTTTGGGACATGACCTATTGAGGTATGTGAAGTTGATATAGACCCTCCAACTGCTGTTGCTCTTCTGTAGCACCAGTGGGTTGGATAGCCACTTGGGTATCTGAACTTCCCTAATGGACCTCCATCCAAAAGCTTCCCTACTTCATTCTCCACCACTTTATCCTTCTTGGGGGCTATTCGATGAGCTTTCTGAGTGATCGGCTTGAAGGTCGGGTCAACATGTAGACGATGACAGGCTACGCCAGGATCAATCCCAGGCAGATCATATGGCTCCCAGGAAAAAATATCCAGATTGCTTCTCAAGAAGGTAATCATTTCTTTCTTTTCATGACCAACGAGTGAGGTTCCGATTAGAAGTTCTCTCTAGAAAGTTATCATCAACTTCAACTTCCCCCAGGATTTTAACGACCCTGTCAACAGGGTGGAACCTAGTCTCCTCAACCCCTGTTCATCGTACCGTAGTTGCTATTTAGAGGGTGTAGCCCCCTCCCGGGCTTCCTCTAGAGCATCCTTTAGTTCCTTTCTCTTTTCCTTCCTGGGGCAGATTATCGCGATGAAGCATTTTCTTGCAGTGGCCTGGTTGCCACGAATCTCGACCATACCCCAATCAATAATACACTTTAGCTTTTGGTAGTAGGTGATGATGCTAAGATTCAGCACCACCAGATAAGTGACGATGAGCTCAAACAGTAATAACAATGGTAGCAATAGAGTTATGTATGTGTCTAGAAGGGGATGCGTATAAGAGGAATGAAGACAATGATGTATAGTGGTTCAGCCAATTAGGCCTACATCCACTGTGAGTGTGTGATCCACTAAATATGGGCACTAATGGCCTTCGATACAATGCTCATAAGCTCACACTCTCTCTCTCTCTACTGTGTGTACAAGAAGAGTTTTAAATAGGGTTATAATTATCGATCTTTTTACAAGGTTGAAGATGACCAGTACATATAGGGCTTAGGGGGTACCCCCTAAGCAAGCATGGTGGATGTGAATAATGATCTAGCCAATCTCCTGCTGACACCTGGATGTGCCACTTGTAATTAATGATGACATAATATTCCTTCACGTGAGGGGATGATATTGTTATAACGGTTTAATACACATGCTATATGAGTTCCACGCGTCTCCCAGATCACGCACTGTGATGATGTCACCCTCGGCTTACGATGTTAGGCCGGGGGTAAAGTTCCTGATGGTAGTGAGCCTAGCTGGATATGGGCCTCGTACTATCGTCCCCTCATAAAGGTCGGACCCTTGTAGGGTCGTCTGACCCTGATGAGGGGGTCGGACCTTGTAGGGTCGTCTGGTCCATGATGAGTGTAAGGACACAAATTTCCAATTGAGTCCATACATAGTTTTGGCTCAATTCCGGACAAAAACAGTTATTCATAGGATAGTTTGTAATTGTAATACTCTCAAGCCTATGAAGTGTTTGTTGAAGACGTAGCGGCAAAGAATATAAAGCTTCATCAAATATGCCGGTTTACGTGCCTCGTTTCTACGTCATCAACTATAGTTCCATGCACCCAAGGTATGAATGCAATTATGTTTATATAAGAGCTTGGAACAAAGTTTATTGGGTGTTAGGTTTAATTAAAACTATGTTTACTTTCAGAAAAATTTAATTAGAACTTTAAAAATAAAGTATATAAAGTTTCTGGGCCAAAAATCGAATTTTGTAAAAAATTCTGGAAGTCGTTCGAAATGTCGTTCGAACGAGTTTTTCGTTCGAACCAGGTTTCGTTCGAACGAGTTTGCCAACGAGTCTAAACTGGTCTGTCGTTTGAAATGTCGTTCGAACGAACTTGTTCGTTCTAACGAGGTTTCCAACGAGATTCTAACGAAGTCCATACTGGTGTGTCGTTAGAAGTCTCGTTCGAACGAGAGTTCGTTCGAATGAAATATCGTTCGAACGAGCTGTCAGGCGGGAACAGTTTTTGGCAGTTTTGCACCCACTTCTCCACTTGGTTTTTAACCAACTTTTACTGACTTTAATAGGTGCGGGAATGACATTTTCCAACTTAACATTTCCATAACTTTTCCATCTTAGTTTATCTCTTAGAGAGAGTTTGAGAGCAAAAATGGTTTTAGGAAAATGTTCATGTTTTGAGTTAGATTTTTAGAGAAAATATTTTATCACTCTAGTGTTGTACACCCATATTGTTTATCCAAGTTCTTATATACATATCAAATTGCTTGGAGTTTTGGCACCGGTTTATCTCTACCGAATTCAAGTAGAGAAGTTTAGGTTTGCTTCTACATCCATCAAAGAAGAAGAATTTTTGTTGTGATTCTACCCACAAGGAGAAAAGCTCCATGCTTGGGTGACGATGACCATATAAAGTCCTATCGGTGGATTCCGAGACCGCGGTGAGGTTGTCCACTAGGAAGAGGTGTCTACGAGAAGAAGCGTCGAGGCTTGAGAGGGATCGAGTCAGTCGTTGTAAGTCTATCTGTCTTGTAATTGTAATTCCGTATCTAGTGGATTTGTGGCTAGGGCCGTCCGAGGTTTTTTCCCGTCTTGGGTTTTTCCTCGTACATCGCGGTGTAGTGTGATATTGTTTATTTTATCTTGCATCATAACGTAGAACGCATGCTTAGACTAATTCAAGATAAAATTCGGTTTAAATTATCAAACTCAATTAATTTGGACTTATATTAAATGTTGGGTAATGTTTAATTAATTCAAGTCATTTTCAAAAATTTGGTTTTGCCTAATTTACTAATATTGATAAATATGACTTAGGCAAATTCTAGGACTTGGATTAACTTAATCGGTTTAAGTGAATATGTTTATTGATTAATTTTACTTCACTTGGTTGCTATTTTAATTTTGTTTCAAGAAATTAAAATTTGTTGTTGTTGTTTTCAAGTTGAACCATCTCAACGCTTCCGCATAGAGTTTTTACATAAAAAGGAAATTATTAGCTTTTTCAAATTGGTATCAGAGCCAAAGCGATAAATTATTTCGTTAACGATCTTTTTAAATAATTTTTGGTTAAAATGGATTTTTCCCCATTTTCAAAATTTCCTATTTTCGATGGTTCAAACTACGCGTATTGGAAAGCGCGAATGAGATCGGCACTAAAATCTATCGACGAGAGAGTTTGGATGTCTGTTGTTAACGGGTGGTACCCACCAACTTATTTAGTTTAAAATGAACGTGTTATCAAACCCGCCGATAGATGGACTGAAAATGAGTTTAAACTTGCTAATTTCAATTCCCGTGGTTTAAATGCTTTGTTTAGCACTGTCACACCGGATGAATTCCGCCGTATTATGATGTGTGAAACCGCTAAAGAAGCTTGGGATATTTTACAATTAACTCATGAAGGAACTAGTGTCGTTAAAGCTTCAAAACTCCAAAACCTCACCACTCAATTTGAAACTATCAAAATGAATGAAAAAGAAACGTTTGATGAATTTTATGCTAGACTGTCTGATATTCTTAATTCATCTTTTAACTTGGGAGAGAAAATACCTGACAACCGTGTTGTAAAGAAAATTTTAAGGTCCCTACCCGATAGATTTATTCCAAAGGTGACCGTTTTAAATTCTTTACCCACTTTAGCCTCTACGAAATTAGAAGAGCTTGTAGGTGATTTACAAACCTATGAACTAGATATGTTTCCCTCTAAAACTGAAAAGAAAATCGAAAAGGGTGTTGCTTTAAGAGCCCGAAAAGAGGTCAAACAAGTAGTAGAGAGCAAGAGTGATAGTGACTCGGAAGACATGGCTTTATTTGCTCGTAAATTTCGAAAATTTCTTAAATTTAACAAAGATAAATTTAAAAATGATTTTAAGAAATTTGATACTTCTAAACATGATAAAAGCGAGAAGATTTCTAAAGCCGAGAAGATCCCTAAACCTAGTAATGAAAATTTAGATAGGGACGAGTCTGATAAGTGTTTTGGTTGTGAAGGTTATGGCCATAGGGCGTATGAGTGCCCCACTAAACTAAGGAAAGAGGGTAAGCGACCCATTTCATATAATGCGACCCTTAGTGATAGTGATAAGGAAGAAAAGCCCGATTCCCCCACTAAGAAAAATTTTGTGGCTTTTATGGCTAGCCATGTGAGTGATAGTGACAACTCATCGATTGATGAAACGATAGCACATGCGACTTCCAAGGTCATTGTACATGATTCTCTTGTTTTTGATGATAGTGAGTGAAGAAGAAAGAGAGAGTGAAAATGAAGAAGAGGTTAATGTGAGTGAACTTCAAAATGCTTTTCAAGAACTTTACAAAGAATCTATTAAATTGAAAAGAGCTAATTTGAAGTTAGAAGCTAGTTTAAGAGAGAGTGTTAAGGTCATTGATGAAAATGTTTTAATAGAAGACCTTAGGACACATGTGAGAACTCTTCAAGAGAAGCTTGAATATGTAGAAGGCGAAAGAGATAGCCTTAGGGTTTAATGGAATCCTGCAAAAGGAGCTTCTTGCTTTTGAAGAGCGAAATGTTTTACTAGAATCTAACATTTTAGAATTGGAAATTAAATTAAAAGATTCTAGTAATGTCAAATTTGATTTGGAGTGTCGTTCGGAAAAACTAGATAAAATGTTAGGAACGGTCCAAATTAAAAATGACACTTGTGGTTTAGGCTTCAATACTTGTAATGAATTTACTCATAATGCCCAAACCAATATTTTAGGAGAATCTACTAGGAATACTTTTAAAGATCACTCCTTAAGTAAATCTTTTCGACATGTTCTCACTTGTACACATTGTGGTCGACAAGGTCATCTTAGGAAATTTTGTTTTGATCTTAAACGAATTCCTAGAAAATCCCATAGTAAAGTAACCACGGTAGTTAAAGTTCCTACACCCCAAGATAGTCATTCTTCATTAATTTGGGTTAGGAAATCTGATTTGGTTGCCTTGAAAAATAGAGTTTTTGATTCTCATTTACTTTCACATGCCTCCTCCCTTGCTAAATCTAAAGGATGAATGTGTTAGTGTTTGCATACTTTAGCTTTTGTACTTCATGCTATATTCACATGCTAAATGTATGCTTGTTTTAGTCTTTTTCTAGTCATTGCTTTATTTCATATCCCTTGCTAGAAATTATGACTTGTTTATCTTTTTGTATTATATATTGTGTTTGAATTAATTGAAAAATATAAAAAGATTTTTGTTTATCATTTGTGTTTTATTTATTTCATTTAAGCTTAATGAAAAATACAAATAATTTTTGTTTATCCTTTTGAGTATATATCTTTATTTTTTTTAAAAAAAAAATGTTAAAAACTCAAAAAGATTTTATTTTGTGTGTATTTTAGTTTGACACACTTTAAGTGGCATATACTTGTGTTTGAATCCCTCCTTTAACGCTGCCACGTGGCTAGAACTTTTGGTTTAGATTTTCGATCCTTAAAATGTTCTTTACCATGCTTTATATGGAGTAGTTGGATTTTGTATTGGTTAAATGGATTCTATTTTTGTATGCCTCTATGCACACATGCACGAGCTCTTTTGAAATCTTAATATCACATGTTATATTTGAGCTTTTTGTGGTGTTCTCCTACCAATCTAGTCATCTACATATCTATGACCTAGGAGGACTAGTGCATGTCAAAATCCGTTGCATGTGAGATTTGTGTGAAAAATGAAAACATGATAAATAAAAATGTGCACGGGGAAGGGCTCCGAAAGGATGAATTAAATCCTTTGCGATAGTAAGCCACCGTTTATTGGATCTAAAAGAAATACGTGATCCAAAGGCCTAAAAACAGAATATTTGGCATTAAAAAGAAAACAATTGCCAAGGCCTATGTTTGTTTGATATATTCATTCAAAAGTAAAAGAATATATATGCTTATTGAGGGAGAATTGGATGGTATATCAACGGTTTGCACAATGTCCGTTTATCCTAGTTGTCTTTAATGTCATGACTCTAATTGGTTTGTAGAATCATCATCATGCTAGGCTTGTATGCATTGTGTATGTTTGTTCATTGAGTTCAATCTTCATTTTGTCACATGAGGTTATATTTAAATGTGATAAAGTTTGCAATCAAATGAGAACTCCGTGAATGTTTATTAAGTGTTTGGGTCTAAATTTAATTGTTGCTAGTTCACACCCCTACACTTACGTTTCCGTATGACACATTTTTGCCATACGAGTGTGCAAACTTATTGTATTTTGTGTCATGTGTGTGTTTATATCTATCTATATATGCAAGTACTTATTGGTATATTTATAGTGTATATATATATATATATGATATTTGTTTGTCTTTGCCTTGCTTTTATTGCCCATATGCTTTAATGTCTTAACGCTTTAAGCTTCAACGTGTTTATTAGTTCTTTATCCTTTGCCTATTCCTGAACAAAAAGGGGGAGAATGATGATAGGGGGAGAAATGGAATCTTATCCTATTATAATCGTATCTTAGTTTGGGGGAGATTTATCTTAGGGGGAGACGTCTTTCTACGTAGGTCATGTGTTTGATAAAGGGGAGAATTAATTTAGGGGGAGTAATGAATTAATTGCATTTAATTCTTTGATTTTCCCTATGCATTTGATGAGTTTGCTTAAGTGTGCAGGAATTATTCTAAAGCCGCATCTTTCAATGGCAAAGAGTTTGATCCTTGGGTTGAGTCAAGTTTGGGTGGGTTATGTTTTGAGTCTAGTGAGCTTGACGGCCCTTTAGGATTTTTGTTTTGGTTTTTGTCCCGGAATAGCCAAAGGGGGAGATTTGTAAGGACTCAAATTTCCAATTGAGTCCATATATAGTTTTGGCTCAATTCCGGACAAAAACAGTTATTCATAGGATAGTTTGTAATTGTAATACTCTCAAGCCTATGAAGTGTTTATTGAAGACGTAGCGGCAAAGAATATAAAGCTTCATCAAATATGCCGGTTTGCGTGCCTCGTTTCTACGTCATCAACTATAGTTCCATGCTCCCAAGGTATGAATGCAATTATGTTTATATAAGAGCTTGGAACAAAGTTTATTGGGTGTTAGGTTTAATTAAAACTATGTTTACTTTCAGAAAAATTTAATTAGAACTTTAAAAATAAAGTATATAAAGTTTCTGGGTCAAAAATCGAATTTTGTAAAAAATTCTGGAAGTCGTTCGAACGAGTTTTTCGTTTGAATCAGGTTTCGTTCGAACGAGTTTGCCAACGAGTCTAAACTGGTCTGTCGTTCGAAATGTCGTTCGAACGAACTTGTTCGTTCTAACGAGGTTTCCAACGAAGTCCATACTGGTGTGTCATTAGAAGTCTCGTTCGAACGAGAGTTCGTTCGAACGAAATGTCGTTCGAACGAGCTGTCAGGCGGGAACAGTTTTTGGCAATTTTTGGCAGTTTTGCACCCACTTCTCCACTTGGTTTTTAACCAACTTTTACTGACTTTAATAGGTGCGGGAATGACATTTTCCAACTTAACATTTCCATAACTTTTCCATCTTAGTTTATCTCTTAGAGAGAGTTTGAGAGCAAAAATGGTTTTAGGAAAATGTTCATGTTTTGAGTGAGATTTTTAGAGAAAATATTTTATCACTCTAGTGTTGTACACCCATATTGTTTATCCAAGTTCTTATATACATATCAAATTTCTTGGAGTTTTGGCACCGGTTTATCTCTACCGAATTCAAGAAGAGAAGTTTAGGTTTGCTTCTACATCCATCAAAGAAGAAGACTTTTTGTTGTGATTCTACCCACACGGAGAAAGGCTCCATGCTTGGGTGACGGTGACTATATAAAGTCCTATCGGTGGATTCCGAGACCGCGGTGGTGTTCCGAGGTTGTCCGCTAGGAAGAGGTGTCTACGAGAAGAAGCGTCGAGGCTTGAGAGGGATCGAGTCAGTCGTCGTAAGTCTATCTGTCTTGTAATTGTAATTCCGTATCTAGTGGATTTATGGCTAGGGCCGTCCGAGGTTTTTTCCCGTCTTGGGTTTTTCCTCGTACATCGCGGCGTAGTGTGATATTGTTTATTTTATCTTGCATCATAACGTAGAACGCATGCTTAGACTAATTCAAGATAAAATTCGGTTTAAATTATCACACTCAATTAATTTGGACTTATATTAAATGTTGGGTAATGTTTAATTAATTCAAGTCATTTGCTAAAATTTGGTTTTGCCTAATTTACTAATATTGATAAATATGACTTAGGCAAATTCTAGGACTTGGATTAACTTAATCGGTTTAAGTGAATATGTTTATTGATTAATTTTACTTCACTTGGTTGCTATTTTAATTTTGTTTCAAAAAATTAAAATTTATTGTTGTTGTTTTCAAGTTGAACCATCTCAACGCTTCCGCATAGAGTTTTTACATAAAAAGGAAATTATTAGCTTTTTCAATGAGGGCACGACCCCTTTGTAGGATCATTTGGGCCATGATGAGGGGTCGTCCCCTTGAAGGGTCGTCTGATCACGACTGAGGTATTATCCTGGCTAAACCTTCCTGTAACAGAACTGTGGTCATTGGACTCGTCCTGGTCTTGAGCCCTCATCTGAGATGGAGACACCCTCGGCCTGGCCGAGGGTATATATGGGTATATCAATCACCCCTAGCCCTTATCCATCGATGTTTGTTGAGATGGCTAAGGGGTAATGTTGCCTTGATGATCTTAATATTTAGCATCACCAGATAAGAGGTGGATAACTCAAACAGTAATAACAATGGCAGTAATAGAGTTATGTATGTGTATAGAAGGGGATGAGTATAAGAGTAATGAAGTCAATGATATATAGTGGTTCAGCCAATTAGGCCTACATTCACTGTGAGTGTGTGATCCACTAAATATGGGCACTAATGGTCTTGGATACAATGCTCATAAGCTCACACTCTCTCTCTCTCTACTTTGTGTACAAGCAGAGTTTGAGATAGGGTTATAATTATCGATCTTTTTACAAGGTCTTGAAGATGACCAGTATATATAGGGCTTGGGGGGTGTAGTGTACCCCCCAAGCAAGCATGGTGCATGTGAATGATGATCTAGACAATCTCCTGCTGACACCTGAATGTGCCACTTGCAATTAATAATGACATAATATTCCTTCACGTGAGGGGATGATATTGTTATAACAATTTAATCCACGTGATATATGAGTCCCACGCGCACTATCCCAAGCATCTCCCAGATCACGCGCTGTGATGATGTCACCCTCGGCTTACGATGTTAGGCCAAGGGTAAAGTTCCTGCTAGTAGTGAGCCTAGCTGGATGTGGGCCTCATACTGTTGTCCCCTCATATGGCCATTCGGCCCATGATGAGGGGTCGGCCCCTTATCGGGTCGTTCAGACTATATTGGAGGGCCGACCTTACGGTGAATGGTCAGCCCTTTGTAGGGTCGTCTGGTTCATGATTAGGGGTTGTCCCCTTGTAGGTCATCTGGAATGATGAGGGGGTCGGCCCCTTGTAGGGTCGTCTGGTCCATGATGAGGGCGCGACCCCTTTGTAGGATCGTCTGGGCCATGATGAGGGGTAGGCCCCTTAAAGGGTCATCTAATCACGGCTGAGGGATTATCCTGGTCGACCCTTCCTGTAACGGAACTGTGATCATTGGACTCATCCTGGTCTTGAGCCCTCGTGTAAGATGGGGACACCCTCAGCCTGGTCGAGGGTATATATGGGTATATCAATCACCCCCCAGCCCTTAGCCATCGATGTTGTTGAGATGGCTGAGGGGTAATGTTTGATCAGTTTGATGAGTGACATTTGTCAAGTTGCTCAACACCTTGTCAGTATCCATCATCATTTATGTTTCCCAGTGTGATGGATTCACACCATTCTTGGGCTTCATGCCCTAATGATGCCTCTCCTTATGGGATGTGTCTTGCATTAATTATTGGGCCCACAAATAACAAGGTATTTAAAGGTTTTTTTAAACAATTATTTCTTTTTCTTCTTCGCGCTTAAGCTTTCTGTCTCTAATTCCTTTATCATCTCCAATCGACATTTCTGCCATTCTATACCTTTCTTCGTGTTCCAAGCTTGGCTGTGTCATTATTCTTTCTCAGGTACTCTTTCTGCCCTAATTCCCTCTTTATCTTCCATTTTTGTTTGCTTTCTTGCTTTAGGTTTGTTTTCCAATTTTTCTTGGTTATTTTATTCCCTTCCGAAGTGTGAACCTGCCCTCCTGTGGCAGTTGTAGGGTTGAACCTTAGGTTTTAGACTTCATAGGATTACTCCTCCACCAATTCGTGGTGGTTTAGTGCCTCTTTGCAGTATTTCTTAGGTTTTCCGGTTGTTCTCCGGTGCTCTTCTTTGATGGACCTATTTTCATTTATTTTTGGGTATTCATGATCAAAACCCTTTATTTCTTTGGTTTTAATCCAAAAGTCAACTTGGTCAAATTTTAAACTTGTTCGTAGTTAGTTGTAATAAATTACTTAAGTGTAGGGTCTTCCCGTTAATGCTTAGAAGACTTTATGATTTAGCCACGGAATTTCCAACTTTGAGGGAGAAATTCTTCGCTGAGATCAGACGTCTAGAGGAGGAGCATGAACGAAGATGAGGGGCTGACCCTAATTGGGAATGACCCATCTTCCCCATTCCTTTGGCCACAATAGTTCCATCTGAGTCCTGTGGGTCTTCCTGTCGTCCAGCCGATAGTTAGACATACGAGGGAGAGATGAATGAGAGAGCATTGTCACCAATGTATGCTGGGCCTTCTGGGAGGAGAGAGATGTCCAATCTTATCCCAAGTCGATAGGCCCAGGGTATGGTACATTTTGAGGCTGTCCCTGTAACACCCCCGTCCCCTCTTGCCTTCTAGGTGGCCTTTCCAGATGGACCACCGACAGGCATCAAGGCTGAGAGATCAGGGGATGAGGGTCATGGGGGCGATAGTGAGGATTTGGATGCTGATCAAGTTGACACTTCTAGTGCCTCGGCTTTCGTCTCATCCATTAGGGATCGTGACCTCTTACTGTGGAGGCACACATTTGGTGTACAACCCAATATAACTATGAGGGTCCCAAATGCAGACGAGAGAGTCTTCCAGGGGAATGAGGGGGAGGTTGCTGTTTATGAGTAGATGCTCAGGGTAAGTGTTAGGTTCCCTCTGCACCCTGCAATAGTTGACATACTATTTCCCCTTGGGGTTGCTCCTTCTCAACTTCCTCCCAACTCTTGGAGAATCATCCTTGGATATATCTCCCTCTGGAAGAATACTTGCATTAATGATCCTTCAGTCGGTCTTTTTATATCCTGCTATAATATCACCTCCTCATCCAAGCAAACTGGATATTTTCATCTAGGAGCGAGGAAGTCCAACAAAAGACTTCTTCACGTGGCACAAACTTCAAATCACAATTGGAAGAAGAGATTTTTCTTCATCTCTGGGGATTGGGAATTTTCCACAGGGGTTGAGCCTTTAGACGACAGTCCGAGGGTTCCAAGGTCATGGTCCAACTCTTCAATGAGAGCAAAGTCCGACCGCAGACTCAGCTTGGATGAGAGGGACATTGTTGACTACCTGAGGGAACAAGGGAAAGAGGGTGAACTTGCCAAATTTGAAGATTTGATGACCCCTCGATTCCTCAAAGAAGCTGGTCTGAGGGTCGGCCCCCTAACAGAATTATGTGAGTTAATTCTTGCTCTATTTTTATTTTTCTTCAAGTGTTTCCTCTTTATCACTGCATCTTTCTGATATATCGTCTCCTTTTCTGGTTGTCCTGCCAATATATCTTATTAACTCTGGGAGATGACTGCCCCAAGTTTACTGTCTGGCTTGGGGAAGAAAAAAGGCAAAGAACCTCAGCAGGCTTAGAAGAAGACAAAGGCCGTGGGGCCGACATAAGTGGATCCGACTTCCGACAGTCGCAAAAGGAAGGAGCCCAAAGTTCCTAGGGGCTCTCGGCCTGACTCATGGATGAGGGTGAGGGTAGAGGTATCTCAGTCACACACTGAGGGGACCAACTCCTCTTTCATCATGGGTGCCTATTGGTCTCAGAATATGACTTTCGTCAAGGCTGAACCCTCTTCCCTCATAGCCAACCTGAGGGCGGCCAATGCCTCAATGTTTTCTGCACCATCGATCGCAGATTATGAATTCTTATCAAAGATGTCCCCAGCTAAGGTCTATGATTATGGTCTGAACACTTTGGCTCAGGTACCTCTTTTGACTTCATTATTTTTGATTTACTAACATTTCATAAACTGTTCCCTCGGCCCCTTTTAACATGTGTTTGTTTGTGCAGTCTTTCTGCGCCTTCACCTCCGCCACCAAGTGGATGGATGAGAATCAACAAAAGTTTCACAAGGTCGAGAGGGCTATTTAGCATGAGGTCGATTTGAAGACTGAATTGGAGACTGCCCGGGCTGAGCTGGAGAGTGAAAGGACTGAGCATGCAAGGTTCCTGGATGAGCTAGTGAAGCAGCACGAGGCCGACCTGAAGGTGAAGGACACCCTTATCAAAGAAAAAGAAGAGGCCTTGACCAAACAGGGGGCCCAATTCAAGTCTGAACTTGATGAGGCAGTGAAGATGGGCGAGGATGATGCAGTGGAGGCTTACAAGCTTTCGGACGAGTTTCAGGTCTTTGGCCTTGAATACCTGGAAAGATGAATTAAGACAGCCTGTCGGTGGGTCGTCTTAAAATTTGCTGATGCTGTGTCATCCATCCGTCCCTCTCTTAAAGCAGTGGAGATGGAAGACCCCCTCATAGCTGAGGCTCTAGCCCATGTAGAGTCTCAAGTACACATCGAAGGCATCGGCACCTTTGGTTGACGTTGAAGCCCTGCCTTCTGACACTGCTCAATAGGGTGGCTGTCTGTAGCCCATATGCTCTGTTTGTAAAGTTTGTATTGAATTTTCTTTTGGAAAAATGTTTGTAACAATTTTATAATGGAACCGTTATCTTCCTGTGTTCTATGCTTGCCTCTTATATGATTTGTGTTGGCTATGATATTTGTGTTAACCATCTTCCAAGTCCCCCCTCGTCTTTGTTGAGAGTGAAGGGAGGGTCGTTGCTACTATTCACTCTCATTATATCCGAGGGTTGATGTTCACCAACTTAATGATGTTTTAAATTTCAAGTCCCCCCTCATCTTTCTTGAGAGTGAAAGGAGGGTCGTCCCTACCATTCACCCTCATCATAGCCGAGGGTTTTTTCCACCAAATTAATGATGTTTTAAATTTCAAGTCCCCCCTCGTCTTTCTTGAGAGTGAAAGGAGGGTCGTCCCTACCATTCAACCTCATCATAGACGAGGGTGGTTTCCACCAAATTAATGATGTTTTTAAATTTCAAGTCCTCCCTTGTCTTTCTTGAGTGTGAATGGAGGGTCGTCCCTACCATTCACCCTCATCATAGCCGAGGGTGGTTTCCACCAAATTAATGATGTTTTAAATTTCAAGTCTCCCCTCGTCTTTCTTGAGAGTGAAAGGAGGGTGGTCCCTACCATTCACCCTCATCATAACCGAGGATTTTTTCCACCAAATTAATGATGTTTTAAATTTCAATTCACACCTTGTCTTTCTTGAGAGTGAAAGGAGGGTCGTCCCTACCATTCTCCCTTATCATAACCGAGGGTTTTTTCCACCAAATTAATGATGTTTTAAATTTTAAGTCCCCCCTCTTCTTTCTTGATAGTGAAAGGAGGGTCATCCCTACCATTCACCCCAATCATAGCCGAGGGCGGTTTGACAAGAATTACCCCAACGTATCTAAATTAACAAACAAGATGAGGAGCCAAGATAATATTCTCATAAACATTCCAAGTGTTCTATTGGAGCAACACATTTATTACAACCGTGGTCCGATAGGACATTACATTATTGATAGTATTTCTTCAAATGATCTGCATTCCAGGGGTTCGAAAAGGGTTCCCCCTCAAGGTTCTCTAGTCTGTAGGTTCCAGGGATAATTTCATCAATGACCCTATATGGGCCATGCCAATTTGGGTGGAGCTTGTTAGGATTTTGCCAAGTCTTTTTGAGGACTAGGTCCCCCACAACGATTGGCCTTTGCTTCACCCTCTGGTTGTAAAACCTGGCAGTCCTCTGCTGGTAGGAAGCTTGCCTTATCTCAGCGTCTCCCCTCCTTTCCTCGATCAAGTCTAAGTTAAGTCTCCTTTCTTCCATATTTCTCTGGGGGTCGTACATTTGGACTCTATGAGTAGGAAACCCAATCTCGGTGGGGATGACGACTTCTGAGCCATAAGCCAGCATGAACGGGGTTTCTTCGATAGTAGTCTTTGCTGTCGTCCTGTAGGCCCACATTACAGCATAAAACTCCTTAACCCATCTTCCTTTTGCCTCCTCGAGTTTCTTCTTGATCCCGTCTAGGATTGTTCTATTTATAACTTCAGTTTGCCCATTATCTTGAGGTTGTAATGGGGTAGAGAAGAACTATTTTACCCCCGTTCTTTCATAGTATTTCTCCAGGGATACATTCTTGAATTGAGTCTCATTATCTGAGATGAGGGTGTTGGGTAGACCATATTTGCATATAATGTTTTTCCAGATGAACTAGAAGGTCTTCTGCTCAGTAATCATGACCATCGGCTATGCCTCCACCCATTTTGAGAAATAGTCAATTGCTACGATCAGGTATCGATAGTTATTGACGGCCCTAGGCAAAGTGTCATACTAGATCGATTCCCCATACTGCGAATGGCCATAGGGATGTAATGGAGGTAAGAGGCTGATGGGACTGGTGAGGGATGGTGGAAAATCTTTGACATTTATCACACTTTTTTACGTATACCGTGGCATCTTTCCCCAAGGTTGGCCACCAGTATCCCTAGGTTACTATCCTTTTTTCCAAAGACCTTCCCCCGATATGGCTTGAGCATGACCCCTCGTGCATATCTTGCAAGATGTGTGGGATCTCAGACGGGTGCACACATCTGAGCAAGGGGAGCAAGAACCCCTTTTTGTACAAGGTGTCTTGATGACAGTGAATTTCATGGCTCTGTATCTCAACTTATTCCTTTCTTGTTTTGCTTATGGCATCTCCCCCTCTTTGATGTATATAACTAGGGGGACAATCCACAAAGCTTCCCTGTTAATATTTAAGTAAGAGACAAGTGTTTCCTCTGCCTCTTCAATCGTTGGTCGAAGCAAAATTTCCACTAGGACAGTCCTCTGAATATCTATCCTAGTTTCCGAGGCCAGCCTATCAAGCGCATCGGCTCAGCCATTATCAAGCCTAGGTATCCTCTTCAATTTCACTTATCTAAAGCTCTTTAATAGTGACTTCACTCTTTCAAGATATTTGGCCATTCTCTCATCCTTATCCTCATAGGCTCCTAGTATTTGACTCACTACTAGTCTTGAATCACTATGGACCAAGATCTGATCGACACTAAGAGACTTAGCCAAGGAGAGGCCTACTATCAGGGCCTCATATTCAGACTCATTTTTGGAGGCTTTGAAGTTGAACCTCAGTGCGTACTCAATGTCTGTGCCATCGGGTGCCGATATAATTAATCCTGCCCCACGTCCGCTCTCGCAAGAGGACCAATCAACAAAGAGGTTCCATACACCCTGTTCCTTTGAGAAATTTCCCTCACTGAGGGATCCCTGTCTAAATAGATATCTTCCCTCCTCATTTTCAGTAACTTTTTCTCTAGCGATGCTTGTCTCAGCCTTATTTGTTGATGGGTTGACAATTCTGCCTTACCAGGTATCTGTCTTCTCGAGGCTCTCATCCTCAGCCTCATCATCTTCCCAAATTAATTCAACCACGAAATCTGCTAATCCTTTCCCCTTAATGGCCACCATAAGTTGATATACAATGTCAAACTCTCCCATCTCTATAGCCTAGGCCATTAGCCTCCCCGATTTTTCTAGCTTGTATAAGACTTGCCTAAGAGGAGAGTCAGTGAGGATAACCATTGTATGGGACTGGAAGTACGGCTTCATCTTTCTTGATGCCTGGATCAAGGCATAGTCTAACTTCTCCATCCTTGGGTATCTTTTCTCGGCCCCTTGGAGTACCTTACGGTTGAAATACACAGTCTTCTATACCCCGTCCTGTTCTCTCATAATGGCTGCGCTAATGGATGATTTTGAGACGGCTAGGTACACATGTAGTCATTCACCCTGCACTGGTCGTGACAACAACAAGGGAGACCCTAGGTACGACTTTAATTCTTTGAAAGCCTGGTCACACTCTTTGTTCCATTCAAAGGCCTTTTTGAGAATTTTAAAGAACGACAAACACTTGTCTGTGGCTCTGGATACGAACCTATTCAAGGCAGCCACTCGTCCCGTGAGCCTCTGAACGTCTTTAATGGTCCTGGGGGTCTTCATTTATAACAAAGCCTTTATCTTCTCAGGATTGGCCTTAGTTCCTATTTGATTGATGATGAACCCCAAGAATTTCCCTGGCCCGATCCCGAAGACACATTTGGCCGGGTTGAGCTTCATTCGGTACTTGTCCATCGTGTTAAACGTCCTCTCGAGGTCGGCCACATGATCCTCTGCCTTTAAACTCTTGGTCATCATGTCATCTATATAGACCTCCATGGACTTATCGATTTGGTCTTCAAACATTTTATTCACAAGGCGCTGATACGTTGCCCCCGCATTCTTTAGGCCAAAGGGTATGACCCTATAACAGTATATCCCTTTGTCGGAAATGAAAGCCATTTTTTCTAAGTCCTCAGGGCTCATAAAAATCTGTTTATAACCTGAATAGGTGTCCATGAAGCTCATTATCTCATGGCTCGTAGTTGCATCCACCATCTGATCAATGCGGGGAAGAGGGAAACTATCTTTGGGACAATGTTTATTAAGGTCGGTGAAGTCTACGCACATCCTCCACTTCTCATTGGCTTTTGGGACTATGACTGCGTTGGAAAGTCATTCAGGATATATTACCTCCCTGATAAACTCAGCATCTTCTAGCTTCTTGACCTCGTCCCATATGACTTCATAGTTTTCCCGATAATATATTCTCCTCTTTTGCCTCACCGACTTTGTGCCCTCTACCACGTTGAGCTTATGGCTCATGATTTTGGGGTTAATATTCGGTATATCTACATGGATCCATGCAAAGACGTCCTATCTTCTTCTTAGCAGCTTGATGAGGTCTTCTTTTATGCCTGTCCTCAGAGCTTTGCCAATTTGAGTGAATTTTTTTTGGCTCATCCTCGTTGTGGATGATGGATTCTACCTCTTCCGCGGCCTCTCCTTTCTTCATTTTTGTCTCATCCCTAGGGTCGAGGGTATCAATATTGTAAGTAGCCGTTGCCTTCTTGTGCACCTATCTTTCTTCGGTGGAGTTAAAGTAACATTCCCGTGCTGTCGTTTGGTCTCCCTAAACTTCCCCTACCCCGTAAGGGGTCAGAAATTTGATCATCTGATGAACCATAGATGGCACAGCCTCAAACTCCTTGAGGGCCACTTGCCCCTGTATAATGTTATAGGATGAGAAGACATGTTAATCCATCACAAAAAAGTTGACCTTCTTGGTAAGCCATCTCGGCCACTCGTCCCCCATCCTAACATCGGCCTCATACACTCCTAGAGGATGAACTTTTTACCCACTGAAACCAATCAAGGGGTGATGGCACGGGACGATCCTAGCACGGCTAAGACCTAAGGATTTAAAACACGGCCAGAACATCACATCTGCACTACTTCCCCCATCCACCATGATCCTCGGCACCTCACATCCGTGTACCCTGGTGGTGATGACAAGAGGGTTATCATGCGGGGCCAAGAGGCCCTTGAAGTCCATTCTTGAGAAACCCAATATCAGAGTATCCATATCAACTTTCTTCCTCTTTTTTGACTTTGCTTTAATAGAGGTTGAGTGTATGACTTTCGTTACTGCCTTGGCTTCAGCTACATGGGCCTTCCTGTCTGTGACTTTTTATCCTCCTCCTGCCAGCCCCCCAGAGATCATCCCAATGCCGAGTGAGATCATATTAAGTCTTTTTACAGGGATGTGGTCATCTCTCGATGGGAGGTGAGGGTCATCCTCATCATTCGAAGGGTCGTCCCTTCTGTTTGGAGGATCTTCTCTGCACGTATCACCTCTATTCTTTTTAGGGTCGTCTCCTCGGCCCCTCTTGAAGGCACCTTTGTCGACGTATTTCCTTAGCTTCCCTTTTTTAGCATTTTTTCAATTTCATCTTTCAGAGCGAAACACTTGTCGGTCACATGGCCATGGTCTTGGTGAAATTCATACCACATGTTTTTGTTCCTCTTGTGAGGGTCTGCTCTCAACTTCTCAGGCCACTTTAAGGACCGGTCATTCTTTATCTCATTCAGAATGTGTTCACAACTAACTATCATAGGGGTTTAATTAGTGAATTTATCATTTTCTAGCCTCTTCTTCCCGTCTTTATTTTTTTTCTGGTACTTATCCCCACTAGCGCCTCCTTTTTTTTATCTTCGTACTTTGAGGCCATCGCCTCTTCGACATTCATCACCTTTCCCACCGTTGACAGCAATTCAGCCATCGTCTTCGGAGGGTCTTCAGCAAGTTTCCATAAAATCTTCCCCTTCTGGAGTCGTCCCATGAGGGCTGTCATGGCTATGCTTTCCTCATAGTCTTCGACCTCTGACTTTTCTTTGTTAAATCTGTCTATGTAGTCTCTTAGACTCTTATTCTTCCCCTGCTTAACATAGAGCAGGTGTGTGGTCTTCTTCTGTGGCCTCACTCCAAAGCAAAAGTTATGGATAAATCGGTCTGCTAACTGCTTAATATTTTCAATGGAGTTCTTTGGAAGAGACATATACCAGACATGTGCGGCCCCAGTCAGAGTTCCAGAAAAGGCACCACACCTCATCTCATCTAAGATAGTGTATATAACTATCGCTGATTGGTATATCTCAATATGATGGACAAGGTTGGTACTCCCGTCATACCTTGGGGTGACCACATGTGGTTTAAACTTGGATGGCATTGGGAAGTTAACTATCTTCGCCACAAAGGGTGAGCCTATGGAGTATCCTCTTTGAAGAGGGTCCCGACTCTTCAGGATGTCACCAATTTTATCCTCCAGCCTTTGGATTGAGTCATTCCATAGCCTTATAGGGTCGTCTTGGACGATGTTATTCCCTGCCGCCTCTTTGAGATGAATAGAGGGTTCTGCTGTGGTAGGTCTGTGTCGGCTGTTCACTTGTCCCTAACCATCGTCTCGTCCATGGGGTTGGCCCCTTTGGGGTCGGCCATCTGTTGCCTCCCTTCTGGACCTCGCAATACTTCTCGACTGGGACAATTTTTTTCGCAGGTTATTTATTGGGCCCAGCCTCTCAAAGGCCGACCCTTTGCTCAGACGATCGAAAGCAGAGCCTCTTGGGCGATCGTCGGTATTTTTCCTGCCACACTTCCCTTTTCTCTCCTGGATAGGTCGCACAATATTGTTGGAGACCTCATACGGCTCCCAGCACTCTATGGGGGCCTCTTCCACCTCCATATCATCATGTATGTCTTCTGGGCAAGGGTTTCTTTGCCTCCTAAAGCATAGATGCCGGGGGTTAGCAATATCCCTCCGTCGTTGTGGAGGTGGTAGGTCTTTGCGCGGTGCCTGGAGTGGTCCCCTGGCCTCATGCTGCTCTGGAGCTGCTGTCGGAGTAATCATTCCGGTGAGACTCCTGGAGGTCTTAGTATGTTTTGGCTAAGAGTTGTAAATTTCTCCTGCATAATCCGCTGGCTTGTTGCTAAAGACATTAGGGCGGTCGCCACATTAGCCATCTCAGACTGAGGTGGTGCATGACTGGAGCTAGGTCCTACTCCACTATCCGATGGAGGAGGCGGTGGTGGCATCTCCGATGCCATATATTTGAGCTGTGATGATCAAAAGAGCTTGATAACCTTTATGGGTCTCTTTCAATGGTGAAATATCTTCTACATGAAGGGGGAGAACTGGTTCACCACCAGAGTTTTCGGTGAGGTCAAGCTGTATAAAGGAAGAGATATCTTCTCTTTCCCACAGACGGTGCCAAACTGATGATGCTAAGATTTAGCATCACCAGATAAGAGGTGGAAGCTCAAACGGTAATAACAATGGCATCAATAGAGTTATGTATGTGTATAAAAGGGGATGAGTATAAGAGGAATGAAGATAATGATATATAATGGTTCAGCCATTTAGTCTTACATCCACTGTGAGTGTGTGATCCACTAAATATGGGCACTAATGGTCTTGGATACAATGCTCATAAGCTCACACACTCTCTCTCTCTACTGTGTGCACAAGCAGAGTTTTAGATAGGGTAGCAATTATCAATCTCTTTACAAGGTTGAAGATGACCAATATATATAGGGCTTGGGGGGTGTAGTGTACCCCCCAAGCAAGCATGGTGCATGTGAATGATGATCTAGCCAATCTCCTGCTGACACCTGGATGTGCCACTTATAATTAATGATGACATAATATTCCCTCACATGAGTGGATGATATTGTTATAACGGTTTAATCCACGTGCTATTTGAGTCCCACGCACACTATCCCACGCGTCTCCCAGATCACGCGCTATGATGATGTCACCCTCGGCTTACGATGTTAGGCCGAGTGTAAAGTTTATGCTGGTAGTGAGCCTAGCTGGATGTGGGCCTCATAATGTCGTCCCCTCATAGGGTCATCCAACCCATAATGAGGGGTCATCCCCTTATAGGGTCATCCGAACTAGCTGGAGGGCCGACCTTAGGATGAAGGGTCGACCCTTTCTAGGGTTGTCTGGTTCATGATCAGGGGTCGTCCCCTTGTAGGGTCGTATAGCCCTGATGAGGAGGTCGACCCCTTGTAGGGTCATCTGGTCTATGATGAGGGCACGACTCTTTATAGGATCGTCTGGGCTATGATGAGGGGTCGTCCCCTTGAAGGGTTGTCTGATCATGGCTGAGGGATTATCCTGGCTGACCCTTCCTATAACGAAACTGTGGTCATTGGACTTATCCTAGTTTTGAGCCCTCGTCTGAGATGGGGACACCCTCGGCCCGTACGAGGGTATATATGGGTATATAAGTAGGTAAATGGTACAAACCTCATGACGTGCAACCATCCTCTGCCTAAAATGGCGTGATATGAGGACTCTATGTCTACCACCAAGAACTCAATTAGCTTTGAGATTTTGTCTGCTCTGACTGACAGGACTATCTTTCCCAGTGGCATTGTAATTCTTCCTGCAAATCTGATCGATG
The DNA here is from genome assembly GCA_949130495.1 of Sambucus nigra. NCBI lineage: Eukaryota > Viridiplantae > Streptophyta > Magnoliopsida > Dipsacales > Adoxaceae > Sambucus > Sambucus nigra. Next base: position 398,449,901 of record OX422219.1, on the reverse strand, counting down.
GAATTCTGGCCTCCTTGAGGTCATCTAGGTTGAGCATCAGCTTATGGAATAACTCTAAGTACATCACCTTTGGCAAGCTTCCCTGATCCACTAGCAGCTTATCATTATCCCAATTTGCAATTATAAGGGTTATCATGAGTGCATTGTGGTGTGGAGTCCTTACTCCATTCAAATCTTTAGTGAAGACGACGTGTTTGGTGTAGTTGACGTCCTCTTGTCGTCAGCGCTTGCCAACTTGGCTCTTTGCAGGGTCAATCTGGAATGCCTCCATAATAACAGTAACCTTCTTTATCTCCATCTAAATAACGTTCCTTTAGATTTGTTATAGGTCGAAAGCTTTATGGATCATCGTGAACTCCTGTCCCATGTCGTTATCAAGGACATTATCTAGTTTCTGCTCGCCATTGGCTGTGACCTTGTCAACTTTCTTTTCTATGTACTCATTGAGATGCCCTGCTTGGGCCAACTCTTCAAAGTGTGATTTTAGAGCCTTGCAATTCTCATTTTTATGGTTGCCCTCCTTGTGGAATGCGCATTTCAATGCATTATTTTTTTTCGTTGGGTCACCACCTATCTTCTTGGGCCACTTAATGAACGATTGATCCTTGATCTTGCTCAAGATCTTGTATATTGGTTACTTAGAGACTGTGTTAATATATTGGAACGCTTTTGACGGATTAGCTTTGTTCCAATTCTTGGAGCCATTCTTGCCCCCGTTCTTATTCCCTTTCTTTGGAGTGTAACTCTTATCTCCTCCTTTGCTTACCTTTACTCGACCGTTGTCCCCTACATTAGAGTGAACCATATCCTTAACCTTGGCGTACTTCTTAATAATATCCATGAGGTCGTCGATGGTGCCGACTTCTTTCTTTGTCATGGACTGGTGCAGTAGGGATCTGGTCAACAAACTAATTTTTAAGGATACAATGGAAACCTGCTCCGAGAAGTTTTACAGTCCATTAAAAATCTCCTAGTACCTCTTGGGATAATCATGAAGGCTCTCTTGTTGCTTTTTCTTCATCATGAGCAGTGAATCCATCCTCCTAGGGTGGGACCTGCTGGTTATAAAGAGAGCAGTAAAGGCCTGTACTAGGGCCTTGAAGCTCTTGACCAACTTATGGGGAAGCTTCTTAAACCACTTTTGTGCTACATCATGTAGGTTAAAAGGGAAAATTTGACACATCAAGGCGTTGTTATGGTTCCATAGGGTATTTACCTGCCTGTACTGTCGAACGTGGTTGATGGAATCTGTCTTCCCATTATAAATCTTAAATCTAATAATGATAAACTTCTTTAGGGGTTCCTCTTATTTAATTTCCCTTAAAAAAAGAGATTTTATCTGGGTGTTGAGAGTAGACCTGGCTCCTCGATGGGCTGGATGTTGGTCCATCTCTCTATGAACCAAAATTTTGATGTTCTTATCTTGACGATCATTATTTTTGTGGCGCCTATCTGATTGCCACGTTCTGATTGATCACGCTCTGTCCTACCACATTCAGATTTGTCTTGGTCGCGCCTGGAGCTCCTCCCTCTGCTACGAGTATTGCTCACCTGAGGACTAGGAGTCCTATCATGAAATTTCTTGGTATCTCTATGGAGATACCTCTCCATCATTTCAAGTCACCTTTTCAGGCGAGCATTTTCTTCCACCTAGAGGTGTGGGGCCTCCTTTTATTCTCGAAGTCTAGCTTCGTAAGTGTTGACTAATCTGGAGATCTGTGTAGACCTAGATGGTCCTAAACTTTCTTCACAAGGGTGCCTTTCTTGAAAAAACCTAGGATTTGGTTGCTGGCGAATCTCTGACCTGTCCCTAGGTGGGACTAAGTCATCCTCCACATCACCAACCTGAGAAAATTTTCTACTGTGCTGATGCATCACGGGCTTTCTATTAATGAATACCTTCATAGTAAAATAAATTATTTCTCATAGACGACGCCAATTGTGAGTGCAAGAAATATCACAATAAATAATCAAGAAAGCAATACCAAGATGAAAGCAATTTATCACACACACAACAACATACATACGTGGTTTGGCAACTAGCTTACCCCCACAAAGAGGTTACTATGTTCTTATTAGTGTCTCTCAATGCTCGAGGTTACATACCATTGCTCTGGGCGAGGGCTTATAATTTATAGATGTGTAAAATAAGAGGTTGATTTGTAGAAGTAACTCAATGAGATTTTGGATAACTTGTGGTTTCCCTGAATATCTCCTTCGAGATTTTTGGCAACCGATTTGAGTATATCCTTATGTAGTTTAGTGCATGTGAAACACACGAGTATTTAATGATTATCTGATTTTCGCTGGGCGGTCCACTTTCCATGCTGAGCTGGTCGAGTACTCTCTTGGGCCATGACAGATGAGTCCCCACAATAAGTATTTCATATTTTTCACTTGCTTGGCAATATAATATGTTCACTTTACAATTGAATATGTTAATTTATAATAGAATATGGTGGCTAACAAGTGAATATTGTTTTTATAAGGGGAGGGCAGGAAAAAGGGTGTTGTAGGTGATGTGGTAACACCGGGTCCCTGGCAGCCACCTCTAGCTACACAAAGTTAAAGGAATTATGACTTTTTAGCCATGCTTTTGTTGTTTTGTAAACTTTAATCACTTATATTTACAGTTTGGTCCCCTTTTGTTGGTTGGGTTGCTTAACTGTTTTGGCAGTGATGCTGTTAGTAACTTTAATGTGTGAATTAACCCTTTTTTTTAGGGCTAACTTAGAAGCATGTAACTTAATATTTGTAATACAACATTAGTGCATAAATACACTACTGCCTTGAATTTCATCCTCAAAACATTACTGCATTACATAAAACAAGAACCACGTGACATGAAAATTAATGCATTTCATTTCTGCATGAACTTCATTAGCACATTCAAAACAAAATATTGCAAACTACATGAGTTCCATTAGGGGTTTGACATTCATGGTATTTCCCCACTTCACATTACATAAAAAAAATTAAAAAATTACAAAAAATACAACACATCCATCACAATTTATCTCTACTCGTATTTCTACTCACATCAGCTTCAAGTGCTCGAATACGATGAAGAAGACCATAAATAATGTTCTTTGATCTTGCACACATTGGAGGATCTTTTTGCACAAATCTCCTATCAGGGTTTGATCTCGAGATTAAATGATGATGTATGTGTAAGAATTTTGTGATTAAAATTTTGGGTTTATGATTAAGAACATTAGATTATTGATAGTGTGTTAAAAATTAATAAATATTAAGGTTTGATTAGTTCTCAGTTGTTTGAATAGATGAATGATTAGGAATTCGTGTGTTTAAATGATGGATTTAGGTTTAATTTGATGATAGAATTTTTCTAAATTGATAATATATTAATGTAGGATATCAATATAAGGTTTTGGGAGTCTTGGGACCACCATTAGAGGGCCTAAGAGGTAAAAACCCGAGGAACAAGGCGATTGATAGCCTAGCATATCGAACCAGTTCGCAGGGGGAGCGAATCAGTTCGGTCTACCAGGAAAATCGATTTGGTTTGCTGGCTTAACCAAAATGTTGTCACGCACTATTTTGACTGATTAGAGCTTCAGGAATGAGCATAGGGTTTTAAGGGTAGATTGGGACTACTAGGAATTATTTTCATGGGTTGGTACGGGTGTTAGGACAAAATATAAATAGGTTCGAGTGCGAAAAACTAAAAATTCAAGTGAGTCAACACTTATATGTATAATCGAAAAGTCGGTTCGGACATAGAAATTGGTGGACTAGTATGAAGTCAGTTATCTTTATATATAAATATTAGGATGGCTTATATATATATATATATATATATATATATATATATATATATATATATATGATTGTTTCTTGTTTGTATTGAACATTCCTACTCGGTAGTGCTGTCTTTAGGAGGTTGTGGGTAGTGGGCATTCCACCATGGCATTGAACAACACGTGTTGGATTGATTCTCCAGATCATAGTACTATTGCATGACCACTATCCATGTATGAGGATGTGTGTTGGTTTGGAGACCTGTTGGGTGTGATGTGGTATGGTTGCGACCCCCGGACATATGTGTATGACCGCTTCCATTATTTGTGTTTAGGTTTTTGGTTCGGTGGTAAGATCCCGACCTCATGACTCAGTGTGATGCGTGATATGCTTGGAGCCTAATAGCACACTAGGAATGAATTGGCGAGGTACCAACTCCGTGTATGTGATTATACATATATAACGAGTGATATATACGTATGTGTAAACGAGATGTTGTGTGTATATCTATTTATAGATTGGGTACAAATATGTTATTACATTTGTGTATATATCTATTTATAGCACCGGTGTAGCTAAGTTATTATTATTATGTGAATACCTATTTATAGCAAGTGTGTCGCTATGTTATCATTTATGAATGTATACCTAGTGAGGTTAGTATTTATTAGCTAATGGTGATTATTGGTCTGTTGAGATTTAATAGCAGTTATTGTCCTAGTTAGACTGAGCAGCATAATTATGATAATAAAATGAATGCGTTAGGTGCGCACTATATATGAGAGGTGAGGATAGTTCTCACGTGAGTACGATCGGTGAATTAATTGTGAAAGTAATACACTGCATGTTTTATTACCTAAAGCATTTAAATACTCGCAAAATATTTCCAAATGTTTTCGGGCTTTGACCTGCGGGCAAATTTATTTTCTTGTTTTTCAAAACCCTAGGTGCACAACAACAACTAGGACAACAGGGTTAGTTCTTTCGTGCCATTGAAAAATATAGTTGTGGATGCTGCTGTGTTTGATTGTATCCGCTTAAGTCATTTCTATATAGATATGACTTAGTTCTTTTCAGTATTTTTGTGTTGGGCGTGTTGTCGATAGTTGGATAAGTCATTTTATTTTTGTCAAACTCTGTTTTATTCATCAGTTATTATTTACATTGGATGATTAATTGTAGTGACCGATGGTTTATTCGGCTCACGTTATTTCTTTATGCATTCCATTATCGTATATGTTCAGTTGTATGCATGGTTTTATTTAGTTTTGTATTTTATTACTTGTTGCGACAGTGATGATGAGAATGAAATCGTACTAGATTTCTTTTTTATTTTAATAAAGGATTGATCATCCGATGTTAGAATATGCGGGGTGTCATAGTTTGTATCATATCATCAAGTTCTAATGTTCTTAGGATCTGTGCGAACTTACTAGATTGTCAGCATTGCAATTATTTGATATTGATCCCTATTGTTAGGAATGTTGTTTCATATTGCGCATTAAAGTTCTTCTGCTACTGTATATATTCAAGTGGAATCTCATACAATTTTGATTTGGTTTCAGATGTTAAACACAAGGATATGTAAACCAACACGTGCAGTAAGGAGGCTAAGTCGAATCCACAGGCCACCCAGGGAACCGTGACCACAACAGAGGTTACAGCTATAATAGCACAGATGTTTAATGCTGCTAGGCCCTCCTTGACACAACACTTTACCCAGGCACAACCATAGTCGCTAGAGGTAGAACTGATTCAGACTCACTCAATGCTAGTATAAAAATAGGTGGGTTGTCACTGTTGGTATTAGAGCATTAAAATCTAGTGTCCTTATGATCGATGCGAACTTACTACATTGTCAGCATTGTGTTCTTTTGATATAAAACACTATGTTTATGACTGTTGTTTCACATTGCACGTTTAAACTCTTCTTCTACTGTATATATTCAAGTGGAATCTCATATAATTTTAGTTTGGTTTCAGATGCCAAACACCTAGAGAGGTAGATCGAAAAGTGCAGTAAGGAGGGCTGCAGAGGGGGAAGCTCAGTCGGAGCCACATTCCACTCACGGTACTGTGATCGCAACAGAGGTTGCAGCTAGCACATGCGGTTAATGCCACTATGACTGCCTTGACACAACACTTTCCCCAGGCATAGCCACAGTCTCCAGTGACCACACCAATTCAGACTCACTTAATTCCATCAGTATGGGAGCGAGTTAGTGGGGACTTTTAGAAGGGCCATCCCCTAGAGTTTCAGGGCAGTGTGAATATAGTAGCAATAAGACAATGGAAGAAGGACATCCAAACTCATCTTTGTAAGGTTAAGTGAAGTGACTCTTAAAGGCAGGTAATAACTACGTTGAAGCTAGTTAGAGAAGCTCTATAATAGTGGGAGTCAGTTACCATGCCAAAGAAGAGAGATGTCATGACTATTCATTAGTTTTGGGTGCGGTTTGATCGCAAGTTGTTTCCATCAGCCGTGAAGACAAAGACAAGGATGAGATTTTATTACTCACGTAGTAGGGATTAACAATGGTCGAGTATGAGTAAGAGTTCATTATCCTGGAAAAAATTGTGCCAGATAAGGTAAATAGTGATGAGAAGAGGATTCTCAAGTTTATGGACAAGCTTACTTGGAGGATCTACCATAACTGTTGGGGAACCCAACATTGATGATTTTTATTATTGTCTTTAATGCCGCATTTCATCACTGCGAGGACCATTACTTCCATATGAGGGGAGTGAAGAGGATAGGAGATTCGACCCATCAGGGCAAGACTCGGGGCAACGATGCCAGCGGGGCACCACAACAGCATGGTAAGTAGCAGGAGTGGGGTTCCTAGCAGGGGGACTCAATTAAAAGGTTTAGGCTGGGTAATGGAAATTTCAGGCATGGCCATCAGGGTTAGTGTCATGCTCCTCAGGGTTAGCAGGGCCAGGGGAACTAGACTGGAGGCCAACAGGGCCTGTAATAGGGGCAACCTCTTCAGGGTCAGCAGAGCCATAGGCAGGCAAATTTTACAGGGAGATGTTTTATATATGGGTATCAGGGCCATATGTGGCGTGCATGCTTGAATTGGGCTATGGGGAAACAACAGGATGCCCAACCGGGGCAGTAGCTACCGAAGCTTGTAGCCCCACCAGTAGTTCCAGCATTACTGCCTTCGCAAGGGCAGTTGCAGTTTGGGTGTGTGTATAACGTTTGTGAACCAATTTTGCTGCCAGCACAGCTAGTGATTGAGGGTATATTTTCTATCCATGGGAACATGGGGTGGGTATCGTGTGATTCGGGAGCATCACATTCTTTTATTTTCACTGGATTCATGTGTGACGGGTTTAGTGGATATATCGTCACATATTATTATGACTGTAGATTCACTGTTGGGTAGCGAGACTCTCTTTCGCTCCATCTGCATGGGAGTGGGTGTGGACATTGGGAGGTTGTGCTTAGTAATGAATTTACTCATTTTAGAAATGTACGAGTATGATGTCATCCTACGTATAGCCTGGTTAGTAATGTGTAGAGAGATGATGGACTATTACCAGTAAGAACATCATGTTTGCTATTCCAGGGCAGGATATGTTTCTTATGGCGATGCCTCATCCGGAGGGAGGGTCGAGCACACATTTGTGTTATAATGAGGAGGGGACTTCAGAGAGTATATTTGGCTTGTTATATTCGATCCCTCTTTTTAGGGACTTTACTGATATATCTCAGGATATATCGGGGTTACCACCAAGTCGAAAGATTGAGCTTGTGATTGATTTAGCATCAGGAACTAGGCCGATAGTTCTTGCACCGTATCGTATGACTCTTTTAGAGATGCGGGAGTTGAGATATCAGATTCATTAGCTTTTAGGGCAGGGTTTAATCCATAGGAGTACATCATCTTGGGGTGCCCCACTACCATGTCTTGGGAGAATTTGGGCTCTAGGACATCAGACATTACAAGCGAAGCCAAGGAGTGAATTTTTGAGAGCACTTAGGGATGTTTGTACCACTAGTTTGATAAGTGACGCAATCTCAAGAAGATTTGAGTCACGATTAATGAGGTAATTGAGTATACTTTTACTTTATGGTCACACATGGTATGTCTGCTTGATTTTTGGGATGCATGTGAGTTGTATAAGTGATAATTGTGCATGTGGTATAGGGTGTATGGGGGCCCTAGTTAATTCAATGTTCAATATCATCTAAGAAATGGTAACGTGGTGGCATATGCATTAATCCGTATTCCCACAGGGAAGTTGGTAGCAATTTAGAAGGCGAAGTGGGCTGAGCTTCACCAGAAGGAGGAAGTACTTGGGTCTTATATGGCAGCGATGACCATCACACCCGAGATCATTTGGAGGGTTGTGAAGGCATAGATAGGGGATCCTTCTTGTCAGGATATGATCCAGTAGTTATTTTCAGGTAAAGTGCAGCCTTACTCAATCAGTTATGATGGTGGCTTACGCTTTAATGGGAGGTTGATTGTCCCAAACGACGAGGACTTATGGGTGCAGCTATGGAGAAGGCACATGGGTTACGATTCTCTGTGCATCTTGGAGGGGATAAGATGTACCAAAATACGAGGAGGCATTATTGGTGTGTTAGCATGAAATGGAACATACCAGAGTTTGTCTCTAGGTGCACCACTTGTCAGATGGTGAAGGTTGATCATCAGAGACCAGTAGAGGTTTTGCAGCCATTGGAGATTTTGGCGTGAAAGTGGGATAATATATCGATAGACTTCATCACTGGGTTACCGATGTCATAGAGGGGTCACAATTCCCTATGGAATAATATGGATCAATTGACCAAGGTAGATCATTTCTTTTTAGTTCGGGTGGATTACAAAGTAGGGCATTATGCCCATCTTTTCATGGTAGTGATAGTGAGAGTGCACAGGGTACCGCTCAATATTATTTTGGATCGAGATAAGATCTTTATGTCCCATTTTGGCAGAGTTTTCAAGAGGAAATGCGGACAAAGTTACTTTATATCATGGCGTATCACCCACAGATCGATGGGCAGATGGGAAGGGTGAGTTAGATATTGGAGGGCATACTGAAGATGTGTATCCTGGATTTTAAGGGTAGTTGGGAGCATTAGTTTCCTTAGGTAAAGTTTGCGTATAATAACTCGTGTCAGTTATATATTGGCATGGCACCGTTTCAGGCTTTGTATGAGAGACTTTATCATTTGTTGTCTTGTTGGTTATATATGGGGGACAACAAGATTCTCGAGATGGACTTAATTCAGGAGACGTCAACAAAGATAGAGTTGATCAGGATTCATATTGGGGTAGATCAGGACCGATAAAATAGTTACACCAGCTTGAACCGGAGATTTTTTTAGAGTTTGACATGGGTAATCGATTGTTGCGACGAGTATCTCCTATGAAGGGAGTGATGAAGTTTTGGAAGAAGGGGAAGTTGGCACCGAGGTATGTGGGGCTTTTTTCCATCACCAAGAGGGTAAGGCTGGTTGCATATAGGCTCGCTTTATCGAAGCATTTGTAGTGGATTTAGTATGTGTTTCACGTGTTATCATTGGGGAGGTATCTTAAGGATGACGTGGCTTACAAATATATAGCATTGGAGGAGATATACCCGCAACTGGATATTTTTTATAAGGAGAGACTTGTTGCAATTTTGGGTCGTAGTGAGCAAACACTTCGGTCAAAAGTGGTACTATTAATGTGTGTACAATGGGGGACACCATAATATTGTCGAGTCGATGTGAGATCTTGAGGATAATATGCGAGAAAAGTATCTAGAGATCTTTGTGGAAAATACGTTCAAATTTTGAGGATGAAATTTCGTTAGTAGGGGGAGAATGTAATATCCCATATTTTTATGAGTATATTATTTACTTACGTGTGATAAGTAAATAGAGATGTAATTTATTATATGTCGTTTATGGGTGAAAAGTGACAGTTTATTATGTTATGTCGATAGAGAGTTACATCGGTTAATTTATATAGTTTGTGGGCGACGTGTAGTGTACGCACGTGTCGGCCCGGTTAATGAGATGATGGAATATTTTTATTTGGGCGACTCAGATGATCTTTTTGAGTGCACCGACGATCTGGAATGGGTGAAAATTGTCTAGAATATATACCCGGGTGTTATAGCTTGGTTATGGGGACTTTTTAAATGTAGTTGGGCCCGTATAGGGCTATGGGTGTCTTTTTACGCCTACACCTAAAAATGGGACTAGGGTATATTTAGGGAGTATATAAGCATTAAGGAGGTGGATGAAAACTCACTTTTTAATCTCTGTATGTTCGTGCTTAAGAGAGAGTTTAAGAGAAGAGGAAAAGAGAAGAAAAGGATGGAATAATCTTGGAGAAGAGACGATAAGAGAATGGATTTAGAATCATCCCTAGGTAGTGAGAGACACCAGATTCATATCCTAAAAGAAAGTGTTTATTCGATTTAAATTGCAAATTCTATAGTTAGTTACATTCATAGTTGATTTGGAACCAAATCTGAGATAAAAAAAATTAAAACTTTATGAAGAGATTGAATGATAATGTAAATTAAATGAAGAGATTTAAGTTGTGTTTAACCTCCAATCGAAGTCGATATTGAATGATAATGTATATGTAATAATTGCGTGATTAAAATGATAGGTTTATGATGAAGAACATTAGATTATTAATAAGCTGTTAGAAATCAATAAATATTTATATTTGATTAATTCTAAGTTGTTTGAATTTAAATGAACTATTAGGAATCCTTGTGTTTAGATGATGGATTCGAGTTTAATTGGATGATAGAACACTTCAGGGTTTGTAATATATTGATGTGGGATATCAATCTAAGGTTTTCAACGGCTTGGAACCTGCATTAGAGGGTTAAAAAGGTACCGAGAAATAAGGTGATTGGTAGCCCAACAAATCGAACCGGTTTGTTGGGGGAGCAAATTAGTTTAGTTGAGCGAACTGGTTTGGTCTGCCAAGCGCACTGGTTTGATTTGCTGGCCTGTACAAAATTTTGTCACACACTGTATTAACCCCTTAGAGCTTGGAGAAAGAGCATAGGGGATTCCAGAGTAGATTGGGACTAATGGGGATTATTTACAGGGGTATGGGTGTTAGGCCAATGGTTAGATGTTTTTAGGTGAGATGAATAGGAAATTTAAGTGAGTGAACACTTATATGTATAATCAGGAAGTCGGTTCAGAATTCGGGATTGGTGGACTAGTATGTTGTGGGATTTGCGTACAAATTCAGTAGTCTATATGCATATATACTGGGATGACTATTATATATATGTGTGTGAGTGTGTGTGTTTTATTTGTATTGAACATTCATACTCGGTAGTGTTATCGTTAGGAGGTTGCATGCAGGTGCTGAATTGACTCCACATGTCATAGTATTGTTGCATGGACACTATGCATGTATGAGGATATTTGTTGTTTGAAGACCGTCTGAGTGCGATGTGGTATAGTTGCGACCCCGAATGTATGTTTATGACCCCCTCCATTATTTGTGTTTAGGTTTTGGGTTTGGTGGCGAGATCCCGACTCAGTGGACCAGTATAATGCGTGATATGCCTAGAGCCTCATAGCACACGAGGGATGTATTCACGAGGTCCCGACTTTGGTAACGTGATTATACGTATATAACGAGTGATATATATGTATGTGTATATGAGATACTATGTTATTATATTTGTGTCTATATTTATTTATAGCATGAGTGTAGCTATGTTATTATTATTGTCTGAATACCTCTTCATAGTACGTGTGTCGCTATGATATCATTTATGAATGTATACCTAGTGAGGGTAGTATTTATTAGCTAATGGTGATTATTAGCGAGATGGGTTTTGGTAATGTAAATGAGTGTGCGATAGCGATTAAACCGAATTCGTAGGTTTCCAATTTAGACTTATTTAATTAGTGACAAATATCAAACCAAATTAATTCAGCCCCTAATCATGAAACTACGTGTGTGTGTGTGTGTGTGTGTGTGAAGCCATCATAAATAAAATTGCTAACACACAAATTTAAGGAAAAATCCCTTTTAGACAAAAACTTTATTTCACTATAAAGAAGTAAATCACAACTTACAATAATTATAAAGAAATCTGCAATGAACTCATGAAAGAATTCACAAAGACACGCAGTCTTGAGTCAATAATGGAACAACCATAGCAGTCCACACGAACTCGCAGTCCAATTAGCTAGGAATACCCTCGAGCACTACCAATCAACACGGTCGTCAGCCGTAGATTTACCCTCTCTATAAGAGAAAACTTCAATAAAGTTGTATCTTGGGTTCCAAAACAATTCACATAAATATTGGGAAGTTTTGTGAATTATAAACAAAAAGGTCAAAACCCTAAAAGTTAGATGATAATGATTCTACCAAAACAGTTTTCGTATCTGATAAAAACGAAGGTCATCCTAAAAAAACGGAGTTGTTTAACAAGCTATATATAAAAAATTGAAGGCGGCGCGTCGCTCGAACGGAGAAGCATGTCGCTCGAATGACAGCTTCGCACGAGATCACATGTCTCTCGAATGACTGTGTATCTCGCTCGAACGAGATTAAATAAAAAATAATTTTTTATTTTCCTAGAAAATATTCCTCCTCAAAACTTAAAAAAAGACTTTTGACAAAAAACTCCACTCCAACACTTAGAAAATATTTTGTAAAAAATATCCCAACACTCTAAGTGAAATGCTAAGGAACTTAAACATAACCTTACGAAAATTAATCTCGCGGAGGCTTGAATGTTGAAGAAATTTGATATTCGGATCCGTTTTGATGCATGAATAATCTTGAATAATTCTTCGGCGGTTGTAACAGTATACGACATACTCACATATAAGCCGGACAATAAAATAATGTCCTTATAAATCTCCAGTTATGTCTATGACGGTACAAAATAAAAACATCCAAATTATCAAATCAAAATGCCTATATAAATCTAATACCCTCCCCTGAACCCAAAACTGAAAAGGTACTAAACATGTAAGTCCAAAACTTTTCTTCCAAAAATCTTCAACATCAAATCTTTAAATATTTAAGATTTTCTCTCAGGGTGTGCAATATAATGATCTTCAATCTCCGTACCTACACACATGTGACAATGCAGATACATTCATGACGCATCGAGTTTGAAATGATATAAGAATAAATCATAATCTATAATCAAATCCCTCCCATAATGCAAAAAATCCCCCATAATTCGTTCTCTCCCTTTTTATATGGCCGACGTAGACAAGGAAATGAATAAACCAAAAACAAACATGGAGTTGTCATGACAAAAATGTATATTAAATATGGATCAAACTACGCTCATACAAAGAGTAACTCAAAATCTTTCACAAACTATTTTTGATTTTTCAATTTTTCATACAAAAAAATGCAAAAATAATTTTACAAAAATCACACACCATGAATTTATACTAAGACAACCAAATCATGAAAACATAATGAATTGGTGTGAACATATTCAATAGGAAAATCAACGCAATCAAACATAACATATGTGTATGATGAATATGTGTGCTCCTAACGAATGAATCTCAAAATTGTCCTTAGGTGTTGAAAATGTTGAATTTAAATGACATCGACTCAATCCATCAACACATCAAAGTCAAGAATGATTCCCACACCAATAACGTCTAAAACTATGTAATGCCTTTTCATGACGTTGTCAAGACGTGCAAACCCGTTTTTCATTACTTTCCATCCAAACTCCCTCATAAATAATTATGCATTATATTTTTCTTTTGAGGTGGCCCCTTATTGGCATATTTATCTTTTTATTGTTGGGATCTTTTAAAACGGTGGCTTTCACGACAAGTTAATTTTGTACTCTTGCAGCCCTTTCCCGTGATTCACTCATCATATTTTATTTCAATTAAATCCTCACGGTAAACGATTTTTACATGCACTACTTCCATTGTCAAGTTTTATTGCACATGGTTCGTTTTAAAGACATAATTAAGATGACAACACTCTGACCAATATGTGATAAACAAGTAAAATAATGAAACAAATCCATGAAAGTGTGCATTAAAGGAAATTATGAGTCAAGCATGTAGGTAGTAACATCTAATCACATCTCAATGGCTCTAAACATTATAAACCACAAAAATGAAATGATGACGCATATCAAAACACTATCAAATCTTCACGTGGATATGGAATGAAATTATGACTCGGTCATCCTAAATGTCCATTCATATATGGTGTAAAACAAAATACAAATATCTTGTTGTCTTTTTCCAAACAAATTATAAAAAAAAAGAATTTTTTTTTGTATTTTTTTCAAAATTTTTCTAAAAACAAAAATCTAATACAAAAAAAGATACACACTAGCAATAGACAAACAATATCATCATGAAAATCAACTTATGCTAGTAAACAAGTCTAAACCTCAACCGTTAGATGCAGTAGAGGTTTCCAAAGGTGGTGACATCATATGAAAAACCTCCATCAAATCATGTGAAGTCTTGATAAAAAACTTTACCTGCTCCCTAATATGTGCAAAATCTCTCGTGTAATCATCCGGAGCATCATGTGTGGGTGCGTGTGTGTGAACACGTGTAGTAGAAAAATGTGACACATGACCCAACTTAAAATAAAACTCCCTAAGGTGTCCTCTATTATTGCAATGTGTTCAAACATAAACATGCCTAGGTACACCTCTCTCAAAACGTCTCCTACGCACTCTCCTATCATGTATGGGACGCCTAGGTGGGTTAGGTTGAGAGCCATATGGATCTATCACAAACTCGAGAACTGGCTCGGGTACAACATGTGAAGTGGATGCACCATCATGACCTATTCCTCGTCTCTGAACTTCACCCAAAATGGGATTGAGAACCATATTTCAAATATTCTTAGATGTTTTCTCTAAAGGGACTTTGACCTCCTGGGCATGTTCGAGATCACTCTCGAGTTGGGATACACGTGTCGTCAGACTAGACACCGTGTTGGCAAAATCAATCTTTTACCGATCTATAGCAATCAACTGTTCACTCAAAGAAACCTTCACCTTCTCGAGTTGACTTGCTTTTGCCTCAAACACCCTCAAACTCTCTAACTATCTCTCCAAATATCTTACCCTAAGACCTAACTCTTTATTCAATTTCTTAGTCTTTAAGGTCTCGGCGTATAAATCTCTAAACGCAATTTGGAGCTCACTTTCATCTCCATTTTCACACTCACTATCACCCTCACTCAAAACAGTCAAACTATCATCCTCCCAGGGGGTCTCACGTGTACAATTATCCTCATCGTCATGGGACAAACTTAGTGTGCTCTCATGACCAGTTAAATGGGCAAAAAATTTCCCGTGGGAAGACTCATCCCCAGAATCATTCATCTCATCCTCACTATCACTAAGAGTGGCTGGCAGGGAGATTTTCTCGCCCTTTGTCCTTAGCCTAGTGGAACACTAAGATCTATGCCCTCTCCCCTCACACTCAAAATACTTCTCTTCTTCTTTCTCACATTCTTTCTCACCGCTCTCTTTGACCTTATTTTTATTTTCCTCAAAATATCCTTTTTTGGAAGAATTTTGTTTTGAAAACTTTAGAATCTTTTTAAAATTTTTCGCAAGCATGGACATATCAAAATCAACCTCACCCTCAGAGTCGGACTCACAGACTTTCACTTTCTTTTTCTTCTCTCTCGTGGACACTTCCTCTCCCTTCCTAGATTGGGCTCTAAGTGCTATCCCTCTATCCCTAGGCTTAATAGTGTCAGGAAGCATGTCAATTTCATATGTCTGGAGGTCTCCTACCAGCTATTATAATTTTAAATTTCCCAAATTACATAAGGTATTCAAAACAGTCAATTTGGGATAAAATGTATAGGCAATGATCTTTTAATCTTTTTAACCACTCGTGCATCATGTATGGGCTCACAAAGATTGAAACTAGTATTGACAATATCAGATAAACATGCGTAAAACTCATCAAAACACTCAGATTCAAGTATGGTAATCATTTCAAATTGAGTAGTTAAATTTTAAATTTTAGACTCTGTGATCGCATTAGTGCCTTTGTGGGTAAGTTATAAAATATCCCACGCTTTTTTTGATGTGGTGCATGTCATAATACGCCGAAACTCCTAAGGAGCGATGACACTAGAAATTGCACTCAGCCCACGTGAATTAAAAGTGCTCCATTTAAATTCGTCCTCAGTCCAGGTAGTCACAGGTTTTAAAGATGTTACGTTATCTACAGTGACAATGGGAGGCATCCACCCTCTTTCACAAACTACCCAAATGCGCTTATCAATAGCCTTTAATTGTGATTTCATACGTGATTTCCAGTAGGCATAATTAGACCCGTAAAAAATGGGCATTCGATTATATAAGTGCTCCATTGGAAAAATTGCGATTTTTCACAAAACAAATTTTTCAAAAAAATCAATATCACACAATTTTTTTTTGTGATAATAAGAATACACAATAAATTAGTGTAACCTGCTTTGATACCAATTTGTAAATTAGTGCGCGATAAAGATTAAATTGAATTTGCAGGTTTCCAATTTAGACTTATTTAATCCTTGACAAATGTCAGCCAAATTAATTCAGCCCCTAAACATGCAACTACGTGTGTGTGTCAAACCATCACAAATAAAATTGCTAACTCATAGATTTCAGGAAAAATCCCTTTCGAACAAAGCCTTTATTTCACTATAAAGACATAAATTGTAACTTACAATAATTATAATGAAATCTGCAATCAAATCCCGCAAGAATCCACAAAAACACGCAGTCTTGAGTCAGTAATGGAACAACCACAACAGTCCACATAAACATGCAGTCCAATCAGCAACGAAGACCCTCGAGCACTCCCAATCGACACGTAGTCGTCAGCCGTAGATCTACCCTCTCTACAAGAGAAAACTTTAACAAAGTTATATCGTGGGTTCCAAAACATTTCACATAAAGATTGGGACGTTTTGTGAATTGAAAACAGAGAGGTCAAAACCCTAAAAGTGAGAAGACAATGATTCTGCGAAAGCAGTTTTCGTATCTGATAACAACACAGGTCTTCTTAAGAAAAACAGAGCTGTTTAACACACTATATATACAAAATTTAAGGCAGCGAGTCACTCGAACGAAACATTAATGTCGCTAGAATAGGGAAGCATGTCGCTCGAATGGCAACTTCGCGCGAGATCACATGTCGCTCGAACTACTCTGTATCTCACTCGAACGAGATTAAATAAAAAATAATTTTTTATTTTCCCAAAAAATATTCCGCCTCAAAACTTTTAAAAAAACGTTTGACAAAAAACTCCACTCCAACACTTAGAAATTATTTTGTAAAAAATATCATAAGACTCAAAGTGAAATGTTAAGGAACTTAAACACAACCTTACCAAAATTAATCTCGTGGAGGCTTGAATATTGAAGAATTTTGATATTCGGATCCATCTTAATGCATGAATGATCTTGAATAATTCTTCGATGGTTGTAGGGGTATATGATATACTCACATGTAAGCCGGACAATAAAATAATGTCCTTATAGATAACGGTTATTGTCCTAGTTAGACTGGGTAGCGTAATTAGGATAATGAAATGAATAAGTGAGGTGCGCACCATAGTTAAGAGGTGAATATAAGTCTCTTGTTAGTGCGACTGGTAAATTTATTATGAAATTAATACACTACATGTTTTATTATTTAAAGCATTTAAATACTTGCAAAATATTTTCAAATGTTGTTGAGTTTTAACCATTAGGCAAATGTATTTTCTTGTTTTACAAAACCTTAGGTGTGCAGCAATAGTATGAACAACATGGTTAGTTATTTCATGCCATTACGAACAGTAGCTGGGGATACTATTGGCTTTGATTGTATCCGATTCAGTATTTTTTATCTAGATAGGACTCAGTTCTTTTCACTATTTTCCTTTTGGGCATGTTGCCCGTAGTTGAATTGGACATTTTATTTATGCAGGGCACTGTTTTATTTATCAGTTGTTATTTACATTGGATGATTACACTTAGTAATCGATGGTTTATTCGGCTTACGTTATTTTTTTATGCAATCAGTTATCCTATCTGTTCACAGTTTGCTTGTATTATGGACAGAGAGATTGATAGTTAGATAGAGAGGAAATACATAGAGAGATAAATGAGTAAATCAGTTGTATGAACCCCTATTTTCACCTAATGGTTGGGAAGGCTAATAGATTAGAGATAGGGATTGTCAAATAATTTATATCATTATTAGCATCAGACAATGAATAAATGATATGTGTGAATTTAAAACCATTCACAACATGCGGCAACTAAAATGATAAATAACTCAAAATAAATAATGTCTGCGAATATCCAACAATAAATAGTCTGAATAAATCTCAATACTCCAAACCAATGCACTAACATGAATAACAGGGAAATTAAAACTAAAATGAATCGAAATGAATAGCAACTTAATCTAGAGGCAAGGAATTGATATTGCTAATCGAGTGGAGATGCAAGTCTGAATCTCCTCACCCCCGAGTATCCTTTTTATGAATGCTGGGAAAATAGTTATATATAATTTGGGTAAGCTCTGTAAAATTGAAATAAATATATTCAATATCAACAATGTCAATCATGTGACTCATTTACAATAATCATGCCATCCCGTCGACACTTACATGCGATGAAGACCTCAACCCTCATCTATGTGAAATACTACGAGCGTGACCCAAGTTGTGTCATAAATTACACTATAATTATTAATCTCTATACTAATGAGTACATAAATAATAATCAAATGCAATAAGATGCAACTAAATACACATGTGAGAGTACTACGCAAACACCAAACCTCAACATGTCACCCGCAAATAGAGTAGACACATATCACACTAATGTTATTAATGTGAAATAGGGTTCATTGATAAATTGTCTATCACTAGGCGAAATCATATTTTTCATATATTTACCTTATAATCTCACAAAGGAAACTATCTTTAGGTACCATCTTGTGTTTCTATCGGTAAGTCCGTAGGAGTTACTCACCTAATGAACTTAAGCAAACACATAAATAGGAACGAGAGATCAATACGCAGTAACACCATCGGCTAGTCCCATACCCATACTAACTCGATGGACCGATTCTACCTGCATTCTCTCATGATGAAGCGGTAAGCATTATGAACGCATGATCAAACATAAAGACCTCCACAATGGCACACATAAAAAACCAGGTGTGTGGTACCTAGTCACAACATCTTAAGCAATCCCAAATGATAGATTCACCACTAGTAAAGATATGTTCACATAATAGTAGTACATGTATATACCATGAAGTATATGTATATAACTATAGGACATCTCTCGCTCACGTGTCTACCCCCGACTGTTTTGACCCCTAAGTTCCGAATTGTACTAGCTAAAATAATGTTCTATCTACCCGAAACCTATAATGAAGTCTCTTACTGTAATTATATAGTTACAAACTCGTATTAAACTATAACTGTATAAAATTTCCACCAAAAATTATAAAACAAACATCCAGAAATTAAACTTATAACCCAAATAGTTGTTGTTCACCAAATTCATTCTAATGACTTCTAACCACATTCGAACAAAGACATCCACGTCGTTTGAACATCTCCTGCGTCCCCAAAAATGTGATTTCGATTCCAAAACTCCATTTATGTTTGAAGCTCCAATCTAAACAACCAAAACACCACCACAATCAGACTAAAAATTGGTTTATAATTATAAATGATTCCCAACAATGATCTAAGATCATTAACGTCAATTAAGGTTTAAACATTTAAAGTTCAAATAAACCAAAATTTTCATCAACTTTAATGGAGTTTAATTTCCGATATAGTTTCAGATGTAATCGTCCAATTGACATGGGGATCCAACTCATTAACAAAATCAAATCCTAAAATGCGAGTTGCAATTACATAATTTTATATAAAAAAAACATTTCATTCATATTTTTCTTCAAAAGAACAAGTCCTCAAAGCAGAGTTATTACTAATCCTAATCAACCAAATAAAAAACATGATTAATATAATTAGATTCAATTCTAAACATGCATTCTATACCTCAAAATTAAACACATAACATGGAAATATAAACAAGGTATTAATTAACATAAGATATAACATGAGATTTCTGCCTGAAATGAAGAACGGTGGATCTCTACGTGTTGATTCCTTGTTCCTCTTCTCCCAAGGTCACCTTAAGACCTCTTAAATGTCTAAGGCTCAGAGGGTTTGTTTCTTATGTGTAAAGTAATTGATTAACTAGGTTAATCTACCTCAAATATTATCTAATTAAGTATGTATACAATAGGCTTATTTTTGGACCTCAAGTGGGCTCAAAATACTACCTAGAATAGCCCAAAACTTAGCATAAGGGTATAACTATCCCGGGCCCAACATAAGACAAAAAACACATATCCGGGTCTCTGTATCACTCTAGAGTTCTCTACAAATGGTAGTACCTCACAACTCATGGTAATACCACATGACATAAAATAAAAGACACAAATATTTATTTTACACGTAAGCGCATATAGCCCAACTTAATTAATTTCACCGATTAATTAACATAACACACGCCATAAATAAATCACATAACATGCAAATTTAATTGTCATCTAAATATGCATTTTATTATTATCATTTTTTCTTAAGTAATAATCAATTACAAATTATTAATTTATTCTCATATTTAATAACCATAAATAAATACGAAAAAATTAGGGGTTTTATAATCTTCACCATAGTAAATGGATTTCATCTTTGGATTTCGATACATACCCGAGTAAAAGAGTTCCAGATACCTCTCTCGCATGTCATCCTCCCTCTCCCACGTCGACCCATACTTATTATGATGCCCATAATGGAAACACACTAAAGGAATCACCTTGGAGCAAAGTTTTTTCCTCCCTTTGATCCAAAATGGCATCTATCTTCTCCTCGTAACTCAAGTTTAGGCTTAAGCTCTTTCCTAACAAGATCAATGTGATAATTTTCTATAGTGTTTCTAAGAAACCTCTGTATTATCGAGACATGGAAATATCTTGCACCCTCTCTAGATGATTTGACAAGTCTAAATGGTATGCAACTAGTCCTATCCGACCGATGATGATGAATGGCCCCACATATTGGGGAGTATGTTGGGAAAAACAACTTGGGATTGATATTTAAACGGGAAAAAATTTCAGCCCTAAAGATCTTTGATTAATCATGCATTGAAAAAAATAAGAACTAGGTTTAAGTATTAAACCTAGGGTTTTAGGATTTCATATCATAGCGAATCTTATTGTGATTCATATAAGGATAAATAATTTAATGATGATGAAGTTTCTGCGCATACAAGATCTCAAAAAAACTTTCTTAATCTTCTCTAAAGCTTTAAACTTCTACTGTATGATCCTACTCAAATCTAGGTATGTGTATGGGAACCTTTTGGGATGAAGACCCATCCTTATGAGCGAGATATGGTCCTCTCCCTCTAATCCTCTTCAAAACATCAATAGTGTTTTATTTCACCCATCTCAAACTGTGATGACAAATCCTGATGATTATAACCCCTTCCTAGACTTTATATATAAGTACAAAATATGGGATTGGGCCAAACTGGGTTTTCTTAAGAGTTTGGACCTAACTACTTAGGCATGTGGATTACACTAGGGGCCCAAGAGAAATAATTAAATTAGCTTCAAATAAGTACTCGAAAAGAAACTGTAATCTAATTACTTTATTCATTTAATCATAATTAATTACACTAAATAATTATGATTAATCACTCAGATATAAAGAGGTCTTATTTGCAAAGTTAATTATGGTACATAATATGATTCCCCATATTAAGTGTTTGATACCAACTTGGTCAAATTAATTTGATGTTAATCGATTTTAACCAACAACTAGTCAATTTCCTTAATTCTCATACTTAACTTATTTTTTACTCCAAAACGATTATAAAATAATTCACCAACCGAGTCTTACTTGGTGGAAACAAAACATATAAGTCTATCAAAGGGATATAACAATTCACCGTATCTCCCAAACGCAAATTACTTTGAATTATGATATGAGACCTACTCATATAAATGTCACTCAATATGTTGGGATCATTTGATTCAATCTAAAATTGAATACCATCCATAGCAATCAACGAGACAACTATATAAACATCCTAATCCTCATAATTATCAGGATTAAAAGTCTATGCACCCTTTGCAAATGGTGTAAGATTTCTCAAGTATAATCTAGACAACCCTTAGACTCAAATCTCACTCCTGGTCCTGTTCAATACGTTCTTAGTATGTACCAATCACAATCCTCTTTTGAACTATCACACAAGTTCCCGAATGAACACACCTATTCCCCGCAGCTTGACATAAACTACTAGGATTGTATCATAACTGTTTCGACAGGATGTCAAGATGCTATCTAGGTTGTGAACTTTTTGTAAGAATAATTTTTTCTAACATTGTTCATTGCATAACTTTAGGCTAGTTTGGCGTATCCCGTTACAAATCGTCACGCACCGCCAAGATGAACCAAACTCAAGTATCTCCAAATTTGAAGACCTCCCGACATCCCAATAAGGTATAAAATAATTTAGAGTTTGAATTAATTTACAAAATTATATTTTGGGATGCTTATTTTTTTATCAAAAATGAACAGGATTTTATATTTTTGAAAATATGTTTTCTGCGTTATACTATAGGCGGAATTTTAAAATTTTATTTAGCTCGTTCAAACAAAATGTTACTGTCATTCAAATATTATTGCTAAGTCGTTAGATCCCTCGTTTGATAGGCTACTTCTAATTTGGACCAAGCGAAGCCTTCTGTTTTGATTTTCGTAGGATCATTAGAAGCGAGATTAAATCTCATTGGGGCGAGATCTATATCTCGTTAGAACGACCTATTCAAATCGTTCGAATGATGCGTTGCCTTAAGTTTTGTACATAGACCTATTTCGTGTTTAAAACGCTTAAGACTTTTGCCATATACGTTTTTGCCTTAACTTTTGCGAAAGTTCTTATCCTTTTTGTGTTGAATAACACTATTTAATTCACAACAAAACATCCTTCAATATTTTGTTCTTGTGAGTTCGTTTAAAACCATAGAAAGTTTAGTATCTTTGCATACACCTTTGTAGAGAAGGCATCTCCATAGATGACTTATGATACCTGTGGGGATCCAATACTGAAGATGAAGGCTGAGGCTGACAAAGGATTGTGGTCTTGTGATTCTTGCGAGGATCATAGTTGTCCATTAGAGATTTATGAAGATTAGCGCTTTATGCTTGTGGCGATTATCAAGTAGTTTGTAATTTGACTATCTGTAGATATCTAAGTAAATAAAAGATTTTTACCTGAAAGGGTTTTTTCCTGAAACTTGGCCTTAGTTGATTGCTTGATTCGAATTATCTATTTTATCACAATTGATGCATGCTTAGGATAAAAAGATAATATCTGTTTAAAATTGGCTTTTGCATTTATAAGTGATATAAGAGCACTAATTAGTTTGACACAACAATTGGTATCATAGCAGGTTGCACTATGTTATTGTATTAGATCCGTTTTAGTGCTACTTGGGTGGTGGTTGTTTATTCATCTCTCTTGTGTTTGTTTTTCTCTCGATGGATTCTCATTTGAATTTGAAATTTGCCGAAAGAATTGAAATTCTCGTTTTAAAAATATTTTGGAACATTTGAAAACTACTCAAAACCAAAGAGATATTGTTCGTGGGAGGTTTGTTGCCTTATACCATGACTTTGAAGATTTAAAATTGGCCAAGAAGGAGAGTGATGATAGAGTCCTAGTTTTAGAAAAAGAATTAAAGGATTTTAAAAATTCTAGGGTTAATGTTTGTTTCGTTAAGGACATTTTTTTGATTAATGATTTTTAGGCACGAGAGAAGACTCTTAGGGGCAAGTTTGCTTTCATTGAGGGGGAGTGAGATAACCTTCTAGGAATGATTGAAAATACGTAGAAGGAATCCCTAAAATTGGAAGAGTCTAATTCTTTGCCCGAGTTTAAAATTTTTAAGTTAAAAGATGATTTAAAAGACTCGAGTAGTGTTGGTAGTAATGGTAATGGATCACATGTTTCTAATGCTTTGAGTGTTAAAGCCAATACCATTGTTTGTTTTAGAGGGTCAACCAAATCCAAGGATATTAGAAAAGGTCAAACCATAGGTAACATTCCTTGAGTTTACACATGTTCATATTGTGGTAGGAAGGTCACCTTAGGCGTTTTTATTTTGACCTTGGAAGAGGTCCTAGGAAGTTGAAGTGTAGTCCTGTCGGTTCCTATTACCCCTCGAGTTAGGTATACACAGGAAATATATTTTGGAGACGCTAAATGTTAGATTGGTTGATTCTCACATGCTTGCATATGATGCTTCACATGTTATATCTTATCCTTAATTGCTTGCATGCCTTTGTTTGTCATACACTAGTTTGTGCTTCATGATATATGTTTGCTAGTGTTATGATATGTGTACTTTTTGTATTATATTTTTCTTTTATTGAGTCATATATAAAAATACAAAAATATTTTCGTTTGATATTTTTTGAAAATTACAAAAAGATTTCATTTTTGGTAATTTTTTTGAAAAATAAAAAAATATTTTCGATTTTTGTGTATTTTAGTTTTACATATTTGGTGCGGCAAATTAGTGTGTTTGAATCCAATTCACTACACAAATTCCATCAATCTAGGACATTTGGTTATGACTTTAGATGATTAGATGGATTTAACCATGTATATGGAGTTATTTCAAACTTGATTTGCTTTATGGATTCGATTTTGCATATGCCTCTTACCCACATGCACAAGCTTATTATATTTTGACTTCATGATGTATATTTGAGCCCGGTGATATGTTATCCCATTAATTTTATCATTACATGTTTATTTGACTATGGAGGATTTGTGCATGTAAGAACTGTTTCCCGTAGGAGTTTGTTTAGTATTGAAAAATATGAGTGTACACAAAAAAGGGCTACGAGAGATAGGTTTACTCGTTGTGAAAGCCACCGGTTGAAAAGAGCCCAAGATAAATTAAGGCAATAAAAAGAAAAATATGCCAAAAGGGGCCAAATACTTTAGTTTGATTGATCTTGCAAAAGAAATCACTTCAAAAGAAAAAGAAAAGAAAAGAACAAAAATATGAATATATTTATCTTTTGAAGGTGTTTAGTTGAAGATCAACGAGTTTGCACAATGATACCTAGTTATGCATATTTTGTCATGACGTTATTGATTTGTATAATCATTAATATTCTAGGTTTGTATGCATTGTGCTGGTTTCATTAATTAAGTTCAACTTTATTTGTCAATTGAGGCTAAAGCGTAGTTTGATAAAGTGTTGCAGTCAATTAGAACTTCTTGAATATATCTGAGTGTTTGGGTTATAATTCTTTTGTTACTAGTTCACACCCATTCATTACATCACACATGTTTGGACACATTGATAAGATGCTAGTGTGTAAAGCTTATGCGTTTTGTGTCATGTTTTGTGGTCGTTTACACTTATATATGTGTGCCAAATTTGCTTTGATATATTTTGCATATATTATATATAATATCGTGTTTTATTTGTGAAATTTGTTTTTTAAGAAAAATTGAAAAGTTTCAAAAATAGCTGGGTGTGTTTGCCTTTATGATGATCATTACACATACTTGATTTATATCTTTTTGTGATGATATCTTATCTTCTACATGATGCTTAGTATTTCGTTATTAAGTTTCTACTTCTTTGTCTATTTGTTTAT
The DNA here is from genome assembly GCA_949130495.1 of Sambucus nigra. Lineage (NCBI taxonomy): Eukaryota > Viridiplantae > Streptophyta > Magnoliopsida > Dipsacales > Adoxaceae > Sambucus > Sambucus nigra. Next base: position 398,424,405 of record OX422219.1, on the reverse strand, counting down.
TTAGGATAAAAACAAAGGGGGAGAGCAAATTAAAAAGAGTTTGATTTATGTGGTAGAACTTATTTATGAGTTTTACTTTGTTTCAAGCTCGATGCGTCAAGAAGGTATATATTTTTTTCTCATGTGTGTAGGTTCTTAAAGAGGAATTCAAGACACGGATGAAGACAAAGTTTGCCAAAAAGGGAATAAGAAGAAGTTTGAAGACAAAGAGACTTATGCCATTCCATTCTAGGGTATTAGTATTTTTTATCATAGGAGATTTTGATTTTTAATTTGGTGTTCGGTCATGTTTGTTTGTTTTGTACTGGAATAGCCAAATGGGGAGATTTGTAAGAATAATTTTTCTAACATTGTTCATAGCATAACTTTAGGCTAGTTTAGAGTATCCAGTTACAAATCATCACGCACCGTCAAGACGACTTGAACTTAAGCATCTCCAAGTTTGAAGACTTCTCGACATCCCGATAAGGTATTAAACAATTTAGAGTTTGAATTAATTTACGAAATTATATTTTGGGATGTTTATTTTTTAATAAAAACGAACAGGGCTATTTATTTTTGAAAATATGTTTTATGAGTTTACTGTAGGCAGAATTTTAAAATTTCGTTTAGTTCATTCAAATGACATGTTATCGTTGTTCAAACGACATTGCTAAGTCGTTAGATCCATCGTTTGTTAGACTGCTTCTAATTTGGATAAAATGAAGCCTTCTATTTTGATTTTTATAGGGTCGTTAGAAGCGAGATGAAATCTCGTTCGAACGAGATCTATATCTCGTTAGAACGACATGTTTGAATCGTTCGAACGACGCGTCGCCTTAAGTTTTGTATAAATACCTGTTTCATGTTCAGAATGTTTTAAACTTTTTCCATATACGTTTCTGCGTAACTTTTGCAAAAGTTCTTCACCTTTTTGTGTTGAAAAACACCGTTTAATTCACAATAAAAATATCCTTTAATATTATTCTTGTGAATTCGTTTAAAACCCTAAAAAGTTTAGTATCTTTGCATACACGTTTGAGGAGAAGGCATCTCCATGGATGACTTGTGATACCTACGGGGATTCATTTATGAAGATGAAGGCTGAGGATGACGGAGGACTGCGATCTTATGATTCTTGCGAGGATCATAGTTGTTAATTAGAGATTTATGAAGATTAGCTCTTTATTCTTGTGACGGCTATCAAGTAGTTTGTAAGTCGACTATCTTGTAGCTTTCTAAGTGAGTAAAAGCTTTTTACCCTAAAATTTTTTTCCCTGAAACTTGGCCTTAGTTGATTACTTGGTTTGATTTATCTGTTTTATCACAATAGATGCATGTTTAGGATGAAAAGATAAAATCTATATAAAATTGGATTTTAAATTTATAAGTGATATAAGAGCACTAATTATTTCGTCCCAACACTTTTCATTAGTGCAAGAAACAAAATTTCAATCTCCTCATGATTAAACCCAAGTCGCATCATTGCAATTTCCATTTAAGCTCTATTGACTAACATTAATATGGAACAATATATTTATAAAAAATGAAGCATTATTGTAACCATGATTCTTATTTTAAAATGAAATGACACACCTTTACTTAAAAGTACAGTTATACAAGGTTTTAAGAATGAAAACCTAATAGAGACAACTTTTCCTTATTCCCAAACAATACTCCCTTCATGGGAGACATATTAAATAACACCTGATCTCCAACTGCAAACTTTACGTGCCTCTTGTTCGAATCTGCATGACTCTTTTGGTGGATCTGGGCAGTCTGAATCCTATATCTGATCATCTCTACCTTCTCTAACCAACATGTGGGTAAATTACAATGACTCAAATGGATCCATGCGAATTGTAAAATGGTAACCATTGTTGTAATCAAACTTTATCAATGACAAATATTTCTCCTCATAACCCTTGAAGTCCAAGATGCACATCCACACCATATCCTCTAATATCTGATTCATCAGCTCTGTCTATCCATCCATTTATCATTGATACTGTCCATCCATTTATCATTGATACGAGGTACTCAACCTCAAATCTATCCCCAATGCCTACTGAAAACTCCTCCAAAAGTGAGACAAAAATGTCTTGTCCCTATTTGATATAATATTGAGTGGTACACCATGAAACTTTATAATCTCATCAATGAAAATCTTGACGTTCTGCTCCGAAGTGAAATTTGTTTGAACCAACAAAAAGTGAGCTACCTTAGTCAAATGGCCCACGATCCCCCAGATGGCATCATGTCCCCACTATGATATAAGAAATCTGGTAATGAAGTCCATGTAATTTTTCTCCCATATCCACTATGGAATCTCAAGAGGCTATAGAAAACTCACTGATCTCTAGAGATATAACTTCACCATCTGACAAGTGGAACACTGCATTGCGATGTCTTTCTTCATGCCCGTCCATACATATTGATGCCTCATATCCTCATACATCTTATTCCCACCGGGATGCACTCAAAACATGACCCATGAGCCTTAGCCATAACTCTATGAATTAATCCCTCATCCTTGGGAACCACTAGTACTACACCAAAACAATATATTAGTAACAGTGCTGTAATGTTACAAAAGTAATTAGCAAAACTAAATTACCGTTACAAAAAGGCATGGGGAAGCAACATAGTAACTCTTTTTTACCGTTACTAATTTATGTGTTACTAACACATCACTACTATTACTAAAGTGTTACAAATTAATTACAATCCTAATGGAGTTTTACCGTTACCAACATTTCATAACACATTTTTTTGTAACACTTTAGTAACGATATAGGTCTGTTACAAATATTTTAAAGAATTTAAAAAAAAATAATGCATCTTTTCTTAATACCAACACACCTGACCATAATTCTTTTTTGTTGCTTCAATCCACACCAGACCATATATACGAATTTAACAAAAAATATCAACTAATGAGGGAGAGTAAATTTAGAACTCAATGCAACTACAAACCAATAATATTATAAACATATCACATTTACACCTAATGTTTGTTAGATGTATGATCTTCACAGTAAAGAAAAAGGAAATGTGAATATAATTTAAATATAACTTGGATAAGATCATATCACATTGACATAACATCTAATGTTTATTAGGTGTATAGTACGCACAATTAAAATATAACTTGGATAAGAAAACGATATTGCTAAAATATTTCCAATACTTTACATATATATTTCCACTCGTTGTTGAACACATCGTGGTGTTGCGACTGGGTGGTAAAAGTAACAGCGAAGCTGCAGATCCATGATTGTATTGCATGGTAATAACGACTGCGTGGAACTCTGATAGCAACACCAACTACACTTCAGCTAAGGTTCTAAACTCTTCACAAACATAAACAAAAATAGAAATTATAAATACTAACTCATATCTTAATCTTACACATATACAAAAATAAATAAAGATTTATAGGCGATCCCGATCATTCTGAGTCGTAATCTTAAGCCGAGTGCTGTCTCTGATCTCCCATAAAAGTGAGTATTTTTTTACTATTTATTTGATCGGAAGTATTTCTTCAGGTTAAAAATTGATGTACTTGACATCAACTATTTCTGATTATATTTACAAGAAGCAATTGTATATAATTTATAATACTACTTTTATACAAAAATTATGCACTACCATTAGAGATGAAAATGGGTAACCTTAAAGAGGTGAATGTTACTTACTTCCATAGGTACCCTTAGTTTGGGCCTCAATATTAGCACCGCGCTCAAGCATTGTATCTATAACTTTGAAGTGGCCACCCTTAGCTGCCAAATGTACAGGGGTTACACCATGCGATTTGGGCCATGATGCAACCACATTTACATCTATTCCTTCATTGAGAAGCCTTTTCAGCTGCCGAAAGAGAAGATGAATCCCTCATAATAAACCAAAAAATTTCAATGGTCCAATAGATAGTATATATTCATCATATTAGGATAAAAATAAATTGTGAGCCTTCTAATATGATCTAGCAATCGTATAAAGATAATAATCATGTAACATGAGTAGCCCTATCATCCAATTAATACAAGAAAATGTAATATGTTAAACATGCATTGTTTATAAGCGTACAAGGACAATAACACATGATTAGTATTCTTCATGTCTATGTTTTAGAAAAGGTGAGGTCCAAAATACAAGGTGGAATCAAAGAGGGATCAAGGTGATTCCTATGCCTCAAGGCGAATTTGAACCAAAAAATTCACTAATTATTTAAAAACTACTAATAAAATCACAAAAAATAATATACCATGGTTATCATCACAAGATAATGTCCACAATCAATGTCACCAATAGAATATATATATACAAAAAGTCTTCTGTAAGGACTCCTTATAGTGCAGACTCCGGTATATTCCGTTTTTTTAAAATAGTAAAAAAAATGAATTTTGTGATAAAACTTCATGGATATAATGTTTACGGTTAGACGATCATTTCCAAATTTTTTAATAAAAAAATTCGATAAAAAAACAGTTGAGATGATGTGATATGTAAAAAAAAGATATAAATATTCATTTTCAACAGTTAAAATGTTGGGTCGGCGCCAGCCGCTTTATTGATTGAATTTTTTAATGAAACTTCATGGATATGATCTTCTCAATGTCGAGATCATATCCATGAAGTTTCATCAAAAAATTCAATAAAAAAGTAGGTGAGTTGATTGCCAACATTTCAACGGTCGAAAATGCATATTTATACACTTTTTTTACATATCACCTCATCTCAACAGTTTTTTTATTCAATTTTTTGTTGAAAAAAATCAGAGACGATCTTCTCACCATGGAGATCATATCCATGAAGTTTTATCAAAAATTTTATTTTTTTACTATTTAAAAAAATGGTATGTACCGGGGTCTGCACCATAAAGAGTCCTTACAGGAGGGGGCCTCTCTCTCTCTCTCTCTATATATATATATATATATATATATATATATATATATATATATATATATATATATAGCATCGTCACATCATTACAAAAAAGGTCCATAATCCATGTCAACAATATAATATATAGTGTAGTAGAATCATCACAAAGGTAATCCACAATTAAAACCAACACTACATAGTCTCATCAGTTGATCATAATTGATAAAATGAAACGATTAACCTCAAATTTAACATGCCAGATTGTGAAAAGATACAAGGCATATCAGCACAAGCACATTGGGATAGAGTATAAGATTAACATAAAGTGTAAAATTGATGTCTGGTAAGTAGTAAGCTCTGCCAACAGCTTCAGTTAACTAAATTGATGCAAACCCACCAGCTACTTTAAATCCTAATCGCATTATCAATTCAAAAAAAGAAAGAAACAATCACCCTAACTCATGAGTATAAAACTTGATAACAAAACAAAAATTCCCATTTTATAACATGCAAAATAAAATACTAACTCTAAATCACACAATAGTACATCAATAAAAATTACTGAAACCAAGTAATTCAAAATCATTATAACCGCTAACTCAAACACATGATTATAAACAAACTACATTATCACTTATTTGCTAAACCTAAATGTAAGAGGGTAATGCAACTGGGATCTATGAATAACTGGAAAGGGTGAGGCGTGACCCACTCCAATGGGCGCTGCCTTCAAGGTTTTTAAAAACTTCTGGAGTAGCTTCTGGTGAAACCTTCTCTTTTTGATAAAAATAGAACTCAAGATGGAACTCACTCCCTACAAGAAGATGAAATTCATAAAAATAATAGTAAATTTTCTGAAGAGAAGACTCTTGAGAGTGATGGCTATCAGTGGGGAGTGAAAAACAAGGCACTTAGCATGAGAGAGAGAGCAGGGAGAGAATACTAGGAGTTTATGGTGTGATTTTGATAGAGTAACAGTGTGACTATTAGGACACAAATTTTCAATTGAGTCCATATGTACTATTAGCTTAATTCCGGACAAAACCATTTGAGTCATAGGATAGATATTTGTTCCTATCAAGCCTATGAAGTTTGTGAAATTCTATTACTAAAGCCGTTTATTAAAAATAAACTATTTAAGTAACTCCGATCTATTTTTTTTGAAGAAACTCTTTTCTTAAAAACCAAGACTATTTGAACACAAGATGTGTTTGATAAGAGTATGTACGAGATCTATTCAAGATTTGAATAACACGTTTATTAAACAGTTTTAAACAAGCTTTTAAACCCAACACAACCAAGAATGAGATGAGAAGATGTAGGAAGATTAAGTACAAGATTTTTACGTGGTAAAACCTCACCAATTGAGGAAACATCCACGACTCCCTCTACGGAGTAAAACAAAAATATCCACTATAAACAAATTTAACAGTTACAAACTATATAATAAACATGCATACAACTCATACCTATATAAGTTTAGGAATGTACCCTCTGGTGTCCTTATAACTTCTCTGCAGTTTTGATTGTTGATGTTGTCCTCTCAGTTTGTTAACTCCAATTTGTTCAAGCTCTTTACGTCGACTCTTTTTCTCAAGATCTTATTACCAACACTTTTCGTGTAGTAGAGTGAAAGTGTTTGTGGAGGTGCTCTCTAACACATGCATGCACACACTCACACTTATTAAGTACAAACAATCCTAGCAAATTACATATAAGGCTATATGAAGTGATTTTATTTTTCTCTCTTCTCACAAAACTTTGAACCTTTTTGACCTTTAATCAATCCCAGAATCCAAGGATATCTTTCTTAGAAGACAGTCAAGATCTTAATCAATCTCAGAGTTTTGAAAAGATTTCGAGATTGAAAACCTCCAAGTGTGATTCCGAACTAGGTCAAAGGTTTAGTTTTAAGAGAACTAGAAACAAAAAACATTTTTGTTGATTTCAAAGTTAAAAACATTTACAGAAAATGAATCAACAAAATATTTCTCAAGCTGAGAAACAAACATGCAAACTAAGTGTAATATATCATGAAAAAAACTCAGATCTGAAAATTTCTATATACAAGAACAACAGATCTAAGAAAATGATTAAGTTGGAAACAAGATCCAAAGAAGAAGAGGTTACATCAACAAACCAACTATCAAATCATCTTTTAAAACACTCAAGGTTGTGTTTGGTAAAGTATAAAGGTTTGAATGTTTATATTTGGTTTGAACTGTGTAGACGATTTAGGGTTAGGGTTAGGGTTATGGTTTCTAACTCTTTCTCTCTCTTCTGGTTTCTCTCTTCTCTCTCTCTTCTCTCTCTCTTCTCTCTCTTTCTTTTCTCTCAAAGGACAAAATAGCAAAAGTCTCAGAAAGCTGAGTAAAGGGCTCCTTTTATAGGAGGCTGAGAAGGTTCGAGAACGAGGGCCAAAATCAAGGGTCCAGATTGAGTCAAGATGGATTGACTTTAATCCAAGGGCTCACAATATGCGGTGATTAAAACTCACCTGATTGGTTCAAAAGGGATTCACATGGATTATAAAGGGGCGCATGCAGATCGTTGATCACAAACGATCCAAGGGTTGAAAACAGGCGTTGTTTTACTCTCTATAAAGAAACACACTTCCCACCAATCAGAGGGCAACAAATGTTGGCCAATAACACGAGATAAAACGCGCGTCTAAAGTAATTACAATGTAAACCCTGAAGTCTCTGCCGCTTTTGGTTTCTACCCAAACCAACTTTAGACAGTTAAACTAACATCCTAAAATAGCATATTTACCCCATAACCTTTTAAAACCAAGTTTTATTAATAAAACCTTATTTTTAAAATGTTTAAAAAAATCCCAAAAAATATTAAAAAACAATATTGGGGATTTAAACACACTCAACTTATGTACACACACTAATATGCAATATGACATGTAAATGATTCATTCTACTGTGTGTGAGTGTTGGTAATTAGATCTAGATCCCTTCAATCAAAGATGAAATAGAAATGCAAGCTCTGAGGTTCTTTGGTTACTAGGATGGACATAATTTTGTCACAATTTCCAAAATAGATGAGAACTTATACAATATAGACTCAAGTGAGTCAAGGGTATAAGGGCTTCAGTTTGAAGAGTTGAAGATGTAGCGTCCTAAAATTTTCAGCTTCTTCCTTGCCGAGTTAGTGCCATCTTTCTACGTCAACATCAATTGGATTCCAAGGCTCCAAAGGTATGAATGCTTTTTATATTTATATAGGAGTTTGAAATTATTGGGTGTAGTTCATAAAATACTTTTTATGAACTTTTATATTCAGAAAATCTCTTTAGATCTTTTTTCAAAAGATTTTGGGCTTAATAGTGAAAAATATTTTTTTTTGATTTTTCGTTCGAATTGTCGTTTGAACGAGAAATCGAATGAGTTTTCCAATGACTTTGACTTATAATCTCTGAATTCTTATTAAAAAAGTCGTTCAAATGAAGTCGTTCGAACGAGCCTTCGAATGATCTTCAAACGAGTTTGGGGCATTTGTTTCTGAAATATCATTCAAAAAGTCGTTCGAATGAACTTGTTCGAATGAATTTGGTCGAACGAGCTCGTTTGAAAGACCTGAGCAGTTTTCTGACTTTTTTTTCTAACTTCCAACTTACCCACTTCTTTATCCCACTTCTTTTTCCTGATTAACTAAGTGCGGGAATCAATTTTTTTGTAAGACTTTTCAAAACTTCCAAGGGCTCTTTGAGAGAAAAATACTTTTTACAAAAACACTCCTTGGTATTTGTGAAGGTGCGTGAGACCCTCAATTTTAAAATCTTATAAAAAATTATTTCCTTTTATAGATGCGGAAGCGAGATGGTTCACACAAAAACAACAAATTTTAATTTCTTCTAAATAAAAATTAAACCAAGTGAAATTAAGATGAAATACACACACAATTTAATTTCACTTAAACCCAATTAATTTAATCCAAGTCCTTGAAATTTTCCTAAGTCATATTTTCCATATTACCAAATTAGACCAAACCATTTTTAACAAATTAAACAACGACTTGAATTAAATTAACATAAACATTACCCAAAATTAATTTTCACCAAATTAAACAAGTAGTGATATAAACCAAATTTTATCTTTTTACCTAAGCAGGATTTCTAGGTGATTTTGTAAGATAAAATAAACAATGAATCACTACGCCGCGATGTACGAGGAAAAACCCACAACGGGAAACAACCTCGGACGGCTCTAGCCTTAAGTCCACTAAGTACGGAATTATAATTACAAGCACGATGACTTACAACACTCGACTCGACTCCTTCAAGCCCCGACGCGTCTTCTTGCAAATACCTCTGCTTAGTCGATAATCCCGGACTCTACCGGAACTTTGGAATCCACCAATGAGGAACTAGGAAGCAACCGTCAACCACACATAGTGCCTTTCACCATGTGAGAATGCCGTAGCCAAAAACGAACTTCTTCTTCTTTGAGGGATTTAAAAGAAAACCCAAACAAACTCTTCCAATGGTAGAGATAAACCGGTGCCAAAACTCCAAGAAAAGTATATATATAAAGAAACTTGGATAAACATATGGGTGTATATGTGTTTTGAAATGAATTTACTCCATAAAACTTAACACATAAAAGGAACTTTTTCTTCAAAGTATTTTGCTCTAATGACTCTTGGAAATGTGAAAAAGTTAGTTCCCGCACTTAAGAAGTATGTCAAAAAGGAAGTGGGACAAAGTAGTGGGAAAGTGAAAAAAATTGGCTTGAAATTGTTCCCGCTGTATTTTCGTTAGAAATCTCGTTCGAACGAGTATTTTCGAACGAAACTTCTAACGAAAAGAAAGAAACAAATTCTGAAATTTTGTTTGAAATTTCGTTTGAACGAGTTCGTTCGAATGACTTTTCTAACGAGATTTCAGACCTTAATTCTAGATAATTTCGATACAAACACGTGGCCGCCAGTTTCGTATTTTTCTGATTTTTTTTTGGATTTGATATGATTTTTCTACGGAAAGGTGTTCGAGAACAAAATCTTTAGAACTATGAATTAAAAAAAATTAACAAAAAAATACTAACACCCAAAATAAATTTCCAAGCTCCTATATATATATTAATGCATTCATACCTTTTGGAGACTATGAAATCCTCATGTTGATGACGTAAAACGGGGCATTGGAACGCGGCATATGATGAAGCTTTATACTCTTGGCCACTACGTCTTCAACTAAACACATCATAGGCTTGAATAGGTACATTGAACACTATCCTATGACATAAACGTTTTTGCCCATAATTGAGCCAAAACTACAATGAGACTCAATTGAAAAATTGTGTCCTTATAAATCTCCCCCTTAGGCTATTCTGGAACAAAAATCAAACAAAAATCCTAAAGGGCGGTCAAGCTCTACTAGAAATAAAATATCCCACCCAAACTTGACTCAAGACCCAAGGATCAAAATCTTTGCCGGTGAAAGATGCCGCTTAGAATAATTCCTGCACACTTAAGAAAACTATCAAACACATAGGGAATATCAAAAGATTAAATGCAATTAAAATAATTACTCCCCCTAAATTAATTCTTCCCTTTATCAACTATGATCTACCTAAGAAGGTCGCGACTCACCCTAAGTTAAATCACCCAAACTAAGATATGATTACAATAGGATTAGATACCATTTCTCTCCCTATCATTCTCCTCCTTTTTGTTGAGGAATAGACTAAGGATAAACTAATTTAAACATGATGCATAAGGTGATAAGAACATGAAAGCATATAAGCAAAAAAAACATAAGTAATTTAAGAAATAAGAACCGATACCAACTAACATGCAAGAAAATGATACCAATAAGATACATGAAGTATTACGCATGTGATATCAACAAGGAATGCAACAAGATAGATACCAGTTTTGAATTGAAGCATAGATGGACTAGAAAGCAAGGCAAAGACAAAAAAAATGTCAAATATATGTATACATAATAGATACCAAATAGACACGAGTACACATATATAGATATAAACACCAAAATAACACACACAAAATATAATATGAGTCTTCCACACTCTTATAACATAAATGTGTCATATGGAAACGGAAGTGTTGGGGTGTGAACTAGTAACAACTAAATTTAGACCCAATCACTTAAAACATGTTCACGGAGTTCTCATTTGATTGCAAACTTCATCACATTTGAATATAACCTCATGTGACAATATAGATTGAACTCAATGAACAAACATACACAATGCATACAAGCTTAGCATGTTGATGATTCTACAAACCAATAGAGTCATGACATTGAAATCCCAACTAGGATAAACGACCATTGTGCAAACCGTTGATATACCATCCAATCTCCCTCGATAAGTGTATATATTTTTAAATGAATATATCAATTAAATATAGGCCTTGGCAATTTTTCTTTTTGATGCCATATTTTTATTTTTAGGCCTTTGGACCACGTATTTATTTTAGGTCCATTTCAAATGGTGGCTTACTATTCACAAAGGATAATAAATCCTTTCGGAGCCCTTCCCCGTGCACATTATATATTTATTATTTTTATTTCTCACAAATCTCACGTGCAACGGATTTTGACATGCACTAGTCCTCCTAGGTCACAAATATGTAGATGACAAGATTGGTAGGAGAACACCTCACAAAACTCAAATATATATATGAAGTTAAGTTTCAAAAGAGCTCGTGCATGTGTGAATAGAGGCATATAAAATTAGAATCCATTTAAATCAACACAAAATCCAACTACTCCATGTAAGCATGGTAAAGAACATTTTAAGGATTGACAATCTAAACCAAAAGTTCTTGCCACATGGGAGTGTAAAAGATGGGATTCAAACACAAGTATATGCCACATAGAGTGTGTCAAACTAAAATACACACAATTTTTTTTTTGAGTTTTTGGAAATTTTAACCAAAAATAAATATATGTACTCAAAAGACAAACAAAAATCATTTGTATTTTTCATTAATCTTAAATTACTAAAAAGATAAAACACAAATGATAAACAAAAATCTTTTTGTATTTTTCATTTAATTCAAACAAGAATGAAAGAAGTATAATACAAAAAATACACAAAAATCATTATTCTAGCATGTGATTAAGCATGGAGCATAGACTAGAAAATGACAAAACAAGCATACATTTAGCATGATAATATATCATGAAGTACAAAAGATAAAGTATGCGAACAAAACTAACACATTCAACCTTTAGATTTTTCAAGGGATGAAGCATGTGAAAGCAAATGAGAATCAAAAACCCTATCTTGTAAAGCTACCAAGTCGGATCTCCTAACCCAAACTAATGACGAATGACGATCTCAGGGTGTAGGAATCTTGGCTGCCTCGGTTGCCTTAATATGGGATATTCTAGGACCTTGTTTAAGATCAAAACAAAATTTTCTAAGATGACCTTTTCGACCACAATGAGCATAAGTAAAAATACTTCGAAAATTGGTACCTAAGGATTGATCTCTAAAGGCTTTCCTAGGTGATTCTCTTAAAACAGGGGTTTTGGCTTTATGAGTAGATTCATTAAAAGTATCAAAGCCTAAACCACAAGTGTCATTTTTAATTTGGATCGTTCCTAAAATTTTATCTAATTTCTCCGAACGACACTTCAAATCAAATTTGACTTTACTAGAGTCTTTTAATTTATTCTCCAATTCTAAAATGTTAGACTCTAATAAGATATTGCCCTCTTCAAATGCAAGAAGCTCCTTTTTCAAGGATTCCATTAAACCCTTAAGTCTATCTCTTTCGCCTTCTATATATTCAAGCTTCTCTCGAAGAGCTCTCTCACGTGTCCGAAGGTCTTGAACCAACACACTATCATCAACGACCTTGACACATTCTCTTAAACTCGCTTCTAACTTCAAATTTTCTCTTTTTAATTTTAAATACTCTTCATATAGTTTTTGAAAAGAATTTTGAAGTTCACTCACATTAACCTCTTCTTCATTTTCACTCTCTCTTTCTTCTCCACTCTCACTACCATCAAAGACAAGGGAATCATAAACTTTGACCTTTGAAGGGTCATGTGTTAAAATTTCATCAATAGATGAGTTCTCACTATCACTCACATGACTAGCCATAAAAACCATAAAGTTGGGATCAGTGGGGAAATCGGGTCCCTCTTCATTATCACTATCACTAAGGGTTGCATTAAAAGAAATTGGTTGCTTACCCTCTCTCCTTAGTTTAGTAGGGCACTCTTTTTCCCTATGGCCATACCCTTCACAACCAAAACACCTATTTGCCTCGTCCCTATGTAAATATTCATTAATAGTTTTAGGGATCTTCTCGGCTTTGTCATGCGTATATTTTTAAAATTTCTTAAAATCATTTTTAAATTTATCTTTGTTAAATTTAAGAAATTTTCTAAACTTTCTAGCAAACATAGCCATATTTTTCGAGTCACTATCACTTTCACTCTCTACTACTTGTTTTTCCTCCTTTCGGGATTTTAAAGCAACACCCTTTTCTATTTCTTTTTAGTTTTAGAGAGAAACATGTCCAGTTCATAGGTTTGTAAATCACCTACGAGCTCTTCTAATTTTGTAGAGGCTAAAGTTGGTAAAGAATTTAAAACGGTCACTTTTGGAATAAACCTATCGGGTAGGGACCTTAAAATTTTCTTTACTACTCGGTTGTCAGATATTTTCTCTCCCAAATTAAAATATGAATTAACAATATCAAAAAGTCTAGTATAAAATTCATCAAAAGTTTCTTTTTCATTCATTTTGATGGTTTCAAATTGAGTGGTGAGGTTTTGGAGTTTCGAAGCTTTAATGACACTTGTACCTTCATGAGTGAGTTGTAAAATATCCCAAGCTTCTTTAGCGGTTTCACACGTCATAACGCGTCAGAATTCATCCGGTGTGACTGTGATAAACAAGGCATTAAACCACAGGAATTAAAATTTGAAAGTTTAAATTCATTCTCACTCCATCTATCGGCGGGTTTGGGAACATGCTCATTATCTACCAAATGTGTAGGTGGGGACCACCTATTGACAACAGACATCCAAACTCTCTCGTCGATAGATTTTAGTGATGATTTCATTCGCGCTTTCCAATACGCGTAGTTAGAACCATCAAAAATAGGAAATTTAGAAAATGGGGAAAATTCCATTTTAGCAAAAATTATTTAAAGTATCTTAATGAAGTAATTTATCGTTTTGGCTCTGATACCACTTGAAGGTGCACGAGGCCCCCAATTTTAAAACTTATAAAAAATTATTTCCTTTTATAGATGTGGAAGCGAGATGGTTCACACAAAGACAACAAATTTTAATTTCTTCTAACTAAAAATTAAACCAAGTGAAATTAAGATGAAACGCACACACAATTTAATTTCACTTAAACCCAATTAATTTAACCCAAGTCCTTGAAATTTGCCTAAGTCATATTTTCCATATTACCAAATTAGGTCAAACCAATTTTAACAAATTAAACAACGACTTGAATTAAATTAACATAAACATTACCCAAAATTAATTTGCACCAAATTAAACAAGTAGTGATATAAACCAAATTTTATCTTTTTACCTAAGCATGCTTTCTAGGTGATTTTGTAAGATAAAATAAACAATGAATCACTACGCCGCGATGTACGAGGAAAAACCCACAACGGGAAACAACCTCAGACGGCCCTAGCCTTAAGTCCACTAAGTACGAAATTACAATTACAAGCAAGATGACTTACAACACTTGACTCGACTCCTTTAAGCCCCGACGCGTCTTCTTGCAAATACCTCTGCTTAGTCGACAATCCCGAACTCCACCGAAACCTTGGAATCCACCAAAGAGGAACTAGGAAGCAACCGTCAACTACACATAGTGCCTTTCACCATGTGAGAATGCCGCAGCAAAAAATGAACTTCTTCTTCTTTGAGGGATTTAGAAAAAAACCCAAACGAACTCTTCCAATGGTAGAGATAAACTGGTGCCAAAACTCCAAGCAAAGTATATATATAAAGAAACCTTGATAAACATATGGGTGTATATGTGTTTTGAAATGAATTTACTCCATAAAACTTAACACATAAAAATGAACTTTTTCTTCAAAGTATTTTGCTCTAATGACTCTTGTAAATGTGAAAAAGTTATCTTCAAAAAGTTAGTTCCCGCACTTAAGAAGTATGTCAATAAGAAAGTGGGGCAAAGTAGTGGGAAAGTGGAAAAAACTGTCTTAAAACTATTCCCGCTGTATTTTCGTTAGAAATCTCGTTCGAACGAGTATGTTCGAAAAAAACTTTTAACGAAAAGACAGAAGCAAATTCTAAAATTTCATTTGAAATTTCGTTCGAACGAGGTCGTTCGAATGACTTTTAGAACGAGATTTCAGACCTTGTATCTAGATAATTTCGGTACGAACGCGTGGTCGCCAGTTTCGTACTTTTCTAATTTTTTTTGGATTTGATATGATTTTTCTAGGGAAAGGTGTCCGAGAACAAAATCTTTAGAACTATGAATTCAAAAATATTAATAAAAAAATACTAACACCCAAAATAAATTTCCAAACTCCTATATATATTAATGCATTCATACCTTTTGGAGGCTATGAAATCCTCATGTTGATGTCGTAAAATGAGGCACTGGAACGCGGCATATGATGAAACTTTATACTCTTGACTACTTCGTCTTGAACTAAACACATCATAGGCTTGAATATGTACATTGAACACTATCCTATGACATAAACGTTTTTTCCCGAAATTGAGCCAAAATTACAATGAGACTCAATTGGAGAATTGTGTCCTTACAGTTTATTTATCAAATTGATTATCTCAAGAACAAAATCAAGTTTTATACCCAATATTCGTTTGTGTTTAAGTCCAAGTTTCCATATATATATATATATATATATATATATATATATATATATATATATATATATATATATATATATATATATATTTGGCACTGATTTTTCTTCTCTACCCATAAAGAAGGCAGTTTGGGTTCTTCTCTACCCCAAAAAGGAGAAAAGTTTGCTATGGCGTTCTCACATGGTGAAATGCACCATGTGTGGCTGACGGTTGTTGTGCCTCTCCAAGATTTCGATGGACTCCGGAGTTATCTACAAGGCATAGGTTGAAGAGCGAAGGAAACGTCGGTACTTGAAGGAGTCGAGTCGAATGTTGTGAGTCTTCTTGTCATTGTCTTTGTAAACATACCGTACCTAGTGGATTTGTAAGGCAGGGCCGTCCGAGGTTTTTCTCGTTGTGGGTTTTCCTCGTACATCACGGCGTAGTGTGATTGTGTTTAATTTATCTTGCAAATCACTTAGATGCATGCTTAGGTTAATCAAGATAAAATTTGGTTTTAATCACACTAAAGTTTAATTTGGTGCTAATTAATATTTGGATAATTTTATTTAATTCAAGATTGGACTTAATTAATTTGGCTAAATTCATGTTTGTTTTGTTTGACCATCTTTAGAACTTGAATTGAATTAATTCTTGTTTAATTTAATTTGAAATATTTATTTAGTTTAATCCTATTTTAATTTTAAAGAAATTAAAATTTGGTTATTTTTTAAAGTAGTTTAAAATTTGGAATTCCTTTTTTGAACCATCCTATTAAAGAAGATTTTTAAAATTGGTATTTTTCGGGATACTACGTCCCAGCAAGTGGTATCAGAGCGGGTTAAACTAAAATATTGTGTGATCCTAATTTTTAGGAAGTTATTTTTGGAAAATATGCAATATTTAAAATTTTCAGTTTTTGATGGTTCTAGCATGCTTGCTCATGACTGTTCACTTGTTATATCCTATGACTAATGAATTGTATATTTGCATACTCTATCTTTTGTTCTACATGTAATATATTCTTGCTAGTCATATGCTTGTTTGTTATTTTCTAGTCCGTGCTTCATTAAATATGCCTTGCTAGAATTATGACCTGTTTATCTTTTACATTTTTGGGTATTAAATGAAAAATACAAAATGATTTTTTTTGTCTTTTGAGTCAATTTTTGTGTTTGGTGAAAAACTCAAAAATATTTTTTTTGTGTATGTTTGTAGTTTAACACACTTTTTGTGGCATATACCCTGTTTGAATCCTTCATTTTCGCTTCCATGTGGCTAGAACTTTTGGTTGTATATTTTAATTCTTAAATTGTTCTTTATCACGGTTACACGAAGTAGTTTGAATTTGAATTGCTAAAAGGATTCTTATTTTTATGCCTCTTTTGCACCTATGCACGAGCTCTTTGGATTTTGACTTTACATGAATATTTGAGCTATGTGAGATGTTCTCCTATCAATTTAGTCATCTACTTGCTTTGTGACTATGGAGGATTTGTGCATGTTATTCTGTTGCACGTGAGATTATTGTATGTTAAAAAGTGATATGTAAGAGTGCACGGGGAAGGGCTACAAAAGGAATAATCATCCTTTGCGATTAAGCCACCGTTTACAATGGACCTAAAAGAAATACGTGGTCCAAAGGTCTAAGAGAAAAATATGGCTTTAAAAGAAAAATATAGCCAAGGGCTAGTTTGTTTAGATTGATATTTTCATTCAAAAGAAATAAAAAAAGAATAATAGTATATTTGAGGGAGTTTGGATGGAATATCAACGATTTTTCACAATGTCTTGTATCCTAGTTGCACTATTTTTGTCATGACTCTATTGGTTTGTAGAATCATCAATATGCTAGGCTGGTATGAACTGTGCTTTTTTTGTTCTTTGAGTTCATTTTCTTTCTCATGAGGCTTTATATATGTATGATAAAGTTTTTCAATCAAATGGAACTCCTTGAACATATTTAAGTGATTGGGCCACAATTTAATAGTTTCTAGTTCACACCCCTTCACTTCCGTTTTCACATGACACATTTATGCCCTAAGAGTTTGAAAGGCTCATTTTATTTTGTGTTGTGTCATTTGTGTTGTTTATATATATATATATATACAAGCATAAATGGATTAGCAAACAAGGCAAAGACTTAACAGGAATATCATATATATATATATATATATATATATATGATATTCCTGTTAAGTCTTTGCCTTGTTTGCTAATCCATTTATGCTTGTAATTCATTATTGGTATCTAACTTATTGCGAATTTTGGTTTGATATCCCATACTTATCATAATACATTAATTGGTATCATTTGTTATCACATCATAGTTGATATTCATGTCTCTTTATGTGGATTAGTTGGATTTAATTATTGCCATATGCTTTATTGCTCCTGTTTATACACCATTTCATATTTATCTTGTTTCTTCTTAATTCATATCCCTTGTTTAGACTTTAGGGGGAGAAATGATCTTTACTTTAAATAAAGGGAGAAATGAGTTAGTTTATAATTCTAACCCTTTGTCTATTACTGAACAAAAAAGGGGGAGAAATGGTATCTAAAACTTTAGTTTAGGAGATCTAACTTAGGGGGAGTTGCGTAATCTTCTTAGGTAGACATTAGTAGACAAAGGGGGAGAATTAATTAAAGGGGAGTAGTTATTTACTATATCTAATATTGTCATATTTCCTATGCGTTTGATGGTTTGTTAAGTGTGCAGAATTTTCATCTTAAGCGGCATCTTTAAAGCGGCAAAGCAGTTTATCCTTGGGTCAAGTCATAGCGTCTATATTTTTATTTTGTTTTAGGTATGATGTCGTGTCTAGACGATCTTGACGGCCCTTTAGGATCTTTGGTTGGGTTTTTTCCCGGAATAACCAAAGGGGAGATTTTTTAGGACACAAATTTCCAATTGAGTCAATATGTAGTATTGGCTTAATTCTGGACAAAACCATTTGAGTCATAGAATAGATGTGTATTCCTATCAAGCGTATGCCGTTGGAAGATTTGAAGACGTCGTGGCCCAGAATTTTTAGCTTCATCCTTGATGAGTTTAGTGCCATGTTTGTACGTTAACATCAATTAGATTCCAAGGCTCCAAAGGTATGAATGATTTTTATATTTCTATAGGAGCTTGGAAAATATTATTGGGTGTATTTCATAAAATACTTTTTATGAACTTTTATATTCAGAAAATCTCTTTAGAACTTTTTTCAAAAGTTTTTGGGCTTAATAGTGAAAAACAAAATTTTCTTCTTTTTCATTTGAATTGTCGTTCGAACGACATTGTCATTCGAACGAGAAATTGAACGAGTTTTCCAACAACTTTGACTTATAATCTCTGAATTATCATAGAAAAGTCATTCAAACGAAGTCGTTAGAATGATCTTCAAACGAGTTTGGGGCATTTGTTTCTAAAATATCGTTCAAAAAGTCGTTCGAATGAAATCGTTCAAACGAGCTTGTTCAAACGACCATGGCAGTTTTCTGACAGTTTTTTATAACATCCCACTTGCCCACTTGTTTTCCCACTTCTTTTTCCTGATTAACTAAGTGCGGGAATTAATTTTTTTGTAAGACTTTTCAGAACTTCCAAAGCCTCTTTGAGAGCAAAATACTTTTTATAAAAAGCCTCCTTGGTGTTTGTTTATCAAATTGAATATCTTAAGAACAAAACCAAGTTTTACACCCAATATTTGTTTGTGTTTAAATCCAAGTTCCTATATATATATACACACTAGGATATGGCCGTGCCTGAAGGCACGACACAAAAATTTGAAAGTATACGTCGTTGATTGGACAATACATCGTATTTACATACATACATACATACAGACACAATGTTTATGTACATACATGCATACACCGTGGTTCGAACCTTTTATGTTAAAATAATGATAACAAAATAACGATCGACCCGATTTAATTTCAGTACAAATAAGTTAGAATACATACATACACCGTGGTACGAACCTTTTATACTAAAATATGGCACGACGAATTGAGACTTTTAATCATAGATTTTTTTTATAATACATAATTGTGTACACGTTTTAAAAAATTTAGGCAAAATTTCCTCTAATTATAAGACTCTCCCCGTGTTTAAGAAACCAAAACTACTCGGCTATACAAATAGTCCATCCCGAACATTATATAAACCAAATCATTTTTTTCAACTTTACCAAAAAAATGATTATAAAAATAATACTGAAACACATTAATATATTTTCAATCTAATATAAAATATAAATTATCGATCGATCAAACTCCTCGTGATACATTTGTAATTGGGGCGGCATAGGGCTCAAAGCTAAACAGGGTCCCAAACTCAGGCATCTAATGTCATAATTTGAAAATTAAACAACAAAAAATGGACCTGTTAGTTTGAATCCATAATAAATATAAAAAAATTAACTCAATGTCTAAAGAATGAGTATCAAATGTAAACATGATTAACACAATATCTAAACAATGAGTACTAACAAGCTTGATAAAGAAATAATATAAACCATACATACATAATCTAGAGAATGTTTATAAATAGTATAAAGCCTATTCTAATTAAATACAAATCATATTCTAATCAAACATACATGTCATGGACCAATATTTCATAGATGGACCTCCACAAAATATCACTAACTTCATTGTTGCATTAATAATATCTACAAAATACAAACATAATGTAAAAGAAATAATAACATTTCATGTTTTTTAAAGAAATAATTTTTTAAAACATAAATCCATAATTTGTTCACTAAGAGAAAATTTCTTTTATCATGTAATTCCCACTTTATTCACATCCACGACAATGCTGACATTCAATTTAGACTTTAATGAAAAGGAACTAAAAAGTTAAAATAAAGAAAACTAATAAACATGGTATGTGATTAGCTACTGTTGTATAGGCGTGTTAATGCCGAGTGGTTGCTGCCAATGTATACGATTTTGTATATGTAAATGACAAGAGGCAGTGTTATGACTGAAACTGTCTTCGGCTAACGCTATTTATAAAAATATGAAAAGTCTTGATGTGAAAAGGCTAGATTACTTAACTAAACAAATATAAAATAAACTTCAACATCATGTGTTAATTTAAAATCACCCAAAAAAGCATAGAATAATTCTGAGAGAGATAGTAACATGTTGTGTAAAGAAAAGAGAAATAAACAAAACAAATAATAATATTCCTCAAAAGTCAAACACCAAGTCCCAATATAAAAAACCTCAAGAATTCATATTTCTGAGATATAATTTAGGATAAAAATGTATCGCTTCAATTTGGGCCGCAAACTAAGGTGATTTCAGCATATCCAATAAAGAAAATGCTACAAAAATATAAATTTGGGTGTGACTAATGAACCATAACAATGCTTGTAAAGTATGCAAACTCATATTCCATTTCATGTTACACCTTAGTGTGATTGAAAGTATAAAATTCTCACATATGAGAAAACCATTTAGTACTAATTATACATTCAAGTATATGCTATCAAACTCGCAGTTTAGATGCATTGTTCAATACCTTAGTGTGTGCAGCAAAATCTTGTTGCTCACATTGGTTATTTAGTTGACTTAAATCGATAACAGTTTATGTTTCCAAGTTCCACTGGCCTTCTCTTGTGTCAGTCAACTTAATCAAGTTCATGTAAACATCAAATTCCAAAAAAAATATAATAACATGATATGTGGGCAGCAAGATATGTGAGCTAAAATAACATATTAAGAACTGAACTCTTACCTTTCCTGCAATAGCGTGGGCAACTTTTGCTCTTGCTTAAGAAATTTCATCTTTTATCTTGATCGATCAAACTCTTTTTGTAATTGGTCACGAACCTATCAAGTTACAAAAGTTATGACAAAGTGCAGAATTACCCATCTGTCAATAATCCAGAAATCAGACCTGGTCGATATATATTCCAAGAAAGTTTGTATTTAAATGATGCTCACACTGTTAGATGGTCACTCTGTTAGGTGCCACATTCTTACCATCAAAAGTAATACATTACTTTTAAGTGGATCATCTGAAAAAAAATTAACAAATATAGCGAAAGTTAGATGGTAGAAAAAGTTAAATATCAACACATATAGTGGGAGTATCCATTTTCTTGTTTCTAATAGCGCCAAGAACTGTACAAAAATTAAAGGATCAATTGGGAGCACCGTGTACTTAAATTCCTTCAGGTAATGGGGTAGGGGTGTAATGTTTGAGATTAACTTAAATGAAATGTTGACCGAAACATAATTGATCTTATAAAGAAACTCTATTAATCTATGATCGTATAAAAAATTCTTCCTTGACTCGAATACGAAGGCACTAATATGAAGTCACAAAGCCAAATCCATAAAGGTTATAATTTACTATAATCATGTACAAACTGAGTTTCACAATTTATGTTGCAAACTTTCAACTCAGATTTGAATAAAATAGAAATACAATAATGATTATGTGGGGTCCCCACCTTGCAGTATAAAATTCCTTAATGATTTTGTGGAACTTGATGTTGTCTTAATAGCGCCCGCGAGCTAGATCGATGAAGTTTTTATAGGTTTTGGGGGTGTGCTTGTAGTACATCTTGATAGTAAAAGAACCTGTGGAGGTCTCTAGAGTAACCTACGACAGCGGCCCTCCTTCTGCCCCCGCTCACATGTATCTCCAGAGTAACCCATGGATACATTTTCTAGAAGGATACCTATGCCAAAGAAGGATACTCGTACAAAACACCATCATGATATCAATAATTTAATATACCATGAAATACAAATAAATTAGTCACTGACCTGGAAAAAAAATAAAAAAAAAATTAAAGGGGAAAAAGGAAAACAAAAGAACACATACACACATTATTAGTAGATAAATCACAGAAATAGATAGATTGAAGTAAAAGGATTGAAATAAATAGAGAGAGATCAATTTGTTATCTGGGCGAATCGTCCTTTGGCTTCCGTTCAATCAGACTGCGGAGATTAACACATTATGAGAAGGATAATAAAAATGATGAGTATTACTAAAATGACATATGGGATAAAATCTTATTAGTTGTTATGCAGTTAGTATAACACAGTGGTGATTTCACTAAAGCTAATGGGAAAACATACTGGTAATTATTATACAGCGGTGAGGCCGAGTTACTATTTTTGTCAGTCGATGTGTTTCTTCTGCTCTGATGACTTTCCTTGTAAACATTTTGTTCCCCATAATTTCTATTCTTGGATATCTATGAGAATTATTTAACTTGTTAGGATGTAATTTAGATGAGTATGTATGGTGAAGTCAAGAGATCACCTTTGAAGAACTTTTCGAGTTATTGATGTACGATGTATCTTTGTCATTTGACCCAATTTGCTTCATTGTTAGAAGTGTGGACACACAGATAGTACATAAAACCAAAAAAATACACAGAGATAGTACACTGAGAAACAACCTCATTCTCTTAAATGAAAATGTCATGTTATGCTGAATCAAAATTATATACCTTCCAATTATGTAGCAATATCGTCAATCGACGAATTAAACACAAAAATTATAAATGTTGTAGTTCTGTCCCTTAGATACGGAAGTATCATCATCTTCAACAAAGAGGGATTTCGAGTCACAAATATGTGCCATTCTAATGAAAAGGTTATAGTATAGAAATAACAAAATGGATATTAGGCTGTCGAGTTTAAAACACACCATTTCATGCCTAATTTAGCCCTGCCTTCTACTACCCAGAATCCCTCGAGTAATACCTCAGTAGGTAGAATGGTGGAAAATTAAAAAGTAATTACTAAGCATCTGAATAATGTTGCAACAGGCTTGATGACAATTGGAATTGAGAATAATACATTGACCAACTCTATCCTAGGTAATGATTCTGAACCTGACCTGATCAAATGTGTTACATCTGATGGAACCATTATGTTTTACCTTCTTTTGGCCACTGCCCAGTTTGATTGGGCCACATATCATATATCTGGTACCATAATTGAATGTGTTACATCTGATCAAATGTATGTTTGGCACCCCCTGTAAAAATCAATATGAAAAGGTTATAGTATAGAAATAACAAAATATATTTTAGGCTTATTTTTTTTAATGAAAATTGTTGATCTGATTTCTACTTAAAACTATATAATTAGGGACAAAATCGACATATTTAAAATAATTTTAATTATACCTTTAGAACGAATCAGTTAAGAGGACTACAACCTAACACCATAACTCCACCATCACGACCCTCTACAATGTTTCATTTTCTCCACAGTTTTAAACAGCTTGCTATTCAACATGTATGACAAACATAAAATTATTCGGCAATTGGTAAGATATTGTTAATTACATCTCTATTTTTTTCCTCCCCCCTACCCAACATCTTTATGATAATAAAAAATATACCAAGTTACTAGAATGGATATCCAAATAAGAACTT
The DNA here is from genome assembly GCA_949130495.1 of Sambucus nigra. Lineage (NCBI taxonomy): Eukaryota > Viridiplantae > Streptophyta > Magnoliopsida > Dipsacales > Adoxaceae > Sambucus > Sambucus nigra. Next base: position 398,400,315 of record OX422219.1, on the reverse strand, counting down.
TCAACAGCAGCATGGAGAGCTACTCCTATTGGAAGAGCTTCCTCATCAATGACAAAGTAACAGTGCAAGGGCTTATCTGACTTGAGACTATCATTCTTTATCCCAATTGCAAACATGGCCCATGGAACTCTTTGTGAATAGAAGCTAAAAACCTCTGCTCCCATAGTCACGGGTGGTATCTGTATATTGGGTTCCCCAAGCAATATCTCATATTTAATAGTAAAGAATGATCTGGTTGGGGGAGAATCCCCAAAAAATTCCTTAGCAGCCACCACTCTCGAAGTCATCTCCTCCTTAATTTTGTCAAAGATCTACATAAAAAGACAACAAAATATAAAATTAAACAAAAAAGGGAAAGAATCATGGTATAAGAGTGAACCTTTGCTAGTCTTCATTTGCTGGAGCATGAAACGTTCATTACACAGTTGACATAAGTAGAGCTTGTTTAAATGCATTGTTGTACCCCATTACACCCACGCACGTCGATCCCAAGTTCCCAATGCTTGAAACATGCACTATATAAGACATATGAAAGAAAAAAACTAAATCAACAAAAGCGAACATCGTATGAATATAAAAGATATGATAGTGAACAACCCCTATCAAGTTATTCAATATGCTCGAGTTGATGTTAATGAGGTCATCGTGGGTCAGAACTATAAGCAAATAACCCTAACACAAACAATTTGACATGAAAAAAACATATCAACAGATAACACATACAACCAAGAAAATATGAAAACAAACCATTTGTTCACTTTAATTCAAATCAAGAAATTGTAAAGCCTTACTACCAGAATACTCTGTTGTAACTTGAAAAGATGAGTGCTTGAGCAACCTCTCAAATGAGTTTTTTTTTATCAATAACACCTAACTTTTTCACATTGAGATGCAACTTTTTCACATCGAGATGCAAGCTTAATACCTTAATTTTTCACCTCACTATACAGAGGAATAACATTTTCAAATAATCTCCACACAAATATAGATATTTTCTTATGACAATACCTGCTCCAATTGAATTTAAAAGATTAAGATGAGGGGAATTTATTTCTACGTATATCTATAGCTGTAGCAAAGTTGAAATCTCCTGTGATAGATGGTTTCAAAACTAAAGAATCATTACAACGTATATCTATGTATATCTAAAGCTATAGCAAAGTTGAGCCATGTGCTCTGTCAAACTGCATATACGATTGACAAATTTAATCCAGTCGTTATTTTCCATAAAGTTTTGCTTTTTGGGCAAAAAAAAAAAATCAATAGCTAATTATCCACAGAAGTTAGAGAAGAATGAAGAGCATACCTGCAAGAGATTGGCAAGCTCCCAAGCCTCAACCTGTCCGTCAGATAGCTAATAAATTTATTTTGAACTTTTCACAAATACTCAATCAATATAAGCTCAGATATTCAATCTATTCAATCAGTTTATTCAATTACTCATTATGCACAGTCAGTTTAATTTTTGTACCTGATCTGACCATATCCCAACCCAAACATTTAATCCACATGAATCCTTTGAACTCAGTAATCTCTTTTAAAGTTACCGCAATAAAGCCAATCATAGTGACAAACCCGAATATGAGAGATGTGTAAACCCAAGATTGTCAAATTTCTCGGGAACCCGCCCAAAACTTAGATGAAAAAATAGTGTTATGGTTTTGAAACAATAATTTCATTTTAATAAAATACAAAACAATCAAATATAGTTAGATGGAGTGTTTTTGTCTCCGAAACGAAATAAGTTTTAAGTTTTGGTTGTAATTTTTCCGTGGAGACGAAGATTACCTGAAGCAGTGGCAGCGACAGAGCGATGATCCTGCTTTACCAAAGAATTTCCTGGCCACCATCGTATCAAAATATAAAATTATAAGCAAAAAATATTAATTCATTTCATTGAAAACAAATCCCCTAGATTTATAGTATTATACTAATTATATATACTGGAAAATTATAATTTTCACAATCTGACCAAACATTTTCACACATGTCCATACACAATCTAATCAAGCATTGTGTGGATAAAATACTTGGGAATGGGAGAATTTAAATGGGGTCTTTGTTTGTCACCTGAATCTAGATCTAATCTTATTTCCATCATCGTTGTTTTGAAATTAATACAACGGGGTCACACCATAGGCATATCAAGAAATATCTTAATTTCCCATTATAAATGAATTCTACAACTTATAAACTAAATAAATAGCTCCAAAATTGCAAAATAATATTACTTGGGTGTTAAAACTTGTTGGATCAACTAATATCACCATCATAAATAATATTACTTAGACAAAAATGATAAAATTTGCTGAGTTGCACAGAGCAAAAAACTTAATGAAAATGAACAGCAACAACAACAACATAACCTTCAATTCTATTCTCCTACTGTCAAAACAATACCAAACTTGTAGTCTTTATTCTTGTAATCTAGTTCTGTGAAAATAATAAAATTAAGACCCTATGACTGAGTGAAGACACTGTGACCCTGTGACTGAGTGAAGACTCTGGTCTCTTTTGTAGCTCTGGGCTCTTTTGCAGATCCAAAAGTACATATGATAGGATACATATTTTTTCATCATTACTAAGGCGTGTCAAAGCCAATAATATAAAATAATCTCAATACACAATACACATTTTCAAGGAAAACATAGTCCCTAATAGCACACAAAAACTGTTAAAAATAGAAAATTTAATGTCTAAAACCAGTACCCACGACTTTTTTTATTATCCTACAACGGGCACTTGAAACTCACCAAGTTTTGATATTATTATGAGTTAGATTGTGAGAAGATGAGGGTGTATGCCTAATGTTGAATGAAATGAACTGAATTAAATTAATAAAAATGAAAACTTTCTCATCATTCACTATCCTACTTAATAGCTTGTAAGTTCAAGCTCGAAAGTTACATACGATACCCTACCACTTCACTCTTCCTCTACAATCTACCTCATTCATTCCTTTGCAGCCAAATGAGTCAGCTTGAATCTCAAAGACTTGATGTATTTTTCGTATGTGTTGAGGAATGTATGGGGACACATAACATTTTATGTTTTCCATCATGATATAAATATTTACCACTAAAAAAATATTGAACACTAAACACAAAAGGTAAAAATCAGCACTAATGACATAATTTACAAATAATACTTAATTGTTTTCCCTTGCACTGTAATGAACAAAAAGGAATGAAAATACATATTCAAAATAACACACCATCAATATTTGGCGCATCCAAGACATAACCCGACAAAGATGTAACCTTAAATCCAACCAATGTATTAAAGTTATAACCATGATACTCGCTTATATATGTGAAAACTCATTAATGAATTAAAACTAAAACTATTGAAAAGATTACCTTAAAGTGTTAAGTTATATACATGTGGAGAAAAGTATAAACATCTTGCACTTCGGTAACCATGAGTAATACCCACGAATGCCTGAGGACCTTCCATCCACAACAATATTTCAAATGTACAAAAATATTAAATTGCATTAGCTAAGCTATATCAACATAAGAAAACCACATGTGCCAAAAACATAATTAATAGAAAACATTTTTAAAAAAGTTGGATTGAAAGTAGGTTAGTACCTGAGTATCCATATCAAGTCACACACTGACATACAATGATACTTCAAACATTTTAAAACATTAGTATCCATATCAAGCAGACTTGCGTGTGTTATCTTTTGACCTCTTGAATGTGTGTTATTTTTTGAAACCATTTAGTTATGCATGTTGAACACATGTTGGAATTGTGTCAGGAATTACTTAAATTAACATTATCATTGTTATCATGTTCTGACTTATTAAGATGATGACACTTCTTCCCTTTTATAGGAATTTTGTGTTGTTATCAGACCTCGCCATATGCTTTGAAAAATATTGTAACGATGAGAAACTTCTGTCATTCTCAGTAAATTTGTTGAAGTGAATTTGGCACCCTCTTTAACACATGATAATCCCTATCATGCTTGTTCTTAAAGGTATAAAAATAAACCAAGCGTTAGGGTAAAAATATAAATAAGGTTTAGGTATAAACCGTGTCATAATTAACCTTTAATAAAACACATCTCGTTATAATTAACCTTTAATAAAAGTCCTGCCTACGATACTTCCCATAACTTCAATGTGGTCAAGCGTACTTAATGTTTAAAAACTATAAATACCAAAATATATTATATATTATATATATAAATTTTTAATGTAAAGTATCTTTGAGAATAGGGTACTAAACACACAAACAGCAGTATCAATAAACCATATGCACACAATTTACACATTAAATAAAGAATTAGTCGAGAAAAATTACCGATGTCACTGATATCGTTAGTGATTCCAGCTGTGATGAAAATATATAATCTACAACTGTTACAATTAGCCCATTAAAAGGTCAATACAAATATATAACCAACTTTACTTGTCAAGAAATTATAGATTTACGGTTCGGCACAAATCTTCAAAATCGTAATCTTTAAAACCACATAATCTTCAAAACCTAATATGACAGAATCAGAACAACCCATATATTAGAAGTGAAATCATCCCCCACTCCCCCTTTTAATCAACTGCATTGAAACCCCAATTCACTACAATGAAAACAATGAAAAATGAAGCTAAACAGATATGTATAAACTATTCAGTAATGAAAGAACAAACATTGGACCTCCTAGCTACACTTCAAACAACCTGAAATCGTAAATACTTCATCCCATAGATGTTACCTGTAAAACACCAACAAAATGGTTAGAAGAAATTAGGTCACACATTATGAAAGTAAATAGAAGTAAAATCAAAATCGAACCAAATGAAACCCAAACCATTTGAAACTAAAAGCATAAACTAAATCGTAAACCTAAAGTCAAAATCATTCAAACCATTTGAAACCCAAACCAACCTAAAATCGAAATCATTCAAACCATTTGAAACCCTAAAATTGAAATCATTCAAAACTTGCGTAAGAGAAGAGGCGATGTGGAAAGAGGAGTAGTGGCGAGGAGAGAGGTGCGGCGCATCGAGGGTTGTGTGGAGTGCAGATAAGGTAATGGGAGAAAGTGATAGAATAAGAGAAAGAGGGTGTGCTTGTGAAATGAGGGTTGGGGAGAGAGAGCGTGTGCTTTGGTAATTGGTATTTGGCAGCAAGTGTCTAATTTCCTATTTTATCCATGTTTTTGAATTTAAGGAAATATGAGTAAAGGAAATGAAGGGTTAAAAAAGAGGGGGAACTCAATATTTAAGGGGCAAAAATGGTAAGAGGGGTATTTTAATCTCAACCATTGGATCGTTCCCTTGTTGGCTTCGATCTGAACCGTGAAGTGTCTTCCCATCTTATGAATAGTGAAAACACCATTGTAACTTATTATATATATATATATATATATATATCTCTTTTCTTGGAAAGTGTTTGGCGCCAATTTTTCTTTTATATCCATAAAGAAGACAATTTGGGTTCTTCTCTACCCCCCAAAAGGAGAAAAGTTTGCTGCGGCGTTCCCACATTATGAAAGGCACCATGTGTGGTTGAGGGTTTTTGTGCCTCCATTGGTGTGCTTCAAGATTCCGGTGGACTCCGGAGTTATCTACAAGGCAAAGGTTAAAGAGCGAAGAAAACGTCCGGGCTTGAAGGAGTCGAGTCGAGGCGAATGTTGTAAGTCTTCTTGTCATTGTTTTTGTAAAAATACCGTACCTAATGGATTTATTAGGAAGGGCTGTCTAAGGTTTTTTCCGTTGTGGGTTTTTCTCGTACATCGCGGCGTAGTGTGACTGTGTTTAATTTATCTTGCAAATCACTTAGATGCATTCTTAGGTTAATCAAGATAAAATTTGGTTTTAATCACACTAAAGTTTAATTTGGTGCTAATTAATATATGGTTAATTTTATTTAATTCAAGATTGGACTTAATTAATTTGGATAAATTCATGTTTGTTTTGTTTGGCCATCTTTAGACCTTGAATTGAATTTCAAATATTTGTTTAGTTTAACCCTATTTTAATTTTGAAGAAATTAAAATTTGGTTATTTTTGAAAGTAGTTTAAAATTTGGAATTCTCTTTTTGAACCATCATATTGAAGAAGATATTTAAAATTGGTATTTTTTGAGATCTTACGTCCCAACAGTAACTTGAGTTATCATCTCTTGCTTTACCTTGTCCAGGAGTTTTATTTATACTTAGGCACTAGGGTTGATTTGGAACTTTTGGGTGCCAAAATTGAGAGGGTTGGTGAGAGACAAGGTCTGAAATGTACCATTTGTCACTACCAGTGTTTAGCTGCCTTTCCCCTCTGACAGGTGCCACCTGGTGCAAACCAAAGTCAAAAAGAAAATAAGTCCGCGCTTGAGGACGAAATATCTGATTTGGTAAATATCATTTAAAGCAGTAACTTGTGGTACAAACTTTGTGAACTTAAGAGGGGAGGCCTCAGGGACCACCTCCTCTAAAATCCTTTCTGTTTGAGAGGGGGGTCTTAAGGAATCCCTTCTCTAAAATTATTTTTTTATAATTAAAATTCATTTCTGGTGAGCAACCTCTTGGTTTCTCATTCTAGTTATGACTGAGTGTGCCGTATAAGGACTTGAGTGACTCATAGGATATTTATACTAGTAGTCTCTCAATCCTAAAATGTTAAGTGGTTGAGCTTGCTCAACAAACCTTGTTCCTCAGCCGCCAAGCCAAAACTCCCAAGAGATCCCAACTGGCCCATTTGAGCCCTGCTTTCTCAACTGGGCTACCTGTACAAGAAAGTAAGTGTTAGTACTTTTGTTCTTTAAAATAATGACTTTTCGTGATGAACGGGTTGCTCATGGTAGCCACTCCCTCATCTTGGCCTGCTTTCTAGAAGCTGAGGGGGAGAACCTTGAGGTTTCCTCACCCTAGATTTTCTGGAAGCTGAGGGACCTTAAGGTTTTCATGTTCAATATTTTCTGGAAGCTGAGGGGAGGACCTTGAGGGTTCTGCGCTCAATATTTTCTAAACGCTGAGGGGGAGGACCTTGTGGGTTCCGCGCTCAATATTTTCTGGAAGCTGAGGAACCTTGAGGGTTCCGTGCTTAATATTTTCTGGAAGCTAAGGAACCTTGAGGGTTACATGCTCAATATTTTTTGGAAGCTATGGAACCTTGAGGGTTTCGTGCTTAATATTTTCTGGAAGCTGAGGAACCTTGAGGGTTCCGCGCTTAATATTTTATGGAAGCTAAGGAGCCTCGAGGGTTCCACGCTTAATTTTTTCTGGGAGATAAGAAACTTTAAGGGTTATGCGCTTAATATTTTCTGAAAGCTCAGGAACTTTGAGGGTTTCATGCTCAATATTTTTTGAAGCTAAGGAACCTTGAGGGTTCCACGCTCAATATTTTCTGGAAGCTGAGGAACCTTGAGGGTTTCACACTTAATATTTTCTAGAAGCTAAGGAACCTTGAGGTTTTCACGCTCAATATTTTTTAAAGGTTGAAGGGGAGGGCCTTGAGGGACCCTTTCCCCAAAATATAATGAGTGATCTTAAAACACCCTTCTACATTGGCCCCTCATGAAAAGTCGTATGTGTTGGGAAGACGAAAAGGTTTTGTTCGCCTTTTTCTGCGCCTTATTGTCTTGTTTAGAGGGGTTACTCGTGGTGAGCCCCTCGTCCTTGGCTTTTTTATGGCCTTCTATCTTAGGTATAGGGGTTACTCACAGTGAGCCCCATCATCCTTGGACTTTGTTCTGTGGCCTTATATCTTAGGTAGAGGGTTTGCTCACAGTGAGCCCCCTTGTCCTTGGACTTTGTTCTGTTGCCTTCTATCTTGTTTAGAGGGGTTGCTCGTGGTTAACGCCTCATCCTTAGCCTTTTTCTGTGGCTTTTGATCTTGGGTAGATGGATTTCTCACAGCGAGCCTCTCGTCCTTGTACTTTTTCTGTGGCCTTCTACAGTGGGTAGAGGGGTTGCTCACAGTGAGCCCCTTATCCTTCCCTTTTTCTATGGACTTATATCTTGTTTAGAGGGGCTGCTCATTGTGAGTTCCCTTGTCCAGGTATTACACCTTGTTAAAGGACCACTCAAGGTGGACCCCCTTGCCCTAAATATTTTCTGGCTAACTTGGGTGGGAGACCCTCTAGGTGGTCTCACTCGTCCTTGGCTATTTTAGAATAGCAGATGGACACCCCTCCACATTAGTCTCCTCGTACAAAAACTTTGTGCTGGGTAGACCAAATGGTTTTGTATGAAATGATCACTTCGTCTTTGAATATGAAAAGTTTCATCCTCACATGATTATGCTGTTCGGATTGGAGTGACTGAGGAGTACCTAGTGGTGGACTTACTCATCCTTAGTCATTCTCTTTTCTGCATTGCTTTTGGGTAGAGGGGCCAATCGAAGTGAGTCCCCTTGCCCTAACTCATTTTACTTTGTTTCCAATTTATGCAGTGAGGGGGGAGCCATTGGGGGTAGACCCTATTATTTCTACGTCTGTCTTTGGAAGATGGGTTACTTATATTGGAATCCCTCGCACTGGGTTTTGTTCTTTGTATTTGGCTTTGGAAAAGGGGTCACTCGAAGTGAACTCCCTTGCTATAAACTGTTCATGCCTTTGATTGTGGCCGAGTTGCCACTCGTGGTGGATCCCCTCACCACCAACTATTTTATAACATTTCTCTTGGTCGAGGGGCCACTTGTGGTGGACTCCCTTGGCATATACTATTGCGTGTTGTAATCTTGACTGAGGGGCCATTTGTGGTGGACTCTCTTATCCTCAAACTATTACTTGTGTTGGTCTTGGTAGAGGGTACCGCTTATGATGGACCCCTCGCCCTGATTTCTGTAGCATCAAGTTTGGGAAGAGGGGCCACTCAAGGTGGATCCCCTCACCCTAAACTATTTTCTGTCAATCTTTCAATCTTGGGAAGGTGGAGCACTCTAAGTGGATCCCCTCGCCCTAGGCTATTTTTTGTCAAACTTGCAGTCTTGGTCAGGTGGATCCCCATGCTCCAGGCTATTTCACTCTTTGTTCACTTGGTAGAGTACTTCTTAACATTATCCCCCTCTTGTATAAGTGTCTTGTAGTATTGAGAGATATGTGCACGAAATATAATAATCAAGATTTAACTCTTTATTCACTAGATTAAGGAAAACATTAACCCCCTCGTGCAGAAGTGTCTTGTAGTATCGAGATACTTGTGCACGAAATATCATAATCAAGATTTCATTCTTTGTTCACTAGCTTGAGGACTTCTCAATATTAGTCCCCCTCGAGCAGAATATAGGATAATAGTATGAGCGCTCCTATGCCCTTGGAGACCTAGTGTGACACCCCGCCTAATTAAATACCGGGCGATCACTCCTTTATTAAATTAAATCAAGGTAAACAGTTGGTTCATTCTCAGCATCACTGTCGATAAAAATAATTTTTCCAATTTAACACCCTAAATAATTAAGCTAAGTGTCAAAAACATTTTTCATACAAACTTCCAAATTTTAATTAAAGAAAAGATTTTATTAATACAAAACAACATTTCTACAATAGAGAATCACACCACGAAATTTAATTAAAACCATACATTCACCAAACGAATGTCAATAATATAAAACTAAAATCATAAACCATCCTGAAACAAATCCCATAAACAAAACTGGAATAACTGAAATATAAAATCTCCAACAATAAATGAAATGATGAAAAGGGCGACACGTGCCCCATAAATGAGAGTAATAAGAGTGGAGTCAATGACAGAAGCCGTATACTCAAGGGACCTGCAACTCCCACCTAAGCTGCAGCTCGTTCTTCTCAAAGAATCCTAAGCAAGACGCCCCTGTGGCTGGGCACCTGAAAAATATACATATATATACACAGAAGAGAGAGAAAGGAAAGGGGTCAGGGCCCGAAAGTGTGTTTGATTTTAAAATACGTTAAGCAAGTATTTAAATTGATACAGGCCAATGCAACATCATATTAGTTCGTCTCTCTCTTGAGAAATACTCACCTCTCTTCTAATGTGCACTCCTATCGTACTAACCTTCCCAATGGTTCGTTTATCTTAACTTATTCATATGTATACAAAAACCGGACGATGACAATGTTTTATAAAAATATAACTTTCAATCTGAAGTATTCCTCTCGTTTTAGCTTCATTAAATTATAAGATTTCCCCATGCCTTTTCATATTTTCACAAAACAAGTATTTAATAATTTGAGTCAACAACCATGTTCTACTTATCAAATCACAGTAGGCAGTTCAAAGTTTATAACCTCATATATATATATTAACTACTCGAATAAAATATATATATAATGGCACCCCAACTAAACTATGGTGCGGGCATACTCTGCTATCCAATCCCCATATCGCTCACATAAAGGGCAATACAAGTTCGGAATCACTCTCGAACTGTATTAACATATACAAAACAACGTTGAGGCGAAGCATAGATTCCAAGTCCAAGAGGTCAGTACATACCCACACGTCTCTTAGGACCGTCCGACTATCAATTTAATAGCCCGTACCTAGGATCTCTATCTTCTAGGGTACGATTCAATATCCCCATAAAGCAACACAGGATACAATCGTCCCAGCGTGGTAACCTCAGGGATAGCAAGTAGCGCGGGTACGTTTTCACACGTATATAATATATGTACACACATTCATATAAATATACCAATTTCATCATATTAATATAGGTCACTCTCATTACCCATAATTACAACCTTTGTCCTAAATTTCACCTTATTAGTATAACGTATAAGGTTTCACCTCTAACCTTAATTCGAAGGGTTTTCTCACTCATTACCTAATACTCATGGGTTATAACCTTACAAATCTAAAATTCAGTGAATAACTTTATTTGATTCCAACGTAACTCTCTTACGCACCTCACCCTTAAGTTTCATAAATCTAACAACTTAAAGTAAATATCCCATAATTACCCTATTCGTTGAAGATTAAAGGTTCTAACATATGTCCATATACCCTACTGGTCCTCAATATCTCCCAAATCATTTTATTTAGAATGCCCAAGGTTTATTCCATGATAAATTAATTCAACTAATTAAACAAGGGGAATAATAGGCTGCCAGGGAGGGTCGATCGATCGACGTCTGGGGGTCGACCGATCGATCCTTCGATCGATCGACGCTCTAGGGTCGATCGATCGATCGAGCAGGTCTGTGAAAATTCTGCAGAAATTGCAGTGACGGGGTTGCTTAAGTTTCTACATCAAAACTCATATTTTCCAACTCTAATTGACCCAAAAAGTCTACTGCTTACATCCTAACATAATTCCAGGTATCTTTAACGATCAGCATGCGTATCTACATCAATAAACATGATTAAACAACCTAATATTTCATCTAATCATCAAGAACCCTACAGTTTTCTTAACCTTTGTTCTAATCAGTTTTCTCCAGAAATTCCTTCTAACAAATCATCATAATTTCGTGGGTTAAACATCTACTTCACATATTAACTTCCAGAATAAGGTTCATATGATTTCTGCATGCAAATCCCTATCAAAATTAGGTTTTCTTCCATGGATTATACTCACCAACGAAAATACGCAAGTTAAACACTTGCCTGGGATTTCAGAGGTCTGGTTTCCTGCTGATATTGGTGTGGCTGCGTTCTCCTCCTCGCGATCTACGCGTTGGTGGTGACGGTGGTGCAAAAGGTGGTGTTTTTGGCCTTGAATCACCTAGCAAGGTCTCTCCTCTCTTCTCCACTAGCCGTCTTAGGGTTCTGAATGATCTAACCCTAAAAGGCTGACTTAAATGGCTGCTAAGGATGGCTGAAATTCGTGGCTTTAATTACCCTAATTTGTAAAATGACCAAAACGCCCTCCCGGGTCACTAATTAAGCCTAAAAACATCCCGAGACCCAAACTAAACCCCCGGGTACACTTTTCTGACTATCTCGACCCTTCCGGACGCGTTGGCGCACTCAAAACGACCATATGGACAACTTATAAAATATTCACTTTTTAATTAACATAATTAGTCCCGACGTGACACGAGCACGTCCCGACTTAATTTTCCGAAATAGTCATTTGATTCACTTATGACATTCAATATAACCAATATAACATATTACTATGCTCATTAGTAATATTCAACAATTTTTCCATAATTACTAACTCTAGTCACGTTAATAATTATAACATAATTAATTTCCGGATTTTTATTAAATAAATCCCCAAATTAAATATAGCATAAAAATACGGGGTATTACATACTTCCCCCCTAATAACGGAATTTCGTCCCGAAATTCGGAAAATAAGGCATACCTGGTAAAAACAACTCTGGATATCTCTCGCGCATATCTGCCTCACGCTCCCAAGTGGATTCCTCCACATTATGATGTTCCCACTGGACCCGCACGAGTGGAACTATCTTCGACCTCAATCTCCTCTCACTGTAATCTAGAATAGCCACCGGTCTCTCCTCGTAAGAGCTATCCGACTGCAAGTCGATCTCATCTATCGCAATGTGAGTATGGGCCATATCATCCCGAAGGTATCGTCTCAACGACGAGATGTGGAATACATCGTGGATGCGATGTAAATGTTCTGGCAAGCCCAACCTGTACGCTACTGGCCCAATTCTCTCGATGATGGGAAATGGTCCTACGTACCTCGGAGCCAACTTTCCCTTCTTCCCGAACCTCATCACTCCTTTCATAGGAGATACACGCAACAACACTTGATCTCCCACATTAAACTCCCGGAAGAACCGTTTCGCATCGGCGTAGCTCTTCTGCCTGTCTTGGGCTACCCGAATACGACTCCTGATTATCTCAATCCTCGCGGAGGTCTCCTGAATTACTTCTGGTCCCAATAACTTGTTGTCCCCCACCTCGAGCCAACAGGTTGGAGAACGACAAGGCCTGCCGTACAAAGCCTCAAATGGAGCCATGCCAATCGTAAACTGATAGGAGTTATTGTAAGCGAACTCTACCAGTGGAAGATGTGGCTCCCAACCTCCTCCGAAATCGAGGATACACATGCGTAGCATATCTTCAAACATCTGATTAGTACGCTCCGTCTGACCATCTGTCTGTGGGTGGTAAGCTGAACTCAGTCTCAACTCTGTACCCATAGCCTCCTGAAAACTTTCCCAGAAACGTGACACAAAAATCTTGTCTCTATCTGATACAATATTCAGGGGCACCCCGTGTAATCTGACGATCTCAGCGATGAACAACTGAGCATACTGACCCGTGGTATAATCTGTTCGCACCGGCAAAAAATGAGCCACCTTGGTCAAACGGTCTACAATCACCCAGATAGAATCATGACCCCTCTGTGATGTAGGCAAACCTGTAATGAAATCCATGGAAATACTTTCCCACTTCCACGCAGGTACTTCCAACGGCTGAAGTAATCCCGACGGTTTCTGGTGGTCCACCTTCACCAGCTGGCAAGTAGAACATTTGGACACAAACTCAGCGATGTCCTTCTTCATCCCACTCCACCAGTACTGACGTCTCATGTCCTGGTACATCTTATCGCCTCCCGGATGTACAGCAAATCGGGACCCATGAGAATGAGTCATCACCTCATGACGTAGCTCTGCTCCTTCTGGAACCACTAATCTCCCATTAAACCGTAACCCTCCATCTGAACTAACAGAATAGGACTCAGCACCCTCGGCTAGAAGTCGTACAATCTGCTCCTGACAAAACGGGTCTGTGGTCTGTGCCTGTATCACCCTCGTAACAATCTCGGGTGTGACTGTCATCACGGATATGAAAGAACGTGCTACTGCGTCTTGGTGACCCAACTCCTTCCACTTTGCTTTCCAGATGTCCGCTATATCGTCAACCGGTCTACGGCTCAACGCATCAACAACTACGTTGGCTTTCCCCGGATGATACTGTATATCGAACTGGTAATCTTTCACAAACTCTAACCATCTGCGCTGACGCATATTCAGCTCTCGCTGAGTGAACAGGTACTGCAGTGACTTATGGTCTGTGAACAAACGAAATTTCTCGCCCAATAAATAGTGCCTCCAAATTCTCAATGCAAAGACGATCGCAGCTAACTCCAAGTCGTGGGTGGGGTAATTCTTCTCATGCGGCTTAAGCTTGCGGGAAGCAAAAGCTATAGCCTTCTCTTCCTGCTGTAGTACTCCCCCAAGTCCTCGTAAGGACACATCTGTGTAAACCAGGTACTCTACACCCGGCTTCGGTAAAGCAAGGACTGGTGCCGAAGTAAGCTTATCCTTCAGCTCATCGAAAGCCAACTGACAAGCGTCATCCCAAACATATGGTACCCCCTTGCGAGTCAGATTCGTCAATGGACCCGCTATTTTGGAGAACCCCCGAATGAACCTCCTGTAGTATCTGGCCAACCCCAAGAAACTACGTACTTCCGTCGGTGTCGTGGGCTGCCCCCACTCCCTCACCGCTGACACTTTGCTCGGGTCAACTGCTATCCCCTGCTCAGAAACAACATGGCCCAAGAATTGTACCTCTCGCAACCAGAATCCACACTTCTCGTACTTAGCATACAACTGATGTTCTCGTAGAGTCTGAAGAACCTGCCTCAAGTGTTCGGCATGCTCCTCCTCGGAGCGTGAATATATCAAGATATCATCTATGAAGACGATGACGAACTGATCCAAGAACTCTCTGAACACTCGGTTCATCAAGTCCATGAAAACGGCTGGGGCATTTGTGAGTCCAAACGGCATCACCCTGAACTCGTAAGACCCATATCTCGACAAGAAGGCAGTATTTGAAACATCCTGCTCTCTAATCCTTAACTGATGGTACCCCGACCTCAGATCTATCTTCGAAAAGAAAGTTGCTCCCCTTAACTGGTCGAACAGATCATCGATTCGAGGCAACGGATACTTATTCCGTATCGTGACCTTGTTCAACTCCCGGTAGTCCACACACAATCTCAGTGAGCCATCTCTCTTCTTCACAAATAAGACTGGAGCGCCCCACGGTGAGGTACTCCTACGAATGAAACCCTGACCTAATAGCTGCTCAATCTGATCTCGTAGCTCTCGCATTTCTGCCGGAGCCATACGGTACGGTGCGCGTGCTATAGGTCTCGTATCCGGCAACAAATCTATAACGAAGTCTATCTCACGACTGGGCGGTAGGCCTGGTATCTCCTGAAACACATCGGAATACTCCCTAACAACTGGGATCGAATCCAAAGGAATCACAACCTCCTTAGAGGTATCCTCCTCAATGTAATATAAATGAGCGGTCGAACCTCCCTCTGGGCGAGGCATCGCTACTACAAACATCTCTTGCCCCGGAATGGCAAAAACAATGCTCCCACCGAAGCAATCAATCATGGCTCTATAAGATGCGAGCCAATCCATACCAATAATCACGTCATGCTCGTGCATGTCTAAGACTAGCATGTCTGCAGGCAATACCAAGCTACCGATCTCTACCCCTACTCCCCGGCATATAAAGAATATAAGTGACCCACTCCCCAGTGGTGAGTCGACACACGTCACGGTGCTCTCTGCTGTGGCTAACAATCCTAAGGACTTCGCAAAATGCGTAGCTATAAAACAGTGCGTTGCCCCCGTATCAAACAAAACTTTACCCATAGTACCATGGATAGGAAACATACCCTCAATCGCGGGTGGTGCCTGTGGAGCTGCTGCCTGGTGGACGTTATAGACACGTCCATACTGTAATTGCCCCTGCTGCACTGGAGCTGCTGAAATGGCTGGTAGGGCTGGCACCTGGGCTGGGGCTGGAAGGGCAGGTGGAAAGAGTGGTCTCTGTGGCTCATTACGGGTTCCCTGCTGCTGTGGGGCCCTATCGCCCTCTGGGCAATCCTGACGCTTATGGCCGTGCTTGCCACACACAAAACACCGGCCTCTGAAATTACCTCCCCTCTGTCCCTGCTGACCACGGCCCTGCTGGCCGTTACCTCCACGCCATTGGCCCTGTTGGCCCTGATGTGCACGCTCTTGGCCTTGCTGGCCCTGCTGCTGTCCCTGCGGTCGGTGTTGGCCCTGCTGGCCCTGCTGATTAGGCTGACCCTGATGGCCCTGCCTGAATCCCCCGAATCCCTGCCTAGAATCACCTGAACGGAATCGCTTAGCAGGGTCCCCCTGATGGGAACTCTGCTCGTGCTGACGAGTCTGTCCCTGAGTTGGTGCCCCACTGGCACTATTACCCCCAGTCCTGCCCTGCTGGCTGGACTCTCCTGCTCTCTTGCTTCCCTGAAGATGGAAGCGGTGATCCTGGCAATGTAGTAACGCTGCATTGAGTACGTCAGTGAAAGTACTCAGGGATAGATTTCCAATAAGATGCTGACGGATCCTCCAAGCTAACCCGTCGACGAACAGCAAAATCTTCTTGCTCTCAGTGGGTGCCTCATCTGGCACAATAGTGAGAAGTCTCGTGAACTCCTCCTCATACTCGGCTACAGTAAGGTTCTCCTGCTTCAGATTTAGCAATTTCCGCCTCATCTCAGTCTGCACGGCGGGTGGAAAATACTTGCGGTCAAACCGCTCCCAGAACATCTGAATAGGGATCGTGTCCCTCTCCTCCAAAGTAGTAGTGGACTCCCACCACTGTAATGCGGCTCCCACCAGTTTAAAAGAGGCAAATAGCTGCTTCTGCACTTCGGTGCACTCATACATACGGAGGTGCCGCTGGATGTCCTTCTTCCATTGGCTGACAGTAATAATATCGGAGCTACCAGAAAACTCAGGGGGATGTGCTTTCTGAAAAGCATCCCGAACTCTCTCCCATGCAGATGGAAGCTGTGCTGGTACTGGCGCCACTGCCTGGACCTGTGGTGGAGCCTGCTGAATCACCGCTATCGCGGCATTTACCGCCTGAGCAACGATGGCGGCCACTTCATTCGCATTCATTGTGCCTGGTGCCGGAGCTGCTGGCTGCTCGGCTTGGGCACGCCTATCCTTCGGAGCACGTCTCAGAGGCATCTGAAACGTGAACAAGTTTATTAGTCTACAGTTATCAACAAATTTCGAATAGCTGAAGACTTAAACGTGAAAGCAAGAATACAACAATCCTAACAATAGGGCTCTATAGCAATAACGTTAAGCTGAAAGCGAAAATAAGCCGTACAGATCCTATGGACACTAGAACCTGATGCTCTGATACCACCTGTGACACCCCGCCTAATTAAATACCGGGCGATCACTCCTTTATTAAATTAAATCAAGGTAAACAGTTGGTTCATTCTCAGCATCACTGTCGATAAAAATAATTTTTCCAATTTAACACCCTAAATAATTAAGCTAAGTGTCAAAAACATTTTTCATACAAACTTCCAAATTTTAATTAAAGAAAAGATTTTATTAATACAAAACAAAATTTCTACAATAGAGAATCACACCACGAAATTTAATTAAAACCATACATTCACCAAACGAATGTCAATAATATAAAACTAAAATCATAAACCATCCTGAAACAAATCCCATAAACAAAACTGGAATAACTGAAATATAAAATCTCCAACAATAAATGAAATGATGAAAAGGGCGACACGTGCCCCATAAATGAGAGTAATAAGAGTGGAGTCAATGACAGAAGCCGTCTACTCAAGGGACCTGCAACTCCCACCTAAGCTGCAGCTCGTTCTTCTCAAAGAATCCTAAGCAAGACGCCCCTGTGGCTGGGCACCTGAAAAATATACATATATATACACAGAAGAGAGAGAAAGGAAACGGGTGAGGGCCCGAAAGTGTGTTTGATTTTAAAATACGTTAAGCAAGTATTTAAATTGATACAGGCCAATGCAACATCATATTAGTTCGTCTCTCTCTTGAGAAATACTCACCTCTCTTCTAATGTGCACTCCTATCGTACTAACCTTCCCAATGGTTCGTTTATCTTAACTTATTCATATGTATACAAAACCGGACGATGACAATGTTTTATAAAAATATAACTTTCAATCTGAAGTATTCCTCTCGTTTTAGCTTCATTAAATTATAAGATTTCCCCATGCCTTTTCATATTTTCACAAAACAAGTATTTAATAATTTGAGTCAACAACCATGTTCTACTTATCAAATCACAGTAGGCAGTTCAAAGTTTATAACCTCATATATATATTAACTACTCGAATAAAATATATATATAATGGCACCTCAACTAAACTATGGTGCGGGCATACTCTGCTATCCAATCCCCGTATCGCTCACATAAAGGGCAATACAAGTTCGGAATCACTCTCGAACTGTATTAACATATACAAAACAACGTTGAGGCGAAGCATAGATTCCAAGTTCAAGAGGTCAGTACATACCCACACGTCTCTTAGGACCGTCCGACTATCAATTTAATAGCCCGTACCTAGGATCTCTATCTTCTAGGGTACGATTCAATATCCCCATAAAGCAACACAGGATACGATCGTCCCAGCGTGGTAACCTCAGGGATAGCAAGTAGCGCGGGTACGTTTTCACACGTATATAATATATGTACACACATTCATATAAATATACCAATTTCATCATATTAATATAGGTCACTCTCATTACCCATAATTACAACCTTTGTCCTAAGTTTCACCTTATTAGTATAACGTATAAGGTTTCACCTCTAACCTTAATTCGAAGGGTTTTCTCACTCATTACCTAATACTCATGGGTTATAACCTTACAAATCTAAAATTCAGTGAATAACTTTATTTGATTCCAACGTAACTCTCTTACGCACCTCACCCTTAAGTTTCATAAATCTAACAACTTAAAGTAAATATCCCATAATTACCCTCTTCGTTGAAGATTAAAGGTTCTAACATATGTCCATATACCCTACTGGTCCTCAATATCTCCCAAATCATTTTATTTAGAATGCCCAAGGTTTATTCCACGATAAATTAATTCAACTAATTAAACAAGGGGAATAATAGGCTGCCAGGGAGGGTCGATCGATCGACGTCTGGGGGTCGATCGATCGATCCTTCGATCGATCGACGCTCTAGGGTCGATCGATCGATCGAGCAGGTCTGTGAAAATTCTGCAGAAATTGCAGTGACGGGGTTGCTTAAGTTTCTTCATCAAAACTCATATTTTCCAACTCTAATTGACCCAAAAAGTCTACTGCTTACATCCTAACATAATTCCAAGTATCTTTAACGATCAGCATGCGTATCTACATCAATAAACATGATTAAACAACCTAATATTTCATCTAATCATCAAGAACCCTACAGTTTTCTTAACCTTTGTTCTAATCAGTTTTCTCCAGAAATTCCTTCTAACAAATCATCATAATTTCGTGGGTTAAACATCTACTTCACATATTAACTTCCAGAATAAGGTTCATATGATTTCTACATGCAAATCCCTATCAAAATTAGGTTTTCTTCCATGGATTATACTCTTAATCATTCCTACACTAACATGATTATTGCACCAACGAAAATACGCAAGTTAAACACTTGCCTGGGATTTCAGAGGTCTGGTTTCCTGCTGATATTGGTGTGGCTGCGTTCTCCTCCTCACGATCTACGCGTTGGTGGTGACGGTGGTGCAAAAGGTGGTGTTTTTGGCCTTGAATCACCTAGCAAGGTCTCTCCTCTCTTCTCCACTAGCCGTCTTAGGGTTCTGAATGATCTAACCCTAAAAGGCTGACTTAAATGGCTGCTAAGGATGGCTGAAATTCGTGGCTTTAATTACCCTAATTTGTAAAATGACCAAAACGCCCTCCCGGGTCACTAATTAAGCCTAAAAACATCCCGAGACCCAAACTAAACCCCCGGGTACACTTTTCTGACTATCTCGACCCTTCCGAACGCGTTGGCGCACTCAAAACGACCATACGGACAACTTATAAAATATTCACTTTTTAATTAACATAATTAGTCCCGACGTGACACGAGCACGTCCCGACTTAATTTTCCGAAATAGTCATTTGATTCACTTATGACATTCAATATAACCAATATAACATATTACTATGCTCATTAGTAATATTCAACAATTATTCCATAATTACTAACTCTAGTCACGTTAATAATTATAACATAATTAATTTTCGGATTTTTATTAAATAAATCCCCAAATTAAATATAGCATAAAAATACGGGGTATTACACCTAGGTACTAAATTGTCGTACCTTTTATTTATACTTGGCAGTTGC
The DNA here is from genome assembly GCA_949130495.1 of Sambucus nigra. Taxonomy (NCBI): domain Eukaryota; kingdom Viridiplantae; phylum Streptophyta; class Magnoliopsida; order Dipsacales; family Adoxaceae; genus Sambucus; species Sambucus nigra. Next base: position 398,380,246 of record OX422219.1, on the reverse strand, counting down.
TCAATACTGTGAGTGCTCCTATGTGCTTAAAGCCTGAGGTACTAAACTGTCATACTTTTTTATTTATACTTGGCAGTTGCTCAATATTATGAGCGCTCCTATTCTCTTGGAGCCTGAGGTTCTAAACTATCGTACCTTTTACTTATACCTGGTAGTTGCTCAATTCTGTGAGCTCTCCTATGCCCTTGGAGCATGAGGTACTAAACTGTCGTACCTTTTATTTATACATGGCAGTTGGTCAATATTATGAGAGCTCCTATTCCCTTGGAGCCCGAGGTACTAAACTGTCGTACCTTTTATTTATAATTGGCAGTTTCTCAATATTATGAGCGCTCCTATGCCCTTGGATCTAGAGGTACTAAACTGTCATACCTTTTATTTATACTTAGAAATTGCTCAATACTGTGAATGCTCCTTTATCCTTGGAGCCTGAGGTACTAAACTATCGTACCTTTGTTACTATTTTATTCATACTTGGCACTTGCTCGACTTCTCAACCCGTTTTTAATCTCAAGTTGATAATATGAGCGCTCTGGTGCCCTTGCAGCCTTAGGTACTAAACTGTCATACCTTATATTTATACTTAGCACTTGATCAAGACTGTGAGTGCTCCAGTGCCCTTGGAGCCTGAGGTACTAAACTATCGTACCATATATTTATACTGGGAAGCTGCTCAATACTGTGAGTGCTTCTATGCCCTTGGAGCCTGAGGTACTAAACTGTTGCACCTTTTATTTATATTTGGCACTTAGTCAAGACTGTTAGAGCTCTGGTTCCCTTGGAGCCTGAGGTACTAAACTGTCGTACCCTATATTTATACTTGGTACTTGCTCAATATTGTGAGTGCTCCGGTGCCCTTGGAGCCTTAGGTACTGTTGATGTAAAAACTAGATTATATCTAATTAGTAAATCACAGATAAATAAGACAAAGTATTTTTAAAGTGGTTCAGCCTTATGAAAATAGCCTACGTCCACTGTTTTGTATTGCTGACTGTTTTCCTTGAATCTCGATAATAGGTTCACCAAGAGATCCCCAGTCCCCCTCTTATGAGGAGGTTACAATGTATTTATAGCCTTGAGGCTATACATATGAAAAGGTAATGCACTGTTATCTAGTAGACATATACATCTGTACAATAATAATGCGCATTTAATGCGTAGTCGCCTTTTGGTTTTCTTCTGTTTTGGATGCTCTACACGCTAAGTAGCTCGTACCGCCTAAATTGCTCGGTATGTTTAAGTAGCTCGAAGTACCTGAGTAACTCGGTGATAGTATGCTGTTCGTTGAAAGTATTTGTATTTATTATGTATGCTGACACATGTCTTCATGTGATTGGTCCACGTCAGCTGACTAAATTTGGTATCAACAGAAGCCCCTAATGTTTCACAGTTTGAAGTTGAGGAAGAGTGTGGAACATTTTGTTTGAAAAATGCTCGGATTACTGGTCTATAGAGATTTAGGAAGATTTTATTTGTATATAATTTCTTTTTGAGCGCATAATATCAAGCTTCATAAATATTTTGAATTTTCGCGATCATTTCGATATTTGTACCCTTTTTCATCTTTTAGCCGTCGGAAACGCAAATGTCTTTCCTTGTAATCACTGCTTTTCTCTATTCCCGAGGTAAAGTATTTAAGTGCGCCAAAAATCCTATTGTCTTCTACTTTTCAAATCTATATCTTTGAACTCTTTATTTTCTCTCTATCTTGTGCCTTCGTTCTTTCCATCATTCATTGTCAACCGATCTCTTTTTCTTATGTAAGATTTTCTTCCCTCTTATTTATTTACTTTATTCACCATGGTTTATCTTGTTGAATCATTGGATAAATTCCGGTCTGACTTTTCAATCCCTTCGTGGGTTATTTTGGAAGAACTTTCTTGTTCTTCTGATTTATTTTCTTTGGCGGAGGGGCGCTAGTTCCCAACTCTTTTTGTAGCTGAGTGTGGCTTTTTTTCCCGCCAAATCCCCCGTGTTTGGAATTTTGCTAGTATTTCGATGTTGTACCTGTAAGAGTAGCTCCAAATACATGGAGGGTAGTTAATTGCGTATATAGGTTGAATCAACTTCATGGAACTCGTTTGGGAATTCCAGAAATTAGGTATTGTTATAGATGGGTTACCAGTGACACTATTTCTATTTAAAAACTAGGTTTTGGAATAGAGCTTTAGTTGTCAATCTTCCCGATGCCAATAGGGACTATTTTGATCATGGGGTTGTGATGAAAAATTGGCAACACCATCCATTAAATGGAAATGATGTGTACCAAGGTCCCAGGTGTCCGCTTTATGGCAATGGGATAGGTTGTTTTTATTTTTGAAATCTTGTTTTCTTTATATTCGATGAAATGCGTAACTGACATTAATTTTGTTTGTTACAGTTGACAGTAAAAGGAAGCCTCCAAAAGAGACTGGTGTTAACATAAAACATTTGAAACTTATCTGGGGCATGCATCAATCAGTTGTTGGGGAGCACATTAGAGCTGCCTCTTATTTGTTGAGATACAGAAGCTCCACTTCATCTTTCATTGCTCGTCCTGTGGTGGTTAATCTTGATCGTATACCAACTTCTGAAACCAGTGTGAAAGGATCTTCTTCTGATTTAAATACTCCTATTACTGATTTGATGAAGAAGAGGAAAGCTCCTACATTTTTTGACAAGTCTGCCTTTGCCACACTTAAGAGGCGAAGAAAAACAAACAGGATATCCCAGACGAGGGGACAAAGAATGTAGATGTACCCCCCTCTACTGCTGCTAAGGAAGCTGGCAAGAAGCCCCCTATGCCTCCAAAAGAGACAACACCTTCGAGTGAAACTGTTGCCATTTCACAAATAGAGACAACACCTTTAATTTAAAGTGTTCTTGTTCCTCTGAGGAGATTGAAAATAAGTTCTACTGAGAGACCTGTTGACCCTATCTCTCAACCTTCAAATATTGAAGATAATATTCCAGCTCTTATTCCTCCGAGCTCTGCTATGGGCTTGATCAGATCTTAGACTGTCCCAAAATTCCAAGGCATTGAAGATACCTTTTCTTGTGAGAGAATTACTACTTTGGCTGCTCAACACATTACGTCAGTAAGTATCGTTAGTCTGAGTCCTTTATCTTCTAGTACTATATTCATATATTGACTTAAAATTCTTCGTTTTTACATCTCGTGACGTGTTTCAATAGTATTTTGAAGAAATATGAAGCCATCAGGGCTTCCACCTCCTCGGGTGGGGTAGAAGAAGCTTTTACTGGATTAACTCAATCTTTGAAGGAATCTCGTCAGAAGTACGAGGAAGACAAAGATGCATGGGAGAAACAATTCAAGTCTGTTGAACTAAATCATGATCAAGATGTGATTGCCTCCAAAGAGTTGGAGAAGAAATTAAAGGATGCTGAACAACGTAAAGAGGAGCTTGAAGTCAAGCTTAAATCCGCTGAGGAAAATGTTGCTAAGATTCAAGATGCTGAGCGACATAAGACAGAGGTAGAAGAAAAACTGAAGTCTGCCGAAGAGCCCTTTAGGGAAAGGACTTCCTCAGAGAGAGCAAAAAGGAAAGTTGTTGTTAAAAAATCTTTTAGTGCTGGTTGGGACAAGGGTTGGAATAAGGGACTGGCTGTTATGTCTTCTCAAATGGAGTATGCCAGTGTTAAATATTTTAAGGATGGATGGATAGCAGCTTTGAAGAAATTGAAGGTTGCTGAAAATTCTAAGTTGTTCCAGGTGCATACTCATGGCCCTCCTCCCTCTCCTGGAGAAGAAGAAGAAGATAAAGTTGCATCAGATGAGTCTTCTATGATGACAGGAGAGCAGGTCCCTGTTGTTGCTGTTGTTCAACCCTCCGAGCAAGTCCAACAAGCTAGAACATCTACCGAGCAACTTCCATTGCTCTCCGACCAACCAACCCTTTCATCCAAACCGTCCAAAGAAGTCATAGGAAATAAGGAGAAGGTGTAAAGTTATTCGGGTCATTTATTGTGTTGTTTTTTGGATGTAACCCTGAACCGTGTTTTCCTTTGTTGTGATGAATAAAAATGAAATTTTGTTATTCGTCTGGAATTTCTCTCTTACTTACTCTGTTCGCATCATTGTTGATTTTGTTTTTCATTTTGTCTTTGTTAGTTTGTGTTTAGGATAGAACTCTTATCATCTAATGATACCGAGTTGATGAAGAAGTGGAATGACTATTTCAAAGCTGGTCATGCAGACTTTACTGAGGCCCAAATAATTGACATCCTCGGATCAGGTACCTCTGAACGAGCAATTGATGCTTAATAGTACTTGAAGTGCCTACTTGATCGTGGTGTAGCCAACAATGTGGCTTATTACGAAATGATTGAAGATCTTCGAGGAACGATCGAAGAACTTCAGCAGCAGTACAAAGAATCCACTACACTTTTGCATCAAGATTATGAGAAAAAGTACGAACAATTGAGTGATGACAAGTACATTTCAGCTCATGAGAAAAAGGAAAGTGTGTTAAAACTTGAGATTGAAGAGCATAGACATATTGCCAAGATGCTAGAGCAAGAGAATATCGCATTGCAAGAGGAAATAAAATAGCTCAAATCTGCTGCCTCTTCTTCTTCGGGAGCCTTTGTCCCAATTAATGATGATGGTTTTTCCTTTTTAGAAATAGAAAATGCTAACTTACGGGATGAGTTAGAGACTTTGAAATGAACTGGACTTTCCACTCCTGCTCGTGGTGGAGCAAGATCTTCTTCCCGTCGACGAGCAAGGGCTGGTCGGGTTACTATTAATGAGACAAGAACTCAATTGGCCTTAGAAAATCAAGTCGTTCAATTAATGGCGAAGAATCATTTTGGCAGAGATGTCTAAGAAGATTCAGAGTTTCACCGACCAACTCTCCAATCAGAGTTCTGCTCTGGAAAGTAAAGAAATTCTGGTAAAAAAGCTCCATGAGCAACTTGAGAGATTGACTTATCAATTTCATAAGCAACCCAGGGAATTTTGGATGGCTGGGTATAATGAAGCTCTGTATCATCTTGATGATCATTTGCAGTAGTCGAACAATGAAGGATATAAGCAGGGGTGGTTGAATGCCTTATGTGTCCTTAAACTGGAGCAAGGTCATTTCTTGTGGGATTATTATGAACCTGGAATTCTTGATTTACCTGTGCATACCTTCAAACTTGACCTTAGCTGGATTCCATCTCGTGCCATTCCTCGGATTTTGATCTCCAAGTATCTTGGTGATTATAGTCTCCATTCAAACTTTGAGATATCTCGTCCAGAGCACTTGCTTGATCGACCATCCATAATGAATGTCAGAATGCTGCGAGATATGAACTTTATAAACTCTCCTTATGCATTAGATGATTCTCCAGCTGGGGTGGAACCTGTTTCAAAAGTAGAGGGAAAGAAACCAATAGAATAGGACATTTGTAGTGAATTAAATTTCATATCGCATGTAATCTGCTTTGTTTTAATAAAGAAGGATTTAGTCTTTTACAATTTCATTTTCTTCGAAATAATTTGTAGAATGTCCTCGTTTATTCGTTGGTGAATATATATATATATATATATATATATATATATATATATATATATATCTGTAGAAGGAGGAAAACATTTTGTTTCGTTGTTAGACAATGGAACTTATCCCATTTGTTGTTTGATTATAGTGACTTGTCACTCTTTGGGCCTAAACAATGGAATGATTTTCATCCCATGTTCCTACTTAGTTGTAGTAATCTCGTCAGGATTACCTTGTTTCCTAAATAGTGGATGCCCCGGTAGGTCCTCCATATTCTTGCCTAGTTTTGGACCAACTAATCGGAGTTAATTGTTAATGAATTACCGACTAATCGGAGTTGGTGGTTAATGAATTCCCGACCAACCGAAGTTGGTGGTTAAAGAATTCCCGACCAACCGGAGTTGGTGGTTAATGAATTTCCGACCAATCGGAGTTGGTGGTTAATGAATTACTGACCAATCGGAGTTGGTGGTTAATGAATTACCGACCAACCGGAGTTGGTGGTTAATGAATTACCGACCAATCGGAGTTAGTGGTTAATGAATTTTCGACCAACCGGAGTTGGTGGTTAATGAATTACTGACCAACCGGAGTTGGTGGTTAACGAATTACCGACCAATAGGAGTTAGTGGTTAATGAATTACCGACCAACCGGAGTTAGTGGTTGTTGAATTGTCGACCAATCGAAGTTGGTGGTTGCCGCTCTGAATTTGTGTTTGTGTAGTGTGTAGCACTAATATTCCGAAAAAAATTCAACAAAGAAGGAAATATGGGTGAAACATCACTTTATTCATATTGAAAGAAATGTGTTACATATGTATTTTAATTACTGATAGTACTTGCGCAGATGCTCTGCATTCCATGCGTTCTTGAATTCTTCTCCCTCCAAAGTTTCAATTCTATATGTCTCAGGACGAACAACTTCAGTTACTCTCTAAGGTCCATGCCAGTTGGCCTCCAGTTTGTTATGCTTTTGGATCACTTTCTTCAGCACATAATCCCCCTCTTTCAAATCGCATTTCTTCACTCTTTTGTTATAGAATAAGGCTGTTCGTTGTTGGTATGCTGCATTCCTGATTGCTGCTTCTTCCCTAACTTCTTTGAGCATATCCAGGTCTAATCGTCTCATCAAGTCGCTTACAAGAGAATTGAAATTAAGCACCCTATCTGTGGGTAGAACATGATGTCTACAGAGCTACAATTGAGGAGGGGCCTATGATATGGCTCCAACTGGGCTAACTTCAAATTCAAACTGTCAAAGCATGGGTAGAACATGATGTCTGTAGAGATACCATTGTCCACCAGTACCCGTGAAATCACCACTTCCTTCATTCTCATCTTAATCACCAATGGGTCATCATGAGGATATATTACACCTGCCAGGTCATTTTTAGAAAAACCGATGACTAGTTTATCCCTATTCACCTTTCTTGGGCGATCATCTTCAGCCAAGTTTATGCGCTGTATGTAAGAGCAAGCTTGGGCCTCATTAAGGTAAGATTTTCTCTCCGCAGTAAGATCTCCACCTCCTGCATCTCCACCTGTAATGACATTACATTCAAATGACCCAAAATGGATTGAAAATACCTCGCGTTCTGGATGTCTTGGGCTTTTGGGGAGATCGGGGTCATCTTCTGGATCATCTTCGTGATCTCTCTTCTTATCTTCTTTTGCTCAATGAGGAGATTTAGATCTTTGCCTTCCTCTATTGCTGGTTTTTCCACCATTTTGGCGATTAACGTACTTAGTTAGTTTTCCTCACCTAATGAGTGCTTCAATTTCATTCTGAAGAGCTATGCAACGTTTAGTCGTGTGGCCATGATCTTTGTGGAATTCACAGTATTTGGACTTGTCCCTTTTGTCAGGATCTGCCTTCATTTTCTCTGGCCAGGTTAGCTCATTTCTTTTCTTGATCTCTTTCAGAATGTGATTTATGTCTACCTTCAAGGGAGTATAATTTCCATAGTTCCTCATATGTTCCAGGTCTTGCTTACCTTTCAACTGCCTGTTGCCACCATTATTCTTTTGATCCTTTTTCTCAATTTTACCAGCCTCAACCTTGGTGTCCTTAGTGTCTATATTCTTCTTCGTAGCCATGGCTTCCTCAACATTCATGATTTTGGCTACCTTTGCCATCAGTTCTGCCATGGTCCTAGGCAGATCTTTGGCCAAAGTATAGTACAACTTATCTGGTAATAGTCCACTCATCAGAGCAGTAATTACTGTCTTCTCCTCGTAATAAATTACCTCAAGCTTCTCGTTATTGAAATGAGTAATATAGTCCCTGGTACTCTCATCTGTCTTCTGTCTAACACTCAGTAAGTGTGCTACTCGTTTAACTGGTTTCGCTCCAAAATAGAAATTCCCTATCAAAAGTTCTGCCAGTTGAAGGAAAGTTACAATATTCCCCCGAGGAAGGTTGTTGTACCATATCTGAGCTGACCCGGTGAGAGTTCCTAAAAACGCCCTACATCTCATCTTGTCTGGAACCGCATAGATATCGGCAGCATCTTGGTATTGTTCTATATGGAGGACAAGATTAGTTTTTCCATCATATTTAGGTGTCACCATAGGAGCTTTGAATTTTAATGGTGTGGGAAAATCCATAATTGCCTGCACGAATGGTGTCCCTTGTACAAAAGTTCTTTGGAGGGGATTCTTGGCCTTAGCCATTTACCCTAACCTGTCCTCCAACCTTTGAATAAAGCCTTTCCATGCATCATTTCTCACCTCAGGCCTATTTGTTCGAGCGACTGATCGCGTTGAGTTTTCCTCTTGGGACCTTTCATTACGGGCTGTTGGGCGCGATTGGGCAGAGCCTTCCCTTAGGTCGGATGGTCATTGAGAGTTCTTCGACGCAATCCTAGGAGGACTTCTATTCCTCATAGGGCCCAAATGATCAAAAGGAGAGACTCTACTCAACCTTTCTAGAGCACTAGTCCTTTCTGGAGTTAGAGTGACATTCCATTGAGAATCTGTAGCTCGTACTGATGAGGTCCGACCAGGTTGATACGAAGGATCATTAGATCTCTCAGTACGATATGAGTCAGTACGTCTAGATTGAGAGACTTCTGGGAATAGCGTTCATCTAGTTCTTGAAGATGCCAGATGGGTATTTCTCTGAGCATTTCGTTGTCCTGATTGAGCCGGTACTCCACCTTGAACAATTCGTATAAGTTTACGCATGGTTTCTTGCATGGCCGTTTGCCCTTGGGCTAAATTAGCCATTATTCCAGCCAAATCTTGAATATTTGGTGGAGTAGAGGGGTTTGGAGGGAGCCCAGTGTTTCACTCATTGGATTCCGGAATCTCAGCCATAGGTGATGAGTTGTTTGGTGAAAAACGCTAAGTATAGTGGTATTCCCACAGACGGCGCCAATTTGTTGATGTAAAAACCTAGATTATATCTAATTAGTAAATCACAGATAAATAAGACAAAGGATTTTTAAAGTGGTTCAGCCTTATGAAAATGGCCTACGTCCACTGTTTTGTATTACTGACTGTTTGCCTTGAATCTCGATAATAGGTTTACCAAGAGATCCCCAGTCCCCCTCTTATAAGGAGGTTACAATGTATTTATAGCCTTGAGGCTGTACATATGAAAAGGTAATATGCTGTTATCTAGTAGACATATACATCCGTACAATAATAATGAGCATTTAATGCGTATTCGCCTTTTGGTTTTCTTCTGTTTTGGATGCTCTGCACGCTAAGTAGCTCGGACCGCTTAAGTTGCTCGGTATGTTTAAGTTGCTCGGAGCACCTGAGTAGCTCGGTGATAGTATGCTGTTCGTTGAAAGTATTTGTATTTGTTATGTATGTTGACACGTGTCTTTATGTGATTGATCCACATCAGCTGACTAAATTTGGTATCAACTCGTACTAAACTGTCGTACCTTATATTTATACTTGGCACTTGCTCAAGACTGTGAGCGCTTCGGTACCCTTGGAGCCTTTAGGTACTAAACTGTTGTATCTTTTTATATATTTTAATTTATACTTTTTCAAATACTTTTTGTGTTCTCACACCATTTGTCCTATTTTATTAGGTGGAGAAATAATAACAAGTAAAAATGCACTAGGAGGCACCATGGCCTATATAAGATAACTTTACATTTTATAAGCATTAAACTTTTCTAAGAAGGTATAGTTGATATCTCATACTTTATACTGCTAGATTTTGTCTTTCACACTAAGTAAGAATGCTCATGAAGCATGTTGGAGTTGAGTATACTTCCATAAACTCAATATGAGACTTGAACTTTTTATCAAGCCTTTTTCTTTTATAGAGGCGATTTTTGAATCCAACTTAGTTAAAGTCTTTATTAGTAGCAAGGATTGCTCGCATAAGGCTCCAATCACTGTCGATTCCTCACTTGATTTTAGAGATGGGTTCCTCGCTAACGATTTTACAACTGAGGCTTTTTCATCTGCCACTTTGAATACAAGGGTTTACTCATTAGAAGTTTTGACAACTTTAAGTTCCTTATCCAGGTGTTCGCCTATGAAGGGTTCCTTGTCAGAGGCCTTTATGACGACGAGTTCCTCAATCGCGAGTTTGAATACGCGGGGTTCCTCGTTGGGTACCTCCATAACCTTGGGTTCCTCATTAGAGTGTTCGCCAATGAAGGGTTCCTCATCAGAGGCCTTCATGATGATGGGTTCCGTAATAGCAAGTTTGAATATGAGGGGTTCCTCATTGGGTACTTCCATAAGCTTGGGTTCCTCACTTGAGGCTTTGATTTTGAGGGGTCCCTTGCAACCTGCAAGGACGACCACGGGTTCCTCGCCTACTGCTTTGGATATGGATGGCTCCTCATTGTTGTAGTTTCATGAAGAGAGTTCCTCATTAGATGAGGAGGGTTCCTTATTTGGGCTTCCATATAACAAGGGTTCCTAGCGACCATAAGATATTGGCGAGGGTTCTCAGCTGTAAGCACCTCATCCGGGGTATTGAGCATGGAAGGTTCCTCGTTTGGACATTTCTTAGCTGTGGGTTCCTCGTCTGAGGTTTTTAATTTGGGGGTACCTCATTGAAGACTTTGAATTTGGGGGTACCTCGTCTGAGACTTTTGTGACCATAGGTTCCTCGTACGAGAAGCTGACCATAGGGGGTTCCTCGCAAGAGCTATTTAGAATGGGAGGTTCTTAGCCAACCATGATTTTTGCCACCATTCCTTGCTTGAATCTTCCATCTCAGTGGGTACCTCACTTGAACAAGTAGCTATTAGTAGTTCCTCAACCACTTCATCTTCTTAAGATTGGGAGGACTATATACGCACTCGTTAGGAAAAGGACTTTGGCCTCTATCGACGTGCACCTTTTTTTCCTTCTTGCTTATACTGTGTAAGTTCTCTCACCTTTGCCCTTACTTCATCGTTTCCAGGTGAGTGAGGTGGCTTCTCCCGCAATTGTGGAGCAGACTGAGGGTGGTGTGCTGCGCACTCCCCAGGTACTCATGAAATCTCTTCACGTGATCTCTTGGGTTTTCCCCTTTACCGCTGAACTTGATAAACTTTGGTGGAGTATACCCCTCTAGGTATGGTTTCTCATTCACATCTTGTGGGTAGGGGTACTGTAACTCCTCATATAGATGAGGACCCTCCCTCTGAGAAGAGGAGAACGACTTCCTGACCTCCTCCATAGCAATAACTTTGGAGGGTGATTCCTCCAAACTCATGCCCTTGGCTGCTGGTGAGCCTGATTGTGCCACAACTGCTGTATCACCACCTTTCGTGGAGGAATTATCTCTATCGAAATTGCAACTGGGGTGGTTGCCCCTCCAAAGGGGGAAACTGCTGGTGTTACACAACCTTGACCCAAACTTGATAGGTCTACATTGTTTTGCTTTAAGAAGTAAAAAAAACATGGTCATGAGGCTCATACCTGTCATCAAAGCCGTTGGCGGCGAGCTGATCTGCCCTCCCTGAAGAGCAAGTGTCTTTGCTCCGATCACCACCACTTCGTCCTGAGTGGTCTGGTCACTTTGAGTTCCATTCCCAGGTGGAATGTCATAAAAAATAACTACTTAGAAATATTGAAACCTTATTTGTTCATGAAAGTGAGGATACCTCCTCAGTAGAGTCTCCAAATCTAAGAGGATAGTGGGACAGGGGTCTATGAATAACTGGCGTGACCCACTCTAATGGACGCTGTCTTCAAGGTTCTCAAGAACTTTTGTAGCAGCTTCTGGTAAAATCTTCTCCTTGTGCTAAAAATGGAACTCACTAAAGCACACTATATATGACTCAATTGAGTCTAAAATATAGGTGCTTATCTAGTTTGGAAATATAGACAAAATTACGTCATCCTATTCGAGAACCCTAAGCCTCATGCCTCATTATGATCTACATCAACAAAAATCAAGGATTCAGAAGGTAGTAACCAACACAACTCACAACACCTAGGACTGAATTTATTTGACATTTTGTGTGTATGAGGTGTGTGTGTTCACATTGGCTCAAAATTATTTTTTAATAATTTAGCAGATTTTTAGAATTTTTTAAACAATGAAAATCTATTTTTTAAACATTTAAAATTATGAGGGCCTTTTTATAATATCCTAGAGTTCCTAAAATTTTCCTTAGATGAAATCCGAAAGTGGCAAAGAGATTTGGGGTGGAAAATGAGATTTTATAGAACTCAAAACACCTATGTTACAATCAATATGGGTCACACACGTGTTTCTCTATCAATGATCATATTTGTGTTTCTTTCATCTCACATGATTGAGAGTTAATAGGGAATGTTGCTTTGAATTATTCAATGCTTTTCATGCATTTTATCTCAATCTATGTCTTACCTGTTTGAGGCAATCACATAGAGTTTAAGTGCGGTGCATCTTGAACCGTTAGATTTATAATCGTTTGCTCGACTTAATCTTGATACTTGATTTTGAATCCCATTCCAGATCCTTCCATCGTCCACTATAAATAAGGACGGAGGGTCATTCGTTTTTAACTTTTGTAAAGTCTAAGAGTTGGGAAAAAATAAGAGAGAGAGAGAGAGAAAATAGAGGAAAAATAAGAGAGAAAAAGAAAATCGCAAAACAAACGTTGGCTAAATTTTTCCAGAAATCTTTTGAGAGTTTGAGATTTTTTTTTGTGTTCGTGGTTCTAAATCCTCTCTGGGTTACATCTCTTGTCCAACACTTTCCCCAAGTCTGATCTCTTCTCATACCTTTGAGATTCGTAGATCTGACTAAGTGATACAGTCACAATTTACGATTGGGATCGATTTTTTCATTAGAAATCATCTCTCTGTTGGGTTTTTAGTTTTAAAACGTTTTTATCAAAATTTTCCCAACATATCTCCTTTTCTGTTTTCAAGTTTTCTTGAAAAACAAGACTTCAAAATTTTCATATCTAAAGACGTTTTATGTCTCTCAGTTTTTATATCACATTTTGTGAAATAGTTTTGTAAATAAATAAGAGAGAGACATATGTGATCTTGGATATTTTATTATAGCAAGATTGTTTTATGATTTGCCTTAAAAAGAGGAGTTTATTTTCAAGAAAAGTTGATTAAGAACTCTTGCATGTCATTTTAGACCAAATTTGTAATTTGTAAGAAATCGTCTGTATAAGTGTGAGTGAGTTGCAGGCATGTGTTAGGCATATCACTTCACTACACTTTCACACAAAATCACTAAAATTGTGTTGGTAACGAGATTTTTACCATCAGAGTCGATGTAAAGAAGGAGCAAAACTAGGAGTGCTGGTATAATTTCTTGACATAGTTTTAGGTTTGATTTGGTTGGATAATACGTTGCTTACTTGTACTCCAAAACTCATTCTAGTGGATTTTTGTTATACTCCGTAGAGGGATTCGTGGATGTTTCCCCTGTTTGATAGGGTTTTTACCACGTTACAATCTTTGTCTCGTGTGAATGTTTTTTTATACTTGTTTTTACTTTTGTTATCACTGCTATAAGTGTTTAAAATTCTTTTAAACCTTTAAGTTTCTAAGTAAGTGAAATTTCTGGTTCAAAAATATTTTCTAACATAACTTGACTTTTCCTTGGTGTTATTAAAAGAGTTTCCTCAAGAAAATAATCGGACCCTTCTTAACTATTTTAGCTTTTGTTTAAACAACCTAGTAAGGGATTTTCAATTGGTATCAAAGCGGGTTCTTGTTTTCCAAAACAACTGTTTAGAATCCTGTGTATTTTGAAGCTATTTTAAAAACATCGAATGGACGGGAAATTTGAGAGATTGGGAAACTTATCCTGACCTCCCCTCTTCGATGGAAACAATTTTCCTTACTAGAAAATAAGGATGATTTCCTTCATCCAAGGAATGCTGGGAGATGAAGTCTGGGATGCCATAGAAAATGGATACTTTAATCCTACTAAACCTTTAGCAGAAGGCAATGAAATAAGAATCAGAAAACGTCTCACTGAATTTACTAAAGAGGAGAAACATACCTCCCTCTGCAATAATAAAGGCAAGAATGCAATCATGTCTGTAAATGAGCATGAGTTCAAAAGAATCTCTATATGTACCACTTCCAAGGAAGCCTGGGACACGTTGGTCACAACCCATGAAGGCGATACACGTATTATGGCTGTTAAGACTCAAATGCTCATTCAACGGTATAACACCCTAGTTATGACTGAGACTGAGACCTTCGATGATTTTCATATCAAACTAACTGATGTCATAACTAAATTACATGCAAATAGCATTTTCTATGACATAAGACACTTCGACATAAATTTGACAGTAAATGATATTCAATTGAGGAAATGGAAGATCCAAATCTTACCCCTGAACTCTTCAATAGCAAATTAAAAACTATGGAAATGGAGTTGGATTATAAGAAACAACTTCTTGGAAGTCATAAGAAAAATAGTAGTCCCAATGTGATGTTTCAATCTAAAGTTATCAATAATCTTGAAATCCAATCTGATGATGACCGTGACTTGGATGATTTGGATAACCAAATAGCCTTAATGTCTAAACATTTTAAGAAAATACTGAAGTTGTTGCCGCTAAACAAGGAAAGGCTCCTTATTCAAATCATTCCAATAACAGACCTCATGAGAGGAGACTAGAGAAACACCAGAACAATATCAGACCTAACAAATACCATAGCAAGTCTAAATGCTTCAAATGTAGTAAAATAGGTCACATTTCCATCAACTGTAGGGTCAACCTGAAAAAACATAAAAAGGACAATTGTGTAAAACATGGGATGATTGAAGCGATTTAGATGATGATGAGCCTGAATAATCTAACATATTTGACCCTTGTATGTCATTTTTTGCAAAGATAGTATATTCTGATAATAAAACTGATGAGAGTTTGCCTAATAATGCTTTGACTGTTCCTGTTAATGGTTTATCTGCTTTGTGCCCTGAGAATGCTAATAATTGTTATACTGATAATAGTAGCTCTACTACCATGTGTGTGAGTTAAAGGGATCGAATGAATGATGAACTGAATGTGTGTGTGAGTTCAAAAAATGAATCGATAGGTGAAAAATCACCCACCACACTTAGTGAGTCCGATAATGATGACCTTCTAAACATCCACACACTATACATCAAAACATTTAGGAAGAGCAACACACTATACACCAAAACACTTAGGAAGAGAACTAGATTGCAAAGAACCTTTAAAGACCTAAATGAAAAGATAGAATCTCTTAGTCTTGTGGTTAAACAAAATGCTGAAGATTACACTAATCAATGTCTAGACCATAAAACTCAAACTAAGGCTTTTTCTGAAAAAATCAAGGATCTTTCTAAATCTAATGAAATTCTAAAAAAGAAATATAAGGCCACATTGTTAGATTTGGAACAATCAAAAGAAAAAGATTCAAAAGTCTTCAAAAAGTTTGAAAAATTTGAAAACAATTCTAATTGTTTTGAAGACTTTGTAGCATCTAGTAAAAACAATTCTGAGGACATAACGGGTATTAGATTCAACACTAACACACAAACTAAAAGTTTACAAACCATAAAGTTTATGTCAGGAGGAAAAAGGTCTATGGAAACTTGTTCAGATTTTCAATCTATAAAAGATGATTTTGATAAAAAACAAAAAGGGAAAGACATTTTGATAAGCATCGAGTTTAAAGATAATGTTGAATGTAAGACTAAATACGTCTTCCCCCCATATGGCAAGGATAGTCCTCATTCCAACGTGTCGATATGAGACATAGGACTAAAACCCCACACTTAGACAAACCCTTCTTTAAAGGTATTCAAGACATTAAGAAACCTTTAAGCCACCTTTACTACTCCTATTTTGATGTCTATGGACATTCACATGAAACCTATTTTCAAAAGCGCCTAGGACAATCCATCTCTTACACTCCTGTGTATAGAAACTTCAACTATACTAGAAAAAATAGAAATTACTATGTCCTTCCTAAACAGCCTTATAAGAACTCTAACTATCGAAGTAAGAAGAAATGACCTAGCACTAAACGAAAGTCCAAGAGAAAGGAACCTAGACTCATGACTAAACCAAATGCTCCACAATATTCCAAATATCAGTTTAATGCGCAAAAATCTTTTAAAGAAAAATCTGATGCTAGCAAATTTTAGCATATCCGAGAAAATATGCGCAAACGTTAAAAAACTAGAGCAATTTGGGTTAGGAAAGATGATCTAATACCCTAAATGAAGTGTAATTTGGTTATTAGTGCTTTAAAAGCTGAAGACACTTCATCTGGATGGTATTTGGACTTGGGTTGTTCTAAACATATGACCGGGGACTAGACTAAGCTAACCAACAAAACCGACTTCTTAGGAGGAAAAGTTTTGTTTAGAGATGGAGTCTCTGCCCAGATTATAGGTAAAGGGACACTCCAAGAAAAAGGTCTACCTACTCTTGAGGACGTTCTATTAGTAAAGGATCTTAAAGCTAATTTACTGAGTATATCGCAATTTTGTGACTCAAACCATATTGTCACATTCTTAAAAACCAGTTGTAAAATTGTAAATGAGAATGGAGACTGTATTATTCCAGGCCTCAGGATACCTGATAACTGTTATACAGTAAACATCAAAATTAAGATTTGCAATATAGCCAGGATGGAATATAACGAAAATTGGCACAATAGGTTAGGTCACATAAATTACGATAGTCTTGATAAGTTAAGCTCACAAGAAATTATTAGAGGTCTTCCCAAGATCAAACCTATTTCCAATATAGTATGTGGACCCTGTCAAGAAGGAAAGATAGTTAAAGATCCTTATAAGAAAGTCAAATGAGTTTTATCCACTAAACATCTAGAACTCATCCATATGGACCTAATGGGTCCCTCTCGTACTGTTAGTCTTTGTGGTAACAATTACATCTTGGTTTTGGTTGATGATTTTACTCGATTTACCCGGGTGGCCTTTTTGAAACAAAAATCAGAAACTTTTCATAAGTTTTTGAAAATTTTATTACGAATTTAAAACGAAAAGGACTCCCAAGTATATAGAATTCGTAGTGGTAGAGGATGTGAGTTTACAAATTTAGGAATTATCGAATATTATGGATATAATGGTTACAAACATGAATTTAGTGCCCCTAAGATGCCCCAACAAAACGGGATAGCTGAGCTTAAAAATCGTACTCTTTAGGAGATGGCTCGTGTTGTGATTTACCTAAATACTTTAGGTTTGAAGTTGTTCGTACATATTGTCATATAACAAATAGAGTCTACCTTAGGAAAGATACCAAACAGACACCTTATGAACTTTGGTATCGGAAGAAACCTAACCTAAAATATTTTAGAACCTTTGGTAGTATCTACCGTGTTTGCAAGGACAGAGAACATTTATCCAAATTCGAAAACTAGCGACGATAAAGAATTTTTCTTTAGGTTATTCTCCAAATAGAAGATCCTACCATGTCTATAATCTTCGTACCAAAACCTTAATGGAATCCATCAATGTATTAGTAAGTGACAACAATGTAGAGAATAAGAGCATAGGGCCAATCATTATTGAAGAGTCATAAAATATTTCTAATCAAGAATCTTCAGATATAGTTGAGTCTTAATGAAACCCCTGAGGTACCAAATTGGGTTTCTAAGGATCATCCCTTAGACAATGTGATCGGTAACCCAGAAGAGCCTATTCGAATAAGATCCCAATTACGTAATACTGCACATTTCACATGCTTTGTTTCTCTTATAGAATCGAAGAATGTGAATGAAGCATTAAATGATTCCTATTGGATAGGTGCTATGCAAGAGGAGTTCATTTAATTTAAAACTCATGACGTATGGTATCTTGTTCTCAGACTAGAAAATAAATGGGTTATTGGGACTAGATGGATTTGTAAAAATAAAACTAATGAAACAGGGATGGTAGTTAAAAACAAACTAGACTTGTAACCCAGGTTTATTCTCAAATTGAAGGAATAGACCTGGACAAATTTTTGCCCTTGTAAGACGTCTTGAATTTGTTCGTCTTCTTCTTGCTATTGCATGTCTCTTAAAATTCACCTTATATCAAATGGATGTAAAATCTGCATTCCTTAATGGTATTTCAACCAAGGAAACTTATGTAGAATAGCCTAAAGGGTTCATTTACCCTCACCATCCAAATCACGTCTATCGTTTGAAAAAGGCGCTGTATGGATTAAAATAAGCCCCTTGCGCTTGGTATGAACTATTGTCTACTTTTCTCTTAAATAAAGGTTTTAGGAGAGGTGGGAATGATCAAACTCTTTTTGTCAAACACTTTGACAAAAATGTTATAATATCCCAAGTGTATGTAACGACATTATTTTTGGATCTACCTCCCCGCCTGAGGTTAAATTTTTTTCTAAAGATATGCACGAGGAATTTCATGTCTCTTATGGGGGAGTTACAATTCTTTTTGGGTCTTCAAGTAAAATAAAACTTATAAGGTTTAATTATATCGTAATCCAAATACACATTAGAGATAGTAAAGAAGTCCGGCTTAGAAAATGCAAAAGATGCTAGGACACCCATGAGTACTTCAGTAAAATTATCAAAAGATGAACATGGGAAATCCATCGATCCTACACTGTATCGTAGCGTGATAGGAAGTCTTCTAAACCTAACTGCCTTATGCCTTGACACTATGTATGATGTTTGTTTATGTGCTCGATATCAAAATGCCCCTAAAGAGAGTCATTTACTGTGCGTTAAAAGAATTATAAAATATATAAAAGGAACTCTCAACTTAGGACTTTAGTACATAAATGACACATCTAATACGATAAGAGGATATGCCGACGCTGATTGGGCTGGGTGTTTCGATGACAGTAAAAGCACGTCAGGAGCATGTTATTACATTGGTAATAACTTGGTAGGTTGTAATAGTAAAAAACAAAATTGCACTTCTTTATCCACAGCTGAATCCGAATATATAGATGCAGGTAGCTGCTATGCTCAATTATTATGGATAAAACAGATGTTAAGCGATTATGGAATTAACGAAGAAAAATTATATATCTATTGTGATAATCAGAATGCGATTAACATTTTCAAAAATCTTATCCAACACTCATGTACCAAACACATTAAAATCAGACATCATTTTATACACGAGTTAGTTGAATCTAAGGAATGGAAATTAATTATTTACCTACTGATTTTCAATAGTAGACATATTCACAAAACCTTTGGATAACACTCGTTTTGAATCCTTAAGGAAATCCATAGGTATGGTTATGGCAGAATCGAATATCATCATGTAAATTTGCGATGTCATGCTTATATCAGATATCTATTTTTGTGATTTTTCCCTTTATTCATTTGAGACAAAATGGGGGAGAAATATTTGAGTCCATCTTGGACATTTATGTAACAACCCGTCCTTTTTGGAGACAATTAAATTCCATAATTGTGAATAAATTGGCAATTTAGAGAATTTCTCGAAATAGTGATTTTTGGGATTTTCGGGGATTAGATGAGTTTCGATGGATGGTGTGTTTACTTTTGGTGTTATGTAAGTGAATTGGAGTATTTTACAACTATGTCGGTGCTAGGTAAATCGACAACAGATAATATTTTAATGAGATTACCGCATTTATTTATTATGGGTTAAAATAGTGAGTTGCGGTCAATTACCTCGGATGGGAATTTCGACTGCACCGTGAGTCTCAGAATGTCCGAGATAGTCGAAAAAGAGTGTTCGGTTATCGAAATTGAGTTTCTGGGAATTTTGGAGTTAAACGGGCTCGTAATTGAGTAAAAAGTGTCGTTTTTGGGTTTTAAAGGGTATAACCCTTTTCTCACTATATAAAGAGGGGGAGAGGGAGAAAAGAGAAAGGAAAGAAAGAAAAGAGAGAGAGGAGAGAGAGGAGGAGAGAAAAGAGGAGAAAAGGGGAGGTTCCGTCCAAACTCCGCGAGATTCGGCTCGAGGTCGTCGGATTATATCCACGAGGCAAGTGTTTACTTGCTTTATTTACTTTTTTTTCATAAATCTCATACCGTAGTTTGGTATTAACAAACCCTAAAGATTTTGGGTTAGGTTTTCGTGGATAAAACGAGTTTTTGGGAGTTAAAACGAATAAACCCCTAAATTTCATATTTGGAGAAACTTAGAAATCAATCAAAATTAATTGGTGGTTTAGGGTTCTAGAATGTTTAGAACCCTTAATATATGTGTATTTGTAGTTGATTGAAGTTATAGGACGTTGGGTGAGGCGACAAAAGCTTGGGAGAAGCTTTAATGGCCGAAACAACTTCTCAGAGAAGAAGCTGCCCGACATGATCAATCGATCAATCATGGGGGCTCGATCGATCGAGCCATCGATCGATCGATGGCCAAGGGTCGATCGATCGACCCCTTCTAAAAATAGACAATTTTCCTAGGGTGAATTGGATGGGGTGTAATCCAATTCTAATTGATTCGAGGTTAATTATTGGGTTGATATAAGTAACCCTTTAGGAGTATATAGTCCTCTAATTGAGGAAATTTAAGAAGGCTTAAGTGAGGGTTTTAAAGGCATAAACCTTAAAATATATTTTCGAGGAAAATAGAATAATTGTAGGTTTTCATGGTTTAGGGTTCCTAAATTATGTTGGGGGCTTTTAAGTGATAATATGGACAGGAGGTAGTCCTTGGGTTTATGGAAATAAAATCCATAACCCATTAAATTTATGGTTGTTCGGGAAAGATAAATCCCTAGGATATTTTTAATGGGCATTTAGGCCCATATAATTATGAGTATAGGAAGCATAATTATAATCGATTGTGGAGTAACTATATCCTACGAGATAATTAGGATAAATTAGGAATATAGATATATATTCATTTAGTGTGGAGTGTTATAATTGGAGATATCCAATAAATCCGTAGATGGGATTAAGGATGTATTGATTATTAAAGTAAGGAAAATACTACGGGTTTAGTATCATGCGAGTATTAATGCATGATTATGATTCTTTGAGAGAATCTTTGGGGTTATTGGTCATCGCTAGATGAGATTGGCAATTATGGCCATATATATATACATATTCGAGGAGGAATATATGGTATATATATACTATGTGATTACAGTATATATGAAATATGATACGAATGTGTATTATACAGTATTATTCCTTGTGCATGAGAACAAGGTAATTTATATGTTTTGAGAATACATGATTTTGAAAATAAAATGTGAATGTTTTCTAAATGGAAAAGAAATGATTTTCATAATTAATAATTTATGGTTAACACCCTCTCTAAATGACATCATAAGGGAAGTTCACGCGTGAGGTAAAGCCCCCTGGCTAGTGAATGCAGGGTGGATATAGTCCTAGGCCATGTGAGCGTTTATGTGATGTTTTCTGCGATGGTTAGGTAACTCCGGGGTGTGGTTATGACTAGCCCGCAGGCATATGGCCGCTTCCCGACGTCTTGCGTATAGGTGCCCAGGTGTCGTAATTGATAGGCACTAGAAGATGATGGTCATTTAGGGGCGCGCCCCGGCGGGCGGTCTTAGAACGTGTTATATTTGTTAAAGCAATTTATGATAATAAATTGGCTTTAAGTACATTTCCTAGATGGAAGAAGGCAAATGGGATAAATGATTTGGCTTCGGATACGTTTCCCCAATTGAAGAAGGGAAATGGAAGCATTTGTTACGAAATGCATTTTTATGATAATAAAACTGGCTTTTAAAAAGTTATATGTTATGTTGAAGCAATTCATGATAATGAATTGGATTTTATATACATTTCCTGGATATAAGAAATGAAATGGAAAGTTTTGAGGTAAAAATGAAAAGTATTGATAAATACTTTGTATATGAATCCTCAGTCCGGTAGATAGATCCGGATGTGTATTATAATGATGAAATTGAGTTGGTAAACCTCAGTCCAGGAGATATTATCCGGATGTACATTGTAAGGTATATATATATAAGAATGAATGTGATATGCCCATATATAAGTATATATTTATACTTTAGTTTTGTGGTACGAGCCTAATGGATCTCTACCATTAACCCTGCCAAGTACTAGTGTATCGAGGGGGTTGCTTGTTTGGATTTCTGTTCGCGAGACACCCCACGCACGAACTTAGCGCAGTGTTGAGAATCGAGAGAAGTTTATCCCTTAGTGCTCGGGTTGTAGAGGTTTTTAGTAGATGGGTGAATTAGATTAGTTAGGCAGGGTAGCTTAACTAGGAAGTTAAGTGCGTTAGGTGTGCACTATTAGAGGAGAGGTGAGGGGTATCTCATGGGAGTCCGATACCAATATAAATATGAGATAAAATCTATTTTTCAAAAAAAAAATAACGCATTTATGCACTTGCAAAATATTTTCAAACTCGGGCTCTGACCCGTTTATCAACTTTTCCTCTCTTGATATATATATAGGTGTCCAGACACAGGGACGCCTGGATGACACTTCCTTTGAGTCAGACGTCTACTATAGCAGCTGTGGATGCTTGTGGGTTCTCGGTAGATGCTTCTATCCTTGTACTCTAGATAGAAGGTATTGTATAAACATTCGGGCTAATAACCCAATTGCATTTAGCTATTCTTTTAGTTGCATTCGATTTGGTTGTATATTTTGACCGAATTTTCTGTAATTTTATTTTATTTTAGTTTCATTTACTCAAAACTGTGTGGATATTTTAATTATCTTCAGTTAAAAAGAGTAGTTAAGTAAAAATTTGACACCGGCCTAATAGGTTATTAGTAATAAAATGGATTTTCGACAGTGATGCTATGAATGATCTATATGAGACTCCTGTTTTAATTTGATATAGGAGTGATCGCCCGGTATCTTATTAGGTGGGGTGTCACAGATGGTATCAGAGCATCAGGTTCTAGTGTCCTTAGGAATCTGTGCGGACGTACTACACTTTCAGCATTGCTTTCGATTTGTTATAGAGCCTCAGGATTAGGATTGTTGATTTCTCTTATGAGATTTCTTTCTCCCGCCATGTTAGAAGATTATAGTAATATTTTGCACGCTCATTTGAGATTCGTGTGCGAGGCTTGGATGGCAGCAGGAGGTGAGGTTTAGCTGGAGCAGCTAGTAGAAGTCGGGAATGAGGACCGTAGTAGAGGTCACTCCCCTTATGGCAATTGTTAAGGATGGCTGCAACGACTACTAAAGTATAGTAGTTATGAGTACCGTAGTACCGCCGTAGTAGAAAGTGGTACTAAAGTTGAATTTCCCAGTGAAGTAAGGATTCGAAAGGGATCTTACAGATAGTTTTAACCGTGAGTCCCCGTGATTCAACAAGAATGAAAAGAATGTTGTTTTGGATTATTCGCATAATGTATGACCAGAGGCCGACAGTGAATAAAGAGTAAGATGGAGGAGTGAACCTTATACCGGGATGAGGTAGGTACAATAAATAATGAGTCCTTCCCAGGAAGGATAAGCTCACTAGAGAAGTATTGCTAACACTTGTGGAGAATGGGAATGTTCGAGGACTCCATTGGTGGACATCCACTCGGGGAATTTGTTGAAATAAGGAATTTCCTTTTAACAAAGAAGTTAAGGGGATTAGTAAGGTGAGTGTAAGGAGCAAGGTTATAGATTCAGATGATGTGGATAACTTCGTCATGGTCAGGAAGGCCAGTGATGAAAATGGTAATGTGGAGTGTGGAGCCACACGATTAGTCCTTTCCCGGTAGGAATAATGGACAAGGTTAGGGTGCCTAGTTGGGGCATAGAGTTAAGAAATTTTGGTAAGCGACATGACTGGATGAAGCTGCGGCGTTCGTTAGCCCTAGACTCGTGTGTGTAATTTGAGCTTTGTGGCGGTATCGATAACATTATATAATGTATGTCTATGTGTTTTTCGCAGTAGTGGAATTTTATTTTCCTTCACTCGTCAAAGAGGCGGGTGTTTATATTTTGTATATATATGTATATTACATTATGGTATTATCGGAGCAATAGCAGGCTGAGGATGGCAAGACTATCGTGTCCATGGTTCCTGGAGGGAACAAGTTTTTGTAGCGACATCTCACCTGGATACAGGTTGAGTTCGCCTTTATGGTGACGAATATGTGGCGACCTTATAAATATGATTTAAGGCCGTAGGATTATTATTGAGCTGTAAGATTAAGCTCATTATTGATTGCGCAAGGACTTAAAAATTAGTACGAGCGCTTGATGGTGTGACTCTTAGTTAGAGATAGGAGTTCAGACCACCATTTTGTTGGAAAAATGGGATAGGGTTATCCCGATTGCATGTTTCAAATAACGGACCTCCATGACCGACAAAGTTAAGTAGGAGTGTGTGGAGGGGTTCCTTATTTGGATTTCGCTTTGCGAGATGCTCCACACATGAATCTTAACGGCATTGGGAGTGGAGAGATGTTATAGGATGCGAGGATGTTGGTTTTGTGGAAAAGTCTTATAGTGTGGATGAACCACTATAGACTATGAGCCATATGCTGATGGTATACTTATGGAAATCTTGTGCTATGGAAAAGCACTAAAGTGGTCCTCTCACCACAAGTGGGTGGGTGGAGTAGGACTTAGAGAAATTGATTTGAGGCATATGGCCAGGTCTTAATGAAGAGGAAAATTTTGAGGAAATATGATTTGGGTAGAGAGTGGGCACTTCGATTAGTTAGATTTCCTTTCGTATAGGCGAAAGGGTAGAGTAGTAAAAATGCATTCGTAGGTTAGTGTGGTAGGGTTTAGGACATCCCGCTTGTGCGCCTTAGGTCACTATATCTCGATGACCGATAGCGCGAGGGAGTAGTGTAACGGGAGGGTTCCTTGTTTGGATTTCGCTTTGGCGAGACATCCCACGCATGAAACCAAGCAAATGTCGGAAGTTGAGAGAAGCCTTGGGTGCTAGGGATATATTTAGGAGTATAATCGTTTCGCGTAGGTAGGGTAATGCATAGACCATAATAGTATTAGGATGTAAGTTCGATAGAGTTAGTGGCGCCAATGTAAGGAGAATCAAATTTTGCGGGTTGGGAGGACCCATATGTGAGTATTACCCCGAGGAAAGGATACCCTTATTGGGAGAGAGTGTTGCGTGTCAGACATTCATAATGGATGTGAAGATGTGCACGGGTTAGAAAGGTGTATGGGCACCTTAGTGAGTTGGTTTATATACCGCCTGAAATAGAAGGGGCGTAGTATATAAAGTTGAAGCTTTTCAAGATGTAAAGCGGTAGTTATAGACTCGTTTCTCTTATTGGCAATAAGAGAAGCCATTGGAGTAACGTGTCGTTGTTATGCGTTAGTAGATAGGAATTTAGATGAGCTTGTGGTGAAGCTAGCACATTTGAGTACACCTTGAGGTAGGTGGAATATGGCAAAGGACTATCGTGTTAGCACCTTTTGATTTTGGGGGTACTAAGACGTAGTGGGATTTGTGTTTCTAGTTTGGTGATGTAGGTTGTACCCGAATTTTGAGGATGAAATTTCGTTGTAAGGGGGGGAGTATGTAACAACCCGTCCTTTTTGGAGACAATTAAATTCCATAATTGAGAATAAATTGGCAATTTAGAGAATTTCTCGAAATAGTGATTTTTGGGATTTTCGGGGATTAGATGAGTTTCGATGGATGGTGTGTTTACTTTTGGTGTTAAGTAAGTGAATTGGAGTATTTTACAAATATGTCGCTGCTAGGTAAAGAGACAACAAATAATATTTTAATGAGATTACCGTATTTATTTATTATGGGTTAAAATAGTGAGTTGCGGTCAAGTACCTCGGATGGGAATTTCAACTGCCCCGTGAGTCTCGAAATGTCCGAGATAGTCGAAAAGAGTGTCCGATTGTCGAAATTGAGTTTCGAGAAATTTTGGAGTTAAACGGGCTCGTAATTGAGTAAAACGAGTCATTTTTGGGTTTTAAAGGGTATAACCCTTTTCTCACTATATAAAGAGGGGGAGAGGGAGAAAAGAGAAAGGAACGAAAGAAAAGAGAGAGAGGAGAGAGATGAGGAGAGAAAAGAGGAGAAAAGGGGAGGTTCCGACCAAACTCCGCGGGATTCGGCTCGAGGTCGTCGGATTATATCCACGAGGCAAGTGTTTACTTGCTTTATTTACTTTTTTGCATAAATCTCATACCATAGTTTGGTATTAATAAACCCTAAAGATTTTGGGTTGGGTTTTCTTGGATAAAACGAGTTTTGGGGAGTTAAAACGAATAAACCCCTAAAATTTCATATTTGGAGAAACTTAGAAATTAATCAAAATTAATTGGTGGTTTAGGGTTCTAGGATGTTTAGAACCCTTAATATATGTGTATTTGTAGTTGATTGAAGTTGTAGGACATTGGGTGAGGCGACAAAAGCTTGGGAGAAGCTTTAATGGCCGAAACAACTTCTCGGAGAAGAAGCTGCTCGGCATGATCGATCGATCGATCATGGGGGCTCGATCGATCGAGCCATCGATCGACCGACGGCCAAGGGTTGATCGATCGACCCCTTCTGAAAATAGATAATTTTCCTAGGGTGAATTGGATGGAGTGTAATCCAATTCTAATTGATTCGAGGTTAATTATTGGGTTAATATAAGTAACCCTTTAGGAGTATATAGTCCTCCAATTGAGGAAATTTAGGAAGGCTTAAGTGAGGGTTTTAAAGGCATAAACCTTAAACTATATTTTCGAGGAAAATAGAATAATTGTAGGGTTTGATGGTTTAGGGTTCCTAAATTATGTTGGGGGCTTTTAAGTGATAATATGGACAAGAGGTAGTCCTTGGGTTTATGGAAATGAAATCCATAACCCATTAAATTTATGGTTGTTCGGGAAAGATAAATCCCTAGGATATTTTTAGTGGGCATTTAGGCTCATATAATTATGCGTATAGGAAGCATAATTATAATCGATTGTGGAGTGAGTATATCCTACGAGATAATTAGGATAAATTAGGAATATAGATATATATTCCTTTAGTGTGGAGTGTTATAATTTGAGATATCCAATAAATCCATAGATGGGATTAAGGATGTATTGATTATTAAAGTAAGGAAAATACTACGGGTTTAGTATCATGCGAGTATTAATGCATGATTATGATTGTTTGAGAGAATCTTTGGGGTTATTGGTCATCGCTAGATGAGATTGGCAATTATGGCCATATATATATATATATATATATATATATATATATTTGAGGAGGAATATATGGTATATATATACTATGTGATTACAGTATATATGAAATATGATACGAATGTGTATTGTACAGTATTATTCCTTGTGCATGAGAACAAGGTAACTTATATGTTTTGAGAATAAATGATTTTGAAAATAAAATGTGAATGTTTTCTAAATGGAAAAGAAATGATTTTCATAATTAATAATTTATGGTTAACACCCTCTCTAAATGACATCATAAGGGAAGTTCGCGTGTGAGGTAAAGCCCCCTGGCTAGTGAATGCAGGGTGGATATAGTCCTAGGCCATGTGAGCGTTTATGTGATGTTTTCTGCGATGGTTAGGTAACTCCGGGGTGTGGTTATGACTAGCCCGCAGGCATATGGCCGCTTCCCGACGTCTTGCGTATAGGTGCCCAGGTGTCATTATTGATAGGCACTAGAAGATGATGGTCATTTAGGGGCGCGCCCCGGCGGGCGGTCTTAGAACGGGTTATATTTGTTAAAGCAATTTATGATAATAAATTGGCTTTAAGTACATTTCCTAGATGGAAGAAGGCAAATTGGATAAATGATTTGGCTTCGGATACGTTTCCCCTATTGAAGAAGGGAAATGGAAGCATTTGTTACGAAATGCATTTTTATGATAATAAAACGGGCTTTTAAAAAGTTATATATTATGTTGAAGCAATTCATGATAATGAATTGGATTTTATATACATTTCCTGGATATAAGAAATGAAATGGAAAGTTTTTTGGTAAAAATGAAAAGTATTGATAAATACTTTGTATATGAATCCTCAGTCCGGTAGATACATCCGGATGTGTATTATAATGATGAAATTGAGTTGGTAAACCTCAGTCCAGGAGATATTATCCGGATGTACATTGTAAGGTATATATATATAAGAATGAATGTGATATGACCATTTATATAAGTATATATTTATACTTTAGTTTTGTGGTACGGGCCTAATGGATCTCTACCATTAACCCAGCCAAGTAGTAGTGTATCGGAGGGGGTGGTTCCTTGTTTGGTTTTCGATTCACGAGACACCCCACGCAAGAAGTTAGCGCAGTGTTGAGAATGGAGAGAAGTTTATCCCTTAGTGCTCGGGTTGTAGAGGTTTTTAGTAGATGGGTAAATTAGATTAGTTAGGCAGGGTAGCTTAACTAGGAAGTTAAGTTCGTTAGGTGTGCACTATTAGAGGAGAGTGAGGGGTATCTCATGGGAGTGCGATACCAATTTAAATATGAGATAAAATCTATTTTTCAAAAAAAAAAAAAGCATTTATGCACTTGCAAAATATTTTCAAACTTGGGCTCTGACCCGTTTATCTACTTTTCCTCTCTTGCTATATATATATATATATATTATATAGGTGTCCAGACACAGGGACGCCTGGATGACACTTCCTTCGAGTCAGACGTCTGCTGCAGCAGCTGTGGATTCTTGCGAGTTCTCGATAGACGCTTCTATCCTTGTACTCTAGATAGGAGGTATTGTATAAACATTCAGGCTAATAACCCAATTGCATTTAGCTATTCTTTTAGTAGCATTCGATTTGGTTGTATATTTTGACCGAGTGTTCAGTTATTTTATTTTATTTTAGTTTCATTTACGCAAAACTGTGTGGATATTTTAATTATCTTCGCTTAAAAAGAGTAGATAAGTAAAATTTTGACACCGGCCTAATAGGTTATTAGTAATAAAATGGATTTTCGACAGTGATGCTAAGAATGATCCATATGAGACTCCTGTTTTAATTTGATATAGGAGTGATCGCCCGGTATCTTATTAGGCGGGGTGTCACAATTTATTATACATTTCTTCTAAAAAGCTTGATCTTAACTGTTTTATTTAGAAAAATTAGTACCATAATGTGCATCTGGATATTTTTAGGGTATTAGTCTATAATTAGTTGAGTTATGTATTTTTCATTTCTAGGATATGGGGTAGATAGAAATATTGTATAGGATTAAGGTTTTCTGTAAGGACACAAGTCTCCGATTGAGTCTTAATGTAGTGTTGTCTCAATTTCGGACAAAAACATTTGAGTCATATGATAGTGTTCAAGGGTATCCATCCAAGCCAATGACGTGTTAGTTGAAGACGTAGCGACCAAGATTATAAAGCTTCAACATTTGCCGATTTACACGTGACTTGTTTCTCGTCATCAACATCATATTCCATCGTCTCCAAAAGGTATGAATGTATTTTTATATAAATAGGAAGACTTGGAATAATTTTATAAAGGGTGTAATTTTATTTTAAACTAAGGTTTATTTTCAGAAGGTTTCTTTAGAAATTTAAAATATAGTTTTTGGGCTTAAAATCGAATTTTGACCATTCTGGGACTTCGTTCGATATTTTCGTTCGAACGAGTTTTTCGTTCGAACAAGAATGTCGTTCGAACGAGTTTTCCAACAAATTTTTCCCTTTGGCCTCTGGAACATCGTTAGAAGGTTCGTTTGAATGAGAGTCTCGTTCGAACGAGATTTTCGGCGGGAAATTTTTTGGGCAGTTTTCTGGCAGTTTTCTCCACTACTCCACTCTTTTGTTCCCACTAAGTTTTCCAGAATTACTAGGTGTGGGAACCAACTCTTTGTAACCAACTTTTTCATATTCTTCTATCTCCTACAGAGAGTTTTGAGAGCTTAATTTTTTCATGAAAAGGTGTGACACCCCGCCTAATTAAATACCGGGCGATCACTCCTTTATTAAATTAAAATCAAGGTGAACAGTTGGTTCATTCTTAGCATCACTGTCGTAAAACTACATTTCCAATTTAAACACCCTAAATAATTAAGCTAAGTGTCAAAACCATTTAAAACCTTATTTCCATTCTATTAAATCCAATTATAATACCTTTAACCATTTACATTTTTAAGAGTCACACATTAATAATGAGAATAGTAATGAACATTCCAGAATTGAACCATCAAAATAATCCCAACATTTGAAACACTAAAGGAAAACATCATGACAGTAATAAATCCCGAAATAAAGATGCTGGAAGTAAAAAGAATTATAGTCTCTGACAATACCAACTAAATAATAGAAAGAGGGCGACATATGCCACTGCTGGATAAAACCGAACTAGGAGTAGAGTCAATAATGAGGTCGCCTAATCAATGGCCTGCAACTCCCACAAAACCTACAGCGCGTTCCATCCCAAGAATTCCAAGTAAGACCCCCCTGTGGCTGGGCACCTGTAATATATATATATATATATATATATATATATATATATATATATATATATATATATATATATATATATACACACACACACACACAAGAGAGAATAGGTGACAACAAACGGGCCAGAGCACGAATGTGAAGCAATTTGAAAATAGTTTAGCAAGTATTTAAAATGCTACCGGCTAATGCAACAGTCATATTAGTATGCGACCCTCTCTTGAGAATTCTCACCCCTCATCTAGTGTGCACATCTACCGTACTAATGAACCCCATCTCTCTCTCTAACTTATTGTCCATAAGTTTTAACACGTGGAATTAAGGTTATGCTATTCACATTTAGAAAATCTAACTCTTCAAGATTTCTTACGTTATTTAGAATAATTCCGTATTATTATAACGTTCCGAATGCTTATAATGAAGCTAATTAAATTTAAAACTTTCCTTAACTACTATTTTACTCAGTAGAAAGTTCTCATATAGTTACACGTATATATATATTTATTTCTCGTATAATATATATATATACCAACAACACCCCACATAAAATCTATGGTGCTAGACTTCCATATATAAGTATATATATACCAATCACTCATAAATTATATATATACTAATGGCACCCCACATAAAATCTATGGTGCGGGCATACTCTACTATCCAATCCCCGTATCACTCGTACTTAGGGAATACATATTCGGAATCACTCTCGAACTGTATTAACACATACTCAAACAATATTGAGGCGAATTATAGATTCCAAGTCTCTTCGGACCGTCTGAACTATCACTGCGATAGCCTGTACCAAGGATACCTATACACAAACAATATGAGGCGAAGCATAGATTCCAAGTCTCTAAGAGGAAAGCACATACCCGCATCTCTTAGGACCTTCTGAACTATCATTCTGATAGCCTGTACCAAGGATATCTATCTTCTAGGGTACGAGTCAATATCCCCCATAAGGCAACACAGGATAAGATCATCCCAGCGCGGCAACCTAAGGGATAACAAGTAGCGTGGGCATGTTTTTCACACAGATATAATATATGGATAATCACCCTATCATATATATATATATACACATCCACATTATTAAAATTAGGTGCGCTCACCACCGATAAATTATAATTGTCCGTTATTACACATATTACTCAATTATATCGTAAAACGGCCTCATTCCTTTTATTCTCGTAATTAAGTCATTTTTTTAACTCACTTCTCGTCTCTCGAAGTATTTCCTTTATCTAAGTGCAATTTCAGTAGGCCCTCTCTTTCCTTCTAATCCAACTTAATAGATGTTCCGATTATTTAATCACCACACATAAGATTTCTTAAGTCTGAAAGTCTCCCCGTTTACCCTTTACTTCCACACATTAAAGTTCCACTTTATGGGATTTTCTCTTGACCCTACTGGTCCTCTTTATGTTCCATTTTTATTCTAGCAATCCTAACCAAGGTTTACTACGGATAAAATAAGATTAAGCTAACACGGGAAAAAATGCAGTTTTCCCAGGAGGGTCGATCGATCGATGAAAGGGGTCGATCGATCGAATCTTGGATCGATCGATGCTCTAGGCTCGATCGATCGATCAAGCAGTTATGCAGATTCTGCAGCCAACCCAGTTACGGGATTCTCACCCCAAACTCCTCCAAATCATCATGTTACAGTCCCAAACTCCCAATCAATTATACTATAAGTGTTGTATACCCATTTAAACAATTTCCTACGTAACACATGCGAATTTTCTTAAAGAATCATGGGTTAAAAAGGGCAAATTCTACATAATTCTTATGAAACCTAATCTTTCCTTTAACTTAATCTCTTTCATTCTTTTTCCAGATTTTCTATCTCTAATATCATGGAATTTCGTGGCTCATCCTCTATATGTGAAATGGGTTTCCAGAAATATGATTTCTAACATTATAACATGCAATTTGTGTCACCAATTTATGTTTTTCTTCAAGAATACTAATCTAATCAACCTAAGACTAACATAAAAGGATGCATTAACTTGATAAAAGCAAGATAGATACTTGCCTGGAAAATTCTCAGTTTTGATTTGCGGACGATTTTGATGTAGTTGTGTTCCTCGTCGCGCGATCTACGCATTGGTGGTGACGACGGTGCAATTGGAGGTGTTCTTGGCCTAGAACTCCTTGGAGAGCTTCCCTCTTCCTCTCCAATGGCCGTCATTAGAATTAGGTTGTGTTAACCCTAAAAGATGACATTTCCCATCTGATATAACCCTATAAAATTCGTGGGTTTAATTACCCATAATTGCGAAATGTCTAAAACGCCCTCCCGGGGTACTAATTAGGCCTAAAAACGCCCCGAGACCCAAACTAAACCCCCGGGTACACTTTTCTGACTATCTCGACCCTTCCGGACGTGTTGGCACACTCAAAACGACCAGACGAACAACTTATAAAATATTCACTTTTATTAATCCACATTTAGTCCCGACACGACACAGGCGCGTCCAGACTTAAATTTCCACAATTGTCATTTTATTCACACATGATAATATTATAAAAATAAATCTCATATATTACTATACTCATCCAGTAATATTCAAAAAATAACAAATTTCCAATAATTACTAACTCTCGTCACGCTAGTAAATATTTAAAACAACATTCCGGATTAAAATTAAATTAATTTATCTCAATTAAATTTAAATAAATCCTTAAATTTAAAAGCCATGAAAATACGGGGTATTACAAAAGGTTCATGTTTTGAGTGTTCTGTTTTTTCAATAAAATCATCCTTAAACACTTTTGGTTTACACCCATATTGTTTATTCCAAGTTTCAATATATATATCCTTTCTTGGATTGTTTGGCACTGGGGTTTTCTCTACACCTCAAAGAAGAGAAGTTTGGGTTTGCTTCTACATCCCACAAATAACAAGATTGTTTGGTGTGACATTCCCACTTGGATAAAGGCTCCTTGTTTGGGTGGCGGTGACTAAAAAAGTTCGATCGGTGGATTCCGAGACCGCGGTGGACCTTCGTGGTTATTCGCTAGGCAGAGGTGTGTACAAGGAGCGTAGGGGCTTGGACGGAGTCAAGTCGAGTGTTGTAAGTCTTTCTGTCGTGGAATTCCACCATAGTCATCGGATATTTTCTCGACCGATCCAAAAATTCTGATTATCTACTCTCCTCTAAACATACGGAAGGAGAATAGTCGAGGTTCTTCCATAACAAAACCTTAATAAGTACCTCGTACGCGATAAACAGGTACGAGTGCTTCTACAGAGCATTATTGAAATCATCGTACCAAGATTCCAAAATCTCCTTCACGTGGCTCCACAAATCTTTAATCACCATGCGCTTATTCCCTGGCTAAGGGTGATACATCCTACTCGAAATGAAATCTTATCTCAGCTGGTTCCTGAAATCCCATATCAAAGGTGGGATTCACCAATCTCATCCTGATTCAGAAATTTATACTGCGCCGGACCATGCACTGGCGCGATCCTTCCTTTCAATGGATGTCTGGGGCATACTAGTTAATATTGTAAGCCAGCCCAAAGGAATATCAATCACTTCCTTCTCCTTCTCGGTGACTTAATTCACATGTTCGGGATAAACCCTTGATCTTGTATTGAGGATGGCAACCCATCCAAGAACTTTACCGACTTTACCAACCTCTTCCAATTTTAGAGATTTTCGATAAACACAAAATTCTTTGGTTGATTCTCCTCTTTCAACCAAACCTTACCTATGGGCGGTGCATGTAGAGACTACTCACCACGTCTCGCTAAACATCGATTCTTCCCTTGAAATGTCTCACATTAAGTGACACGTAATACTCCCCTTCCTTCCTTGGAGTATGCCGAAAGTTCCGACCCGTGCTCTTCTCTCCACGAAGCGCACTTCTGGATCTCTTATACTATACTAACATCATTACTCTTTGTATGCGCAAGTCGCTCTCACACTGGACTAATAACAACTCCGCTCCGGGTGTGCTTCATAACAATTAAATTCTACTCTATTCAAGGAATACCAATTCTTGAATGGCTTCCCACAGCCTTCCAATCAAGTTAGGGCGTGCTATTCTAATTGCACACTTATGTATGGATTATCGCCTCTCATGTGACGTTTAATCCACTCTACCACTTCGTTATACTAGTCCCACAAACATGTATTTCACACATCTATTACCACGTCCCTTCGACTCGGACTATTTTAACTGTAGTTAACCAAGATACCCACATTTTTGCAACACTCCGCCCGCCCTGGGAGAGCGAACGGCGTTCTACTCATCTGTAGGACTAGCTAAATTCAATGGAATAGAAGGAATAGGGCATTCAAATTCCATGACAATAAAAGAGGAATAATAATTCTCAACCTTCCTCAGATAAGTACAATAATTTCCCAAATAGGTACAACAACCAAAATAAATCACTAACGCTCTATTCATCAAAATAATTACAGGTCATCTCTTTTGTATAATATAAAGTTCTTTCCAGATAATCCATGCTAAAAATTATTCCAACTCTTTATTCACCTAGTGTTCTGTACACGGTTATGACATTTGGGTACTCTTAATCACCCTAGGAATCAAAATTCTTAAATTCTCCTTATCATCGTTCCACTCCTCAACTCGTGGGGATAACTCTCAATGCTTTCCTTCCACAAAAATCCGGCTCCAATGACCTTAAAACAAAATTCAACTTCCAACTTACATACATAATTACTTGATCCCATTTCGACCAGGGTACCGAACTCATGGAATAGTGACCAAACGTCTCCCTATTTCCAACCTTACGCTAAGTTTCATGCGTGGGATGTCTCGCAAAGCGAAATCCAAATAAGGAATCCCCCCGATACACTACTACCTAGCATTTTCGGTTATCGAAATCCGTTAGGTCCTCCGTCCATAGTATATGCCCCTTTATTCCGTCCCTTGACAGAAAAGTTACAATTTCCTCCCGTAATTATGCTTAACAAAGAACGTTTCACCAATTGCACTATTGTTCAGTATAGGTTGGTGGTAATAGCATTTCATAAACCTTGAATACATACGATCGGAATTCTCGAAATTCCCTTCCCTATTAATAGGGGTATACTATTAACTCCCACATCTCTAAAGGATAAATATAACAATGCACTCTTCCTAACACAAAGTTCGGAGTGCCAAACATAATACTGCGTCAAATCTTTTCGCTCAACGGTAAGTCCCGATACATACCGAATCATACTGACAAAGTCTATACATACCTTGGCATCGAATATCTCGAGCCCACTATCTCCTCCGAAGTCTCTTGGATAGATAATATAGGTGCAAGTCCAACCTTCTTACAGGTAAAGCCTCGCCAAAACAAACATAAAACATGTTGCACCAATGCAACTACTCCGATAGCCTTGCAATAAATGCCCACTATCATACTACCCATTTTTATAACATTTTAACAAAGATAATATCATACTCGTGTATCGCATCACTACAACGAGTAACCTCAATAAAGTATAAAACACTGTTAATATACTCATTCATCCTCCGTGGATAACACTAAAAAAAAATCCCGCTACACTAGGGAAAAATATTCACATAATAGTAACATTCATAATTATATCCATTAAGCTCGTCTCACATACTAACCTAGAAAGGAACAAAATATAGTGACTCGCTTGTGTCACATAAATACGCCTCATCCTCTGAGGATACAACTTGTACTTCCCCCTTGACAATCGTTTTGACTGCGCAAGTGGTTTTTGGACGTAACACGTCTACTCAAACCAAACAAAATGACTTTAATCGTTGTCTTTTATTAGGCACCGTATTCTTGCCCCTTTTTCTCACTTTGGAACATATCATCACGAGCAATCTCACTCCGCACAAAACACCTCAACACATAATCCACTTATCACCTGTACTACTAACCAGGTTAGGATTGTCCTTCTCTCGGACTTTAGTAAACTCGATTCCCGTTAGACATCCCGATTGTTCCCTTAGCTTTTTAGGCCATAAAGATCATGTTACTATCTATAATAGTACTTACTGAATTTACCATCACTGGGTAAGAATTCCATTAACTGAATCATTCAAATGGGTCCCCTGATGTATATCCACATTCTTTTTGGTGCTATATCACCACCGTTGTATTCAATCTTATTCTCGACTAAATTCTTCAATTTCTTTAACTTCCCCCACAAAGAAGCGTTATCATCTATATTGACAAAATATGACATTGTCAACCTCTGAATCAACGGTCCATCAGAATTTCCTCCTCGAGTATTCTCAACTATTATTACAAGTTGGTCCCCCACTTGGAGTCGTTTCCTCCGCTAGTATCTACCTCTTTCGATACTAAATTTGCTAATGATTAGGATTCATATCCACAATTGGACTTCCGTCATGCCCTCCTGCGATGAGTTCAGAACCACGTTTGCTTCTCACCCTGAACAGTTGAGGAAGGAACATACGGTCAACACTGTACCTAAGGTTCTCCTATAGGCATAGCATTCCACTTCTAAAATTGGTGGTTGACTCCAACCATTATAATTTCGTCCCGAAAGCCAAGAAAATTTTCTCTAAATTTTCACTTTCAGTTTGCCACACTCCATCCTATATTTAACCCTTTGGATACTTTACCTCCTTTGGTAAACACATACAATTTTCGCGTTCCTAAAATTTCCCACGTTGGGTAAGTTTACCCTCGCACCTCATTTGACTATAACAGCATTTGAAAATCATTGCTGCACTTTAGTCGCCTTTCTAGTCGTGGCTTCTCATGCCATAATGGAGGTGACCTCGACTACGGTCATCATCCTCGGATATATTTCATAATCTCAACTGAGCCCTGCCTCCTGATGTACGCTTAACGGTCCTCTTTTGACATCCGTCATCGCTCGGCACACGCACACATCCGAACGAAATTAGAATTCACTAGTGTATACACATTATAGCAGGAGAACGAAATCTCGTCAAAGGAATCGACAATCCTAAACATAGGGCTCTATAACAAACAAAGCAACGCTGAAAGCATAATAAGCGGTACAGATCCTAAGGACACTAGAACCTGATGCTCTGATACCACCTGTGACATCCCGCCTAATTAAATACCGGGCGATCACTCCTTTATTAAATTAAAATCAAGGTGAACAGTTGGTTCATTCTTAGCATCACTGTCGTAAAAATACATTTCCAATTTAAACAACCTAAATAATTAAGCTAAGTGTCAAAACCATTTAAAACCTTATTTCCATTCTATTAAATCCAATTATAAGACCTTTAACCATTTACATTTTTAAGAGTCACACATTAATAATGAGAATAGTAATGAACATTCTAGAATTGAACCATCAAAATAATCCCAACATTTAAAACACTAAAGGAAAACATCCTGACAGTAATAAATCCCGAAATAAAGATGCTGGAAGTAAAAAGAATTACAGTCTCTGACAATACCAACTAAATAATAGAAAGAGGGCGACACAAGCCACTGCTGGATAAAACCGAACTAGGAGTAGAGTCAATAATGAGGTCGTCTAATCAATGGCCTGCAACTCCCACAAAAGCTACAACGCGTTCCATCCCAAGAATTCCAAGTAAGACGTCCCTGTGGCTGGGCACCTGTAATATATATATATATATACACACACAAGAGAGAAGAGGTGACAACAAACGGGTCAGAGCCCGAATGTGAAGCAGTTTGAAAATAGTTTAGCAAGTATTTAAAATGCTACCGGCTAATGCAACAGTCATATTAGTATGCGACCCTCTCTTGAGAATTCTCACCCCTCATCTAGTGTGCACATCTATCGTACTAATGAACCCCATCTCTCTCTCTAACTTATTCTCCATAAGTTTTAACACGTGGAATTAAGGTTATGCTATTCACATTTAGAAAATCTAACTCTTCAAGATTTCTTACGTTATTTAGAATAATTCCGTATTATTATAACGTTCCGAATGCTTATAATGAAGCTAATTAAATTTCATACTTTCCTTAACTACTATTTTACTCAGTAGAAAGTTCTCATATATATATATATATATATATATATATATATATATATATATATATATATATTTATTTCTCGTATAATATATATATATACCAACAACACCCCACATAAAATCTATGGTGATAGACTTCCATATAGAAGTATATATATACCAATCACTCATAAATTATATATATACTAACGGCACCCCACATAAAATCTATGGTGCGGGCATACTCTACTATCCAATCCCCGTATCACTCGTACTAAGGGAATAAATATTCGGAATCACTCTCGAACTGTATTAACACATACTCAAACAATATTGAGGCGAAGTATAGATTCCAAGTCTCTTCGGACCGTCTGAACTATCACTGCGATAGCCTGTACCAAGGATACCTATACACAAACAATATGAGGCGAAGCATAGATTCCAAGTCTCTAAGAGGAAAGCACATACCCGCATCTCTTAGGACCGTCTGAACTATCATTCCGATATCCTGTACCAAGGATATCTATCTTCTAGGGTACGAGTCAATATCCCCCATAAGGCAACACAGGATAAGATCGTCCCAGCGCGACAACCTCAGGGATAGCAAGTAGCGTGGGCATGTTTTTCACACAGATATAATATATGCATAATCACCCAATCATATATATATATACACATCCACATTATTAAAATTAGGTGCGCTCACCACCCATAAATTATAATTTTCTGTTATTACACATATTACTCAATTATATCGTAAAACGGCCTCATTCCTTTTATTCTCGTAATTAAGTCATTTTTTTTAACTCACTTCTCGTCTCTCGAAGTATTTCCTTTATCTAAGTGCAATTTCAGTAGGCCCTCTCTTGCCTTCTAATCCAAATTAATAGATGTTCCGATTATTTAATCACCACACGTAAGATTTCTTAAGTCTGAAAGTCTCCCCATTTACCCTTTACTTCCACACATTAAAGTTCCACTTTATGGGATTTTCTCTTGACCTTACTGGTCCTCTTTATGTTCTATTATATTCTACCAATCCTAACCAAGGTTTACTACGGATAAAATCGGATTAAGCTAACACGGGAAAAATACAGTTTTCCCAGGAGGGTCAATCGATCGATGAAAGGGGTCGATCGATCGAATCTTCGATCGATCGATGCTCTAGGCTCGATCGATTGATCAAGCAGTTATGCAGATTCTGCAGCCAACCCAGTTACGGGATTCTCACCCCAAACTCCTCCAAATCATCATGTTACAGTCCCAAACTCCCAATCAATTATACTATAAGTGTTGTATACCCATTTAAACAATTTCCTACGTAACACATGCGAATTTTCTTAAAGAATCATGGGTTAAAAAGGGCAAATTCTACATAATTCTTATGAAACCTAATCTTTCCTTTAACTTAATCTCTTTCATTCTTTTTCCAGATTTTCTATCTCTAATATCATGGAATTTCGTGGCTCATCCTCTATATGTGAAATGGGTTTCCAGAAATATGATTTCTAACATTATAACATGCAATTTGTGTCACCAATTTATGTTTTTCTTCAAGAATACTAATCTAATCAACCTAAGACTAACATAAAAGGATGCATTAACTTGATAAAAGAAAGATAGATACTTGCCTGGAAAATTCTCAGTTCTGATTTGCGGACGATTTTGATGTGGTTGTGTTCCTCGTCGCGCGATCTACGCGTTGGTGGTGACGGCGGTGCAATTGGAGGTGTTCTTGGCCTAGAACTCCTTGGAGAGCTTCCCTCTTCCTCTCCAATGGCCGTCATTAGAATTAGGTTGTGTTAACCCTAAAAGATGACATTTCCCATATGATATAACCCTATAAAATTCGTGGGTTTAATTACCCATAATTGCGAAATATCCAAAACGCCCTCCTGGGGTACTAATTAGGCCTAAAAACTCCCCGAGACCTAAACTAAACCCCCGGGTACACTTTTCTGACTATCTCGACCCTTCCGGACGCGTTGGCACACTCAAAACGACCATACGAACAACTTATAAAATATTCACTTTTATTAATCCACATTTAGTCCCGACACAACACAGGCGCGTCCCGACTTAAATTTCCACAATTGTCATTTTATTCACACGTGACAATATTATAAAAATAAATCTCATATATTACTATACTCATCCAGTAATATTCAACAAATAACAAATTTCCAATAATTACTAACTCTCGTCACGCTAGTAAATATGTAAAACAACATTCCGGATTAAAATTAAATTAATTTATCTCAATTAAATTTAAATAAATCCTTAAATTTAAAAGCCATGAAAATACGGGGTATTACAAAAGGTTCATGTTTTGAGTGTTTTGTTTTTTCAAGAAAATCATCCTTAAACACTTTTGGTTTACACCCATATTGTTTATTCCAAGTTTCAATATATATATCCTTTCTTGGATTGTTTGGCACCGGGGTTTTCTCTACACCTCAAAGAAGAGAAGTTTGGGTTTGCTTTTATATCCCACAAATAAGAAGATTTTTTGGTGTGACATACCCACTTGGATAAAGGCCCCTTGTTCGGGTGGCGGTGACTGAAAAAGTTCGATCGGTGGATTTCGAGACCTCGGTGGACCTCCGTGGTTATTCGCTAGGCAGAGGTGTGTACAAGGAGCGTAGGGGCTTGGACAGAGTCAAGTCGAGTGTTGTAAGTCTTTCTGTCTTGTACTTGTAAAACTGTACTTAGTGGATTTGAGGCTAGGGTCGTTCGAGGTTTTTTCCCGTTGTGGATTTTTCCTCGTACATCGCAGCGTAGTGGTTGTTTACTTATTTTATCTTTTGCATATCACATTAGATGCATGCTTAGGTTAAAAATATAAAATTGATATATTTAATTTGGTGCTATTTAATTTGGGTAAAAATTAATTTAAATCAAGTCATTAATTTTATTGGATAAAATTTTGGTTTGGCCTAATTTGCAAAAATGAATATTTATTGTTAGGCAAATTTCTAGGACTTGGGTTAAATTTATTTTGGGCTAAAAGTTAAATATTCACAAGTTTGTTTTAAAGTGAAATTTTTAATTTTTAGAGTTTCACATGTTTCACATTGGTATCAGAGTGGGATCGCTAAATTATTGCGTTTAAGATCCTTTTAAATATTTTTGACTAAAATGGAATTTTCTCCAATTTCAAAATTTCCTATTTTCGATGGTTCCAACTATGCGTATTGGAAAGTGCACATGAAAGAGACAGTTAGGACTATCGATGAGAGAGTTTGGTTGTTAGTCGTTAACGAGTGGTCCCCACCTACATATTTAGTTGAAAATGAACGTCTTCCCAAACCCACCGATAGATGGAGTGAGAATGAATTTAAACTTGCAAATTTTAATTTTCGTGGTTTAAATGCCTTGTTTAGCAC
The DNA here is from genome assembly GCA_949130495.1 of Sambucus nigra. Classification (NCBI taxonomy): domain Eukaryota; kingdom Viridiplantae; phylum Streptophyta; class Magnoliopsida; order Dipsacales; family Adoxaceae; genus Sambucus; species Sambucus nigra. Next base: position 398,338,717 of record OX422219.1, on the reverse strand, counting down.
GATCACACGGGATGAATTTCGATGCATTATGACGTGTGAAACTGCTAAAGAAGCTTGGGATATTTTACAACTCACTCATGAAGGAACTAGTGTCGTAAAAGCTTCTAAACTCCAAAACCTCACCACTCAATTTGAAACCATCAAAATGAATGAAAAAGAAACTTTTGATGAATTTTAAGCTAGGCTTTCCGATATAGTTAATTCATCTTTTAATTTGGGAAAGAAAATACCCGACAACCGAGTAGTAAAGAAAATTTAAAGGTCCCTACCCGATAGATTTATTCCTAAGGTGACCGTGTTAAATTCTTTACCCACTTTAGCCTCTACGAAATTAGTAGGTGATTTACAAACCTATGAACTAGACATGTTTCCCTCTAAAACTGAAAAGAAAATAGATAAGGGCGTTGCTTTGAAAGCCCGAAAGGAGGAAAACCAAGTAGTAGAGAGTGAAAGTGAGAGTGACTCGGAAGATATGGCTATGTTTGCTAGGAAGTTTCGAATTTTTTTAAAATTTAACAAAGATAAATTTAAAAATGATTTTAAGAAATTTGAAAATTCTAAGCATGACGAAGCCGAGAAGATCCTTAAAACTTTTAATGAAAATTTAAATAGGGACGAGTCAAATAGGTGTTATGGTTGTGAAGGGTATGGCCATAGGGCAAAAGAGTGCCCCCACTAAACTAAGGAGAGAGGGTAAGCAACCAATTTCCTTAAATACAACCCTTAGTGATAGTGATAAGGAAGAGGTACCCGATTCCCCCACTAAACCCAACTTTGTGGCTTTTATGGCAAGTCATGTGAGTGAAAGTGAGCACTCCTTTAGTGATGAAATTTTAACACATGACACATCCAAGGCCTTTGTTTGTGAATCCCAAAGATATGATGGTAATGAGAGTGGAGAAGAAAGAGAGAGTGAAAGTGAAAATGAGGTTGATGTGAGTGAACTTCAAATTGCTTTTCAAGAATTATATGAAGAATCTATTAAATTAAAAAGAACAAATTTGAAGTTAGAAGCTAGTTTAAGAGAGCGTGTCAAGGTCATTGATGAGAGTGTGTTAATGGAAGACCTTAGGACACGTGAGAGATCTCTTCGTGAAAAGCTTGAATATGTAGAAGGCGAGAGAGATAACATTAAAGGTTTAATGGAATCCTTGAAAAAGGAGCTTCTTGCATTTGAAGAGCGGAATGTTTTATTAGAGTCTAACATTTTAGATTTAGAAAATAAACTAAACGACTCTAGTAAATTCAAATTTGATTTGGAGTGTAGTTCGGAAAAATTAGATAAAATATTAGGAACGGTCAAAATTAAAAATGACACTTGTGATTTAGGCTTCAATTCTTATAACGATACCTCTATTAAAGCCAAAACCAATGTTTTAGGAGAATCCTCTAGGAACAATGTTATAGATCATTCATTAGGAAAATATTTTTGCCAAGTATTTAGGTGCTCACATTGTGGTCAAAAAGGTCATCTTAAGAAATTTTGTTTTGATCTCAAACGCGGTCCTAGAAAATCCCTATGTAAGGCAACCGAGGTAGCCAAGATTCGTACACCCCGTGATCGTCATTGTTCATTAGTTTGGGTTAGGAGATTCGACTTGGTATCTTTAAAAAATAGGATTTTTTATTCTCATTTACTTCCCCATGCTTCCTCCCTTGCTAAATCTAAAGGTTGAATGCGTTAGTTGTTTGCATACTTTAGCTTTTGTTCTTCATGCTAAATTATCATTCTAATTATATGCTTCTTTATCAATGTTCTAGTCTATACTTCATGCTTTATTACATGATAGAATTATGATTGTTGGTTATATTTTGTATTATAGTTCTTTCATTTTAGTTGGCATTAAATGAAAAATACAAAAAGATTTTTGTTTATCTTTTGTGTTGTATCTTTTTAGTAATTTTAGATTAATAAAAAAAATACAAATGATTTTTGTTTGTCTTTTGAGTAAATATTTTTATTTGTTTGGTTAAAAATTTTAAAAACTCAAAAATATTTTTCTGTGTGTATTTTAGTTTGACACACTCTATGTGGCATATACTTGTGTTTGAATCCCTTCTTTTTTGTTTCCATGTGACTAGAACTTTTGGTTTAGATTGTCAATCCTCAAAATGTTCTTTACCATGCTTACATGGAGTAGTTGGATTTTGTGTTGATATAATGGATTCTATTTTTATATGCCTCAATTCACACATGCACGAGCTCACTTGAAATTTTAACTTCACATGTATATTTGATCTATGTGAGGTGTTTTCCTACCAATCTTGTCATCTACATGTTATGTGACCTAGGAGGACTAGTGCATGTTAAAATCCGTTGCACACGAGAATTGAGCGATAAAATATGATATACATATAAATGTGCATGGGGAAGGGATCCGAAAGAAAAAATCATCCTTTGCGAGTAAGCCATCATTTTCTTGGACCTAAAAGAAATACGTGGTCCAAATGTCTAAAAGAATAATGGCATTAAAAGAAAATATTTGCCATGGCCTATTTATTTAGTTTGATATTGTCATCCAATAAAATAATATGCTTAAATTGAGGGAGTATGGATGGTATATCAACGGGTTGCACAATATCCGTTTATCCGAGTTGTACTTTCAATGCCATGACTCTATTGGTTTGTAGAATCATTAAAATTTTAGGCTTGTATGCATTGTGTATGTTTGTTCATTGAGTTCAATCTATATTGTCACACGAGGTTATATTCAAATGTGATAAAGTTTGCAATCAAATGAGAACTCTGTGAACATGTTTTAAGTGATTGAGTCTAAATTTAATTGTTACTAGTTCACACCCCTACACTTTCGTTTCCATATGACACATTTTTTCCATACGAGTGTGAAATTTTTTTTGTATTTTGTATCATGTATGGTGTCTATACCTATATATATGTGCGTGTATGTTTGTGATGTTCATTATGTCTACATATATATGGTATTTTGTCTTTGCCTTGATTTCTAGTCCACCTATGCGTCAAATTCATAATTCGTATCTATGGTGTTGCATACTGTTGCTGATATCACATGCTTAGTATCTCATGTATCACATTGGTATCATTTTTTTTGCATCTTCGTTGGTATCCGTTATTCTTTGTATGGATTAGTTTTGATGTTTTTGCTCATATGCTTTCATGTTCTTATCACTCTAAGCTTCATCGTGTTTAAATTAGTTTTATCCTTTGTCTATTTCTGAACAAAAAGGGGGAGATTGCTAGGGGAAGAAATGGTATCTAATCCTATTATAATGGTATCTTCGTTTAGGAGATTTAACTTAGGGTGAGTTGCGACCTTCTTAAGTAGATCACAATTGATAAAGGGGAGAATTAATTTAGGGGGAGTATTTATTTTATATGCATTTAATATATTGATATTCGCTATGCATTTGATAGTTTGCTTAAGTGTGCACGAATTCTTCTGTAATACCCCGATATTTTTGGACCAATAAATTAATTATTTTTGGGAGAAATCATATTATTTTAATTGGAGAAAAAAATAAATTGGCATTTGAGGTCAAAATTTGAAGATGTTAGAAAGTAATTCGAATGGCGATTCTGAGTGTACGGTTGGTTCCGGAAGGGTCGAGATAGTCGAAATGACTGTACTTGGGTCTTATTTGGGTTCCGAAATATTTTAAGTTCGTTTGGCTCGAATTAAAGTAACCGAGTCATTTAAAGTGTGTATTATCATTTAAAGTTCTGTATTTAGGGAGAAGGCTTAAAAGCCTATGGGAGAAACAAATCTCAATTGAGATTAAGAGAAAGCCCTAGAAAGAAAGAGAGAAAGAGAGAGAGAAGGAGAAAGGAAGAAGAGAAAGAAGAAAAGCTTGGGAATTCCGGCAAATCCACGATTTCGAGGGCGATTCAGACTCTATAACTTTGAGGTAAGTGATTAAACTTGCTAAATAATTCTTGTGCATCTTTTATTTCATGAATTGTGGATAAATTTATGGATTTTTTGGTTAAATATGTTAAAACCTAGATTTTTGGTAAAACCTTACATTTGATGTGTAAATGATGAATTTGAGGTTGTAAATTAGTTGGGTTGAGTTATTTGATGTGTATTAATGCTAGTAATATGTTTGGGTTGAAGAATTTTGGTTGGAAGTATGTATTTTGGAGTTTTTGAGAAGTTGGAAGTTAGTAAAAATAGAGTTTGGCCGAGGTTACTGGTAAGGCCGGTCGATCGCGCCTCAAGGTAAAAGCATACTGTCTTCATTTATAGGCATAATTAAAAAGCATCGTCGACCGCGGTTAGGGCACCGGTTGACCGGGCCTCTGTTTTTTGGCTCAAGTTTGGGAATTTAAGTTTATCCCCTTTCCTTTGGGCTTATATTTATGGACCTTCCTAATTATTATATCATAGAGGATTAAGTGATTATTGAAGGGGATTAAGGATCTTAGAAAGTGAGAAGATGTTTGGGGATTATATCATAATGAAATTGAGTGCGTATTTCCCTTCTCATTAAGCACACGAGAGCAACATTTATAGATGATTGGATGAAAATATTGGGGTTTTAGTGATTGATTTAGAGAGAGTGCGAATTTAAGTTATCGTATTGATTTAGTGGAAAATCCTCTTAGTGTCGAGGTTAATAATTGAAGAGTAATAAATGTTGATTGATGTGCATACGGATATAAAGAATATCCCCAACGTAAATTGAATTGAGAGACTAATCAAAATAGATGTGATGGGTGACCTTCAAGTGAGAAATTGTAGTGTATACAAAGTGGGGAAGTTATGCGAGTTAGTGATAAATGGTATATCGAGAGTAATATACTAATAAATGAAATTATTTCATTTATGCCTAAGAGCGTAATAAGGGTATGTATACTTATATGGCGTGATATATATATATATATATATATATATATATATATATATATATATATACACACACCTTGTGTGATGGTATACATTTATATGATGGGATGGTATATGTATATCTAGTGTGTATGATATATGTATATTTATGTGAAGCATACCCCCTCTATGCTATCATGGGAAGTTGCGCGATGTGGGTGAGGCCCCTGGTTTGAGGATTAGGGAACGTATAGTCCCCGGGTCATAGCGTCCATTATTATTGTGTGACTTTTATTAGGGGTGAGACGTGGTGGGTATGTTTCGTCTCACTTTCTGGGAGGAACTATGACCGCTTCCCATACGTTGTGGTTTTGTTTTTACCAAGGCAGTGTGAGATTCCGACTGTTGGTACCCAGGATGATACGTGAGCAATTCCCTGGTAGATGATAGCATTGAGAAACCGCGTCCTCGAGTTATAGCTCACTTGGATGGTTATTATTATACTTGTGTGAATAGTATATTATTTGTATACGATTATGAGCTATCATACATCTACCTCTAATGTAAAGAGACATAAGAATAATGATTGAACCTCATTCCGGGAGATTTTATCCGGACGAAATCATGATGAATATTAAAGTGAATATGAAGCGTATATCATTATATGAGTATGTATATTACGATGGGTATCGAGGGCATAATGGACCTCAACGACCAACATTGTCAAGGAGTAGTGTATCGGGGGGGTTCCTTGTTTAGATTTCTCTTGCGAGACGTCCCACGCACGAAACACAGTGTAATGTTGGGAGTGGGTAGAAGTTAGTCCTTAGTACTCAGATATATATATTAGTAACTCTCGACAATCGATAGTGTCCAGGAGTAGTGTATCGGGGGTTTCCTTGTTTGGATTTCGCTTGTAAGACGCCCCACGCACGAAACGCAGTGCATTATTGAGAGTTGGGAATAGTTAAATTATATATATAAATTAAGTAATTGGGGTTATATGCATTATGAATTGAGGGCATAATGAATCTCGATAATCAATACTGTCTAGGAGTAGTGTATCGGGGGGGGGGGGGTTCCTTGTTTGGATTTTGCTTGCGAGACATCCCATGCACAAAACACAGTGCAGTATTGAGAATTGGGAGAAGTTTAGTACTTAGCATTTCGATGCTATTAACTCTTATATGTTAATAACTAGAATATGAGAAATTCTAGTAAGTGAATTTGATTATGTATATTTATATGTTAAGTAAGTTGACGAACATTTGAGACTATGGTAGAATTAGAAGTTGATGGTTATGTTTTAGATGGAAGTTCAAATGAGTATAAGTTTGGGTGTAGGTTAGATATAATTTCCCCTAGATAGTTTTGGGTCGTTAATTGAGGATCATGTGCATACGTTTAGGTGCGCTTTAGTTGAGAGGTGAGTTTGATTTTTTGGAGAGTGCGACTCCACTTTACTCATGTTATAATGCATTTATAATTATTATGCATTTTAATGCACTTGCTAAAATGGGTTTACACTATATATATTGTATTATATTAGGTGTTCCTCCGCAAGGACGCCATTGATGTTGTCTATCCAGTGCATTCGAGGAAGCTGTGGCAGTTGCGAACTGTTGTGGGATTTTGCTATAGCCGTTTCCTATCTTTTGTGTATCTAGATTAGGATTCAGTTTGTATATTGGGTTTATACCCAAGTGTCATAGATGCAACACTTTTATTATTTCATTCAAAGTTTATTGTATTGTCTGTGACCCGATAGCATATTCGGGTATTTTGATTATGTGAATTTATGTTGTAGTTCAGAATTACTTCTTCTCATTTTCTTCGTGCGCGTATGACACCGTGTTTAGTAGTTATTTTGTTGTTGTTGGTTTTTGCATTATATGTTTTAAATTTTTTTAATTTTTATTTTGTCACCCTCTTTTTGTAGTATTGGGTTGTTAGCCGTGTTTATTTTACTATCGTCAGTAGATGCTGAGGATGATCCACTTGAGATTCCTAATTATTTTAGTATAGGGATGGCCACCCATTATTATTTTAAGCGGGGTGTCACATCTTCTAAATGGCAACTTTCATCGGTAAAGAAATCGATCCTTGGGTTTTTGAGTCAAGCTATGTAATTTTTATTTTGGGTGGGATATTTTTTTAAGTCTAGTAGAGCTTGACGGCCCTTTAAGTTTTTTTGTTGGTTTTTGTCCCGGAATAGCCAAAGGGGGAGATTTGTAAGGACACAAGTCTCCGATTGAGTCTTAATGTAGTGCTGGCTCAATTCCGGACAAAAACATTTGAGTCATAGGATAGTATTCAAGTGTATCCATCCAAGCCTATGACGTGTTAGTTGAAGACATAACGGCCAAGATTATAAAGCTTCAACATTTGCCGGTTTACATGTGCCTTGTTTCTCGTCATCAACATCATATTCCATAGTCTCCAAAAGGTATGAATGCATTTTTATATATAGGAAGAGTTGGAATAATTTTATCAAGGGTGTAATTTTATTTTAAACTGAGGTTTATTTTCAGAAGGTTCCTTTAGAGCTTTAAAGTAAAGTTTCTGGGCTTAAAATCGAATTTTGACCATTCTGGGACTTCGTTCGATATTGTCGTTCGAACGAGTTTTTCGGTCGAACGAGAATGTTGTTCGAACGAGTTTTCCAATGAATTTTTCCCATTGGCCTCTGGAACTTCGTTAGAATGGTCGTTCGAACTAGATTTCGTTCGAACGAAAATCTTGTTTGAACGAGATTTTCAACGGAAAATTTTTTGGGCAGTTTTCTCCACTACTCTACTCTTTTGTTCCCACTAATTTTTCCAGAATTACTAAGGTGCGGGAACCAACTCTTCATAACCAACTTTTTCATATTCTTCTATCCCCTAGAGAGTTTTGAGAGCTTAATGTTTCCATGAAAAATTCTATGTTTTGAGTGTTTTATTTTTTCAAGAAAATCATCCTTAAACACTTTTGGTTTACACCCATATTGTTTATTCCAAATTTCAATATATATATCCTTGCTTGGATTGTTTGGCACCGGGGTTTTCTCTACACCTCAAAGAAGAGAAGTCTGGGTTTGGTTCTACATCCAACAAAGAAGAAGATTGTTTGCTGTGATATACCCACTTGGAGAAAGGCTCCTTGTTCGGGTGACGGTGATCGAAAAAGTCCGATCGGTGGATTCTGAGACCGCGGTGGACCTCCGTGGTTATTTGCTAGGCAGAGGTGTGTACAAAAAGGAGCATCGGGGCTTGGACAGAGTCAAGTCGAGTGTTGTAAGTCTTTCTGTCTTGTACTTATAAAACTCTACTTAGTGGATTTGAGGCTAGGGCCATCCGAGGTTTTTTCCCGTTGTGGGGTTTTCCTCGTACATCGCGGGGTAGTGGTTGTTTACTTATTTTATATTTTGCATATCACATTAGATGCATGCTTAGGTTAAAAAAATAAAATTGGTATATTTAATTTGGGTAAAAATTAATTTAAATCAAGTCATTAATTTTATTGGATAAAATTTTGGTTTGGCATAATTTGCAAAAATGAATATTTATTGTTAAGCAAAATTTCTAGGAATTGGGTTGAATTTCTTTTGGGCTAAAAGTTAAATATTCACAAGTTTATTTTAAAGTGCAATTTTTAATTTTTAAAGTCTCACATGTTTCATTTTCTCTGTTTTTTGTATCCCTACTAGTCGTAAATGACTCAAAGGAGATTTTGTCTCATATTTTCAAAGTGGGATATTAAAGCACACTATATATATGACTCATTTGAGTATAAAATATAAGAGCATATCTAGTTTGGAAATAGCGACACAATTATGTCATCCTATTCTAGAACCCTAAGCCTCATGTATCTTAATGATCTACATCAACAACAATCAAGGATTCAAAAGGTAGTAACCAACCTAACTCATAACACCTAGGACAACATTTATTTGACATTTTATGTGTATGAGGTGTGTATGTGTTCACATTGACTTAAAATTATTTTTTAATATTTTTAAAGATTTTTAGGAATTTTTTAAATAATTAAAACCTATTTTTAAAAAATTTAAAATTAGGTTTTAAAATTGTGTGGGCCATTATATAATATCCTAAAGTTCCTAAATTTTTCCTTGGGTAGAATTCAAAAGCGGTAGAGACATTTGGGGTGGAAAATGAGATTTTTTAAAACTCAAAAACACGTGTTTTACAATCAATCTGGGTCACACACGTGTTGCTCTATCAACGATCAGATTTATGTTTCTTTCATCTCACATACTTGAGAGTTAATATGGAACGTTGGTTTGAAATCTTCAATGGTCTACATGCGTTTTATCTCAATCCATGTCTTACCTGTTTGAGCCAATCACAAAGAGTTTAAATGCGGTGCATCTTGAACCGTTAGATTTACAATCGTTTGCTCGACTTAATCTTGACCCTTGACTTTGAACCCCATTCCAGATCCTTTCATCGTCTACTACAAATAAGGATTTAGGGTCATTAGCTTCTAACTTTTGGCAAGTCTGAGAGTTGGGAGAAAATAAGATAGAGAGAGATAAAAAAGAGAGAGAAAAAGAAAATCGCAAACCAAACTCTGGCCAAAATTTTCTAGAAATCTTTTGAGAGTTTGAGATTTTTTTTTTGTGTTCGTGGTTCAAAATCCTCTCTGGTTTACATATCTTGTCCAACACTTTCACCAAGTCTGATCTCTTCTCATACCTTTGAGATTTGTAGATATGACTAAGTGATACAATCACGATTTACGGTTAGGACTGATTTCTTCATTAGAAATCATCTCTCTGTTGGATTTTTAGTTTTAAAACGTTTTTATCAATTTTTTCCCAACATATCTCCTTTTCTGTTTTCAAGTTTTCTTGAAAAACAAGACTTCAAAATTTTCAGGTCTAAAGATGTTTATGTCTCCCAGTTTGTATTTCACATTTTTGTGAAATAGTTTTGTAAATAAATAAGAGGGAGACATATATGATCTTGGATATTTTATTATAGCAATATTGTTTTCTGATCTGCCTTAAAAAGAGGAGTCTATTTTCATGAATAGTTGATTAAGAACTCTTGTATGTCATTTAGACCAAATTTGTAATTTGTAGGAAATCGTCTGTATAAGTGTGAGTGAGTTGCATGCATGTGTTTGGCACATCACTTCACCACACTTTCACACAACATCACTAAAGTTGTTTTGGTAAAGAGTTTTTTACCTCAAAGCCGACATAAATAAGGAGCAAAGGAGTAAAGCTTGGAGTACGTTAAAGACAATTGTCTGAAGCCAGAAAAGTCAGAGAAAAACAAGGAGCGCTTCTATGATTTCTTGATTTTTAAGGTCTGTTTTGGTTGGATAATACGTCGCTTGCTTGTTCTCTAAAACTCATTCTAGTGGATTTTTGTTTTACTTTGTAGAGGGAGTCGTGGATGTTTCCCCTATTTGATAGGGGTTTTACCACGTTAAAATCTTTGTCTTGTGCGAATGTTTTTGATACTTGTTTTAGTTTTGCTATCACTTCTACCAGTGTTTAATTTTTTTTTAAATCTTTAAGTTTCTTGTTCAAAAACATTTTCTAACATAACTTGAGTTTTCCTTGGTGTTATTAAAAGTGTTTCCTGAAGAAAACATTTGGACCCTTCTTAACTATTTTATCTTTTGATTAAACGACTTAGTAAGGTATTTTCACTCACTCCTTGTAAGAAGATGAATTTCACAACAATAATAGTAACTTTTCCCAAGAGAAGACTCCTGTGAGTGATGGTTGTCAGTAGGGAGTGAAAGATCAAGGCACTTAGCACTAGCGAGAGAGCAGGGAGAGAATACTAGGAGGTTATGGTGTGATTTTGGCAAAATAATAGTGTAACTTGAGTTATCATCTCTTACTTAACCTTTCCCAGGGTTCCTATTTATACTTGGGCACTAGGGCTGAGTTGAAACTCTTGGGCGCCAAAATTGAGAGGGTTGGTGAGGGATAAGGTCTGAAATGTACCATTTGTCCTTACCTGTGTGCAGCCGCCTGTCCCCTCTGATAAGTTCCACCTGGTGCAAACCAAAGTCAAAAGGAAATATGTTTGCTCTTGAGGACAAAATATGTGATTTGGTAAATATTGTTTAAAACGGTAACTTGTGGTATAAAATTTGTGAACTTGAGAGGGTAGGCCTCAAGGACCACCTCCTTTAAAATCATTTCTGCTAGGGGGGTGTTCTTGAGGACCCCCTTCTCTAAAATCTTTTTTTATATTAAAAATTCATTTATGGTGAGCAACCTCTTGGTTACTCATTCTAGTTATGACTGAGTATGCCGTGTAAGGACTTGAGTGACTCCTAGGGTCTTTCTACTAGTATTATCTCAATCCTTAAGTGCTAAGTTGAAATTTCTCAACAAACCTTGTTCCTTAGCCGCTAAGCCAAAACTCTCAAGAGATCCCAATTGGCCCATTTATCCCTTCTTGCTCAACTGGGCTACCTGTACAAAAAAGTAAGTGCTTGTTCTTCTGTTCTTTGAAAGAATGATTTTTCATGATGAGGGGGTTTCTCATGCTTTCCACTCCCTCATCCTGGCCTATTTTCTAGAAGCTGAGGGGGAGAACCGTGAGGGTTCCCTACCCAAGATTTTCTGGAAGCTAAGGGACCTTGAGGGTTCCACGTTCAATATTTTCTAGAAGCTGGGGGGAGGACCTTGAGGGCTCCGCACTCAATATTTTTCGGAAGCTGAGGAACGTTGAGGGTTCCGCTCTCAATATTTTTTGAAAGCTTAGGAACAATTACGGTTCTGCGCTTAATATTTTCTGGAAGTTGAGGAACCTTGAAGGTTCCGTGCTAAATATTTTCTAGAAGCTTAGGAACCTTGAGGGTTCCGCTCTCAATATTTTCTAGAAACTGAGGAACCTTGAGGGTTCCACGCTCAATATTTTCTAGAAGATGAGGAACCTTGAGGGTTTTGTGCTTAATATTTTCTGGAAGTTGAGGAACCTTGAGGGTTATGGGCTTAATATTATATGGAAGCTAAGGAACCTTGAGGGTTCCGCTCTAAATATTTTTTGGAAGCTGAGGGACCTTGAGGGTTCCGTGCTCAATATTTTCTGGAAGCTAAGGAACCTTGAGGGTTCCGCATTCAATATTTTCTGGAAGCTGAGGAACCTTGATGGTTCTGCACTCAATATTTCTGGAAGCCAAGGAACCTTGAGGGTTCCACACTCAATATTTTATGGAGGTTGAGGGGGAGGGCCTTGTGGGCCCCTCGCCCCAAAATATAATGAGTGAGCTTAAAACGCCCTTCTACACGAAACAAATAAATATTCATCAAATCTCACATAAGTAACAAATCAATTTCTAGCTGAACTCATGCATATGTCAAAATTCGAACCCTAGAAAAGATTGAATTTATGATTTCTTAGTTGAATACTTCTTTAACTGTAAATGTAATAAAAATAATTTACCAGGGGTAAAAATTGCGAGTGCAATGGTATTTTTGTCATCCAATTCTAGTGCTTCTTGTGATAACTCATCCAAGCTCTGGTAGGACCAAACAATCTATAAACTAAAATTAGGATATACTTGAGTAACTATCTTCATAGGTCAAGGTGGTTTTCTATATAAAAAATAGACTGGAAGTATGTTGGTACCCCTAAATCGTCCACTTGACTCGTCAATCTCTTCGGTGAATATATAACCACCCACCAATTCATATTTTTAACATCTTTAGAATAAAATAATTGATTATCCTCAGATGTGAGAATGGAAGGCTCATCAAACTCTTTGTCAATGCTCTTAAATTTATCAAAATTTACCATCACTAAACTGGAATTCGGACAAAGGTTACAACCATTAGTCTTGTTATCCACCCTCATCCAATTACAATAAAATACCACCTCCTTAAATACGATATAGTGTATCTCAATAATTTGTTTGATGACTCCATACCACATAGTCCAAGTTGTTTTGAGGTTCTTACCACTTTTTCTAGCTCGAAAATGTGTCCATGCCTTCAAATAAACAACACTATCCTGTGTAATAACCATATCGTCATGATACTTAGGAGAGAATACAAAACCATTTACACGATACTTTTTTTTATAGGTTTTAGCCTTGAATTGCGACCCTTGAACTAACTGCTATAATGTTTCTTTTGTCTTTGTCTCTCATGATTTCACCAACTATGTTCAATAGAAACCAATCATAATTATGTCCATATATGTTTTTATCTCAAGAGTTTATGAGAAAAAGGCATTAAAACTGTTAGTATTTATAGAATCACCTTCTCTGATAACCAAGGAATTACAAATGTTTTTTTCTCCACTTGTATTATTTCAATCCTTTCCCCTTTTGCATAAGACACGGAGTTTAATGATGCTTCATACTCAATACAATATATCATTTGATATAAGTGGTTATTAATCAAGACATTTACTAAATTTTAATTGATAATCGAAGAAAAAAATCTAATCTATAATAATCCTGAAGTCCATCGACATTAAGTCCAAATAACACCCATCGACATATTTGTTGGAATTTTATTGGTCCCAAACTTATAGTGTTATCACCAAGCAAACACCACTCATCAGAGAAATCTCCATCTTCCTATAAAAAGTCTTTACATGACCATTTATGATTTCCATCTAACGAATTTGGCATGTACTCCATACAATATCTAACAGATTCGGTAACGACATAGGGCTTTGTAATGGAACCTTCAACATACCGCTTATTACCAGGTACACCTTTAAAATCTTTCATCGTCCTGTTTGTACACGGAAATAAAAATTTATAGCAAGCAATATTAACGTGAATTGTGCATATTAAATTTATTTAAAAATGAAAAATCATTCTTCAAAAATATACATCCAATGAGCGTTTGTTGGTCCACAAACCAAGGCTTCATCTGCTAGATGCACAGTGAGGTGAATGCTAATTGAAAAATAATGGTGGAAAATATTTCTCAAACATGCGGAATGCTTCACAAACCATGTGTTTGGCTCTTAGGTTATCTTTCGAATGAGGATCTTAGAGCATAAGATGTTAAAGAACAAGCTCAATTATTAGACTGCTCTTCTCAAATATCGATGTTTCAGGAAGGCGTGTTGGAGCAACACGGGTAGAAAGTGTTCCATTATGATATGATAGTCGTGGGACTTCAATGAGTGCAGAGACGAAGGATCAAGACTTACAATATTTCTCAAGTTAGATGAAAAACTAGTAGGAAGCTTTAAGTCTTTTAAAATCTGGCAGAATTGTCTCTTTTCCTCTTTATCCAAGATAAACGGTGCATTGGTTTTTTCTTTTTCTCAATGTGCGCATTAACTTTAAGCCATTGATCGTTGCGTATGCCCACGTCCTTCATATCTAATCAGCCATTTTCTGTATATTTTGTTTTATTAGCACCATAAATTATGTTTATTAAATGCTCTGCAACGTTCTTCTTGGTGTGCATAACATCAGGGCCATGTTGAACTTGATGATGTCACTAGTATTCCAAGTAAAAAATGGATTTTTTATACCATGATTCTTTAACTTCAACACTGTCACTTTTGACCACATCATTTTCACTTCCATTCTCATTATCAGACTTACTCTTCTTAGAAGGAACTATTGAGGCTTTTCCAGGTACATACTTGATTTTGCTCAACTTTTCAACAAATGCATCTCCATTAATTCAAACTGGGGAGAGTTCTTATTAAATAAGTCCCTAACCTTTACCACTCCTAAATGGGTTATCTCTCTCAAGAAACATATGATAGTTTGTGTAGACTATCTTCTTGCTGTTAACTAACCGAACTGATGGTGTTTCATCACCACAAATAGGACATGCTTTGTAGCCATGTGTTATACATCCAGATAAGTTTCCATATGCAGGGAAATCATAAATCCCCCACATCAACATATCTCTTAATGTAAATCGTTCCATTTTTTACATGCCAAAAGCTGGAACTCCCTCCCATAATTACTTCAACTCATTTACCAGCGACTGAAGGAAAACATCAACGTCTTGACCCAATGCCTTAGGCCCAGGAATTAACAAAGACAATATTTTAAACTCATGCTTCAAGCACAATGATGGGCCCATATTATAAGGCGCGGCCATAACTGGCCAACAACTATAACTACTAGATTGTATACCACGGGGAGTGAACCCGTCAATAGCTATGGTAAGCCAAACATTACGCCCTTCTTAAGCAAAATCCGTCCATTTAATTTTTAGCATTCTCCACTGAGATGAATCATAAGGATGTCATTGATTATCCCATGAACTTGTTGCTCAATGGTGCCACATCGTTTCATGCGCTATCTAAGGCATAGTGTTTAATCTCCTTAGCCTTGGAATCAAAGGAAAATGTCTCAATACTTTCCTCGGTTATTTGCATACCCTTTTTTCTTTACTTATAGTCACTAAATATCTTAATGTCCCATACTGAGGACATTCTTCTAATTATTCATTCTCTTTCTAGTACAAAATACACTTATTATCATAGGCATGAATGTATTTTTCTTTCAACCCTAAGTCTTTCATCATTTTCTTCATTTATGAATACTTTTTTGGTAAAATGTTTTTTTGGAAGCCACCTTTTTATAATAGACAAGAGAGCGATCATGCTATTTCCCTACCAACCAAAATGCTTCTTCAAATTATGTAATTCCACAACTGCAGAGAGATTAGTCTCAGGACCATCACATGAACTATCTAATTTCTCAGTCGCTAATCTATTATACTCTTGATACTTCTCATTATTAACATGCAATTTTTTTGCCCGGTCGGGTTCTCTATAATGTTGTCCGTGCACTCCGTAGCACGTCTCAACTAAGTCTCAAAGCCTTTCATTCTCAATTTTCTCATCATTCTTAGCCTGTCCATCACAATCAATAGTATCTATAATAGGATTCAGGGAGTTCGAGGATCTTATTTCACCATCTAAAATCCATTTAGTATATGTTGTGTCTATACCATGTCAAATCAAATGACTCCTAATATCTGACGTACTTAACCGCTTCTTATTTCGATACTTAACACATGGACAATGAAATGTCGAGAGATGATGTCCATTGTTTGCAATTGCAAAATCAAGGAAATATGTTACTCCATTTATATAAACTTCGTTTACTCTGTTCCTCTCATTCATCCATCATTTGTTAAATATTTGGGACATTTTGCACTACCAAAAAAAACATGCCATACAATTTTAACAATGATTTATCTAACGAATACTCTAATAAGCTCGGTAAATTTCTTGAACTCATCAAAAACTAATCAAACAAAATATTTTATATAATGAACTCAATAGCTGACTTAAAACATGCCATATAATTTTTTACTCCGATGTATTTATACGAAGCGAAGAAAGTCGTGATGACTTAGATTAATAAGAATACATTTTGTCCAGGAACCCAAACCCAAACCCAAACCCAAACCCAATTAAAAAATAAAACCCAAACCAAAACCAAACCAAACCCAAACCAAGCCCTGATTAAGAAATTAGACCCTGGTCGAAATCAAACTCAAATCCAAATAAAAGAGTAGACAAAAACTTGTAAATTAGTGGACTGGAGAGACTATATTTTAACCACTCATTTTTAAGTGAAGGAATTGGATCAACATTATGTATAAATTATATTATAAACCAACATGTAATTAAAGGGTTAAAATAACAGATCACAAATCACAAACATATTCATATATGACAATTGAGACGCATAGATCCTAATATTTTTATTACTTTATGTATAAAAATAGGAAATCAAGTAGTCAATATAAATACAATAACGGAAATTTAGTCATGCAGAAATTATTAATAAGTAAGAAAAAAGAACAAAGCAGTAAAAATCCTTACCTAGTTATTGAAGACGCAGAATAATCTGAGAGGAGGAGTTACCTGAGGTATGAGTAGAAAATGATATGAGAAGAGTAGAAATCAAAACCTAATCAAAATCAAACAAAGCTATAATTATGAAATCAAATCCTAGTCAAAATCAAACCTATCTCTAATTATGAAATAAAACCCTAATCAAAATAAGACTCAAAGCAAATTCATCTAGTATATTTTTTGTTATTGCAAATTCTTATAAGCAACGATACATATCAATTCAGTTTGTTTGTGTTAGCACTTAGCCCAATTGATTTCTTATGACAATTTCTTGATGTGTTAGCACGAATTTTTTAAGTTAGTATTACTTTGTTAGTTCAATAATTCTTTTTGAAAAAATAAAATAATTTATGCACAAAGTAAAGTCAAAACGCAAACCTTGATCTCAAGATGCATGGCCTTTGCTTATCTTATATGGATTTGCTATATTAACTTGTTCACGATTATTGCAATCGCGCTATTTATTTCTCACAATTTCATAGTTCCCTGATTTTTTTATCCCCTTATAGAAATTGTATTAGGCATGAAACCAAAGCATAAAAATCATCACCTAATTGATAACAATATTTAGTAGTGATTATTTCAATAATGCGACCGAGATGTTTAGTAGTGAGGTATTAAGACAATGAAATTACAAAATCACCAACAATTTTACTAATCATCCCAAGTAAAAACTACTAAATGCACCTATGATTTTTTGCTTAACCTCAACAATAGTAAACTATATTTACATAGATCCCTCCATCATAAAGAGAGTAATATTAGCAATTATGCATTTTGTTATATAGGATCATATATAGGGAAAAACAAATTCTAGTCTTCTAAATTACTAACTGACTGGGGATTGATTCTTATCATGAGAACTATACGTTAACACTCAATAATCAAACGGTTTGAAAAGGCTCAAAATCAAAACCAAACATTTATCAAAATCAAACCAAGATCTAGTTTCCTAATCAAAATCAAACAAAGATCTAATTATGAAATCAAACCTTAATCGAAATCAAATCAAGTTATAATTATGAAATCAAACCCTAATAAAAATTCAATTCAAATAAAACGGTATGAGAAGTAACCATCCATTATATAGAAAAAGTACCATCCATGAGTACGTAATGCTATGAAACTTCTTGTTTCTAATTATACATAAACAAGAAAAATTGAATGACACATGATGGTGAACTACGAGTCTAAGTTAGAGTTGAAGAGAACCGATCTTCCTATTATTAAAATAATACTCAAGTATGTAGTTATGGTAAGCTTGACCAGTGACACACACATATAATTTAAAAGCACATAAGAATCCAACATAACCTTATCTCGCATTATACATTTTGTTCAGAAAATATTTGATTTTGTCAATAAAATAGAAAACTCCAAATAACTGTTTCTTTCTTTGCTTTTTCTTTATTTTTATTTGTAGAAACCATATTATCCTCAACATATACCTACTACTTTTTCTAGTCATATTCAAATTAAAGTAATATATGCTTTAAAAAACACATAAATAACACCCTCACCGAAGCTCATTTTTTTGATTGTTTTTATAAATTAAATAACGTTTTGGAATAAAATAAAAAGGCTTGGCCTAAACGTGTATTAAAAATGTTCGTGGGATTATTTTATATATGCCCCTTTTTTCATGGTTTAGAGAGTCATTTATAGCTACCGAGGCCTAAAATCAATTGTGGCCAAAGTGTAATCAAAATGGAAGGGACCAAATGCTAAAAATTCTTGAATATTTTGTAGTTACATCATCTACGAGGCAAAGATAGTGAAGAATGTATTTAGCCCTTCACAAGTAGTAGCCAACAGGTTTTGAGGGTTGTCCATTTTATAATAATAACAAATAATTTAAAGATTTTTTTCTTTTCAAAATCAGCTACCAAGACATATAATAAGAGTAAGAACTACCAAGAGTATGATCAAACCATATCAAGATCAAGAACATGTTCGTATTATAAATCTTGATACTACCATATAGTCAATTTAAAACTGATAGGACATATGAAAAATGAAAATTTGAAATCTACAAAAGGCTTACCTAAAATCGAACTCTGAAATCTTGAAAAGGATGAATCGTTATCTAAAATCAATTGAAAATCATAAAGCGTCATAATGAAATTTGAAAAATGCTGAGGGCTGAAGGGTTGAGAGTTTGGTTTTTTTAGCATTAAGGGTTGAGAGGAAAAGCGTTGAGGGTTGAGAGTGTTTTGGAGTGTTGAGGATTTTTTGGGACTGTAAAGAGTCATGTGTGTTAGTAGGTGTTTTGAGTTTTTTTTTTCTTTTATTTCTAAAATACCAGAAATATGTATTAGTAGCAATTTTAAGTTATTACTAACACTATAAGAATGTTACTTATAGTAATAGTATAATAATGTTTGTAATTATAAAATAAGTCTATTACTAATAGCCCGTTTTGGTGTAGTGTAGTCTATCGAGGGACCAAAAACTTCCACTAGATTTGATCGAGTACGATTCTTCTAGCTTTGTTAACAACCTTTAGACCTTATCCTAATAAGAAGGATCCCCTACTTCCGCTTTCATAAAACGAATGATGATCTCATGTGTAATGGTTAGAATTTCCATGCATGCATGAGATAAGTCATCCTTAGTGCTGAGTGAACCTAACTTCTACTTCCAAATTACTGAAAGTGTAACTCTTGGACTTCAGCTCAAGGTGTCTGCCACTACTTTCTCCTTCCATGGTGATACTGGATATCAAATTGGTAGTCCTTCACTAACTCAAGCCACCGACGCTGCCTCATATTTAACTTTCTCTACTAGAACAACCACTATAAACTCATATTGTCTGTTAAAAGAGGGAATCTATCCCCCTAAAAATAGTGCCTCCAAATTCGAAGAGTAAATGCTACTGTTCACAATTTCAAATCATGGGTGGGGTAATGCCCCCTCGTGAGGTTTAAGATAGTGGGAATAATAGGCTATCTAACTCTCCTTCTGCATCAATACTCCCATGTCCTTGTAGTAACTCATCAGTATACACCATGTACAACATCCCACCATGAGGTAAAGTGAGCATCGGAGCTTAAGTCAATTTGACCTTCAAATCGTTAAAATCTAGCTTGAAATACTCATCCCAAGAAAATGGTAAATGTTTCTTCATCAAATTTTTCAAAGGCTCATCAAGAACCCCTAATTGAACTGACGATAGTAGCATGCTAATCCCATATAAATCATAGGCATTATGGGTTATCTCAACTCCATCATTGCCGATACTTATTCGGGTCCACTAGTATCACTGCCTCAGACACAATGTGATCCAAAAAATTCACCTCCCTCAACGAAAGTCCACACTTCTTGAACTTAGCATAAAGTTGATGGCGTCGTAACGTCTATAAGACCATCCACAAATACTGAGCGTGATCGTCTATAGGCTGAGAGTAAATCAGGATGTCATTTATTAACGCAATGAGAAACTGATCCTATAACTCCATTAATACCCTTTTCATAAAGTCCATAAACATTGTTGATGCGTTGGTTATCCCAGATGGAATCATGAACTCATTTGATGCGTATCTCGTAAAAAATGCCATTTTTGGAATATCGTGCTCCCAAATCCTCAACTGATGGTACCTCGACCTTAAATTAATCTTTGAAAAGTATGAGGCACCCGTCAACTAATCAAAAAAGTCATTAATATAGGGTAAAGGATATTGGTTCTATATGGTGACCTTGTTCAACTCCTGATAATCAATGCATAATTTCAACAATCTATTATTCTTCATGAAAAAGATCTGAGCTCCCCAAAGAGAAACACTCCTTCGAATAAATCCTTATCTCAATAACTCTCAAATATTCTCTCTTATCTCTCTTATATCCATTGTATCCATGCGATAAGGTTCTCTGGAAATATGTCTCATGCCCAAAGCTAAATCAATAACGATCTCAATTTGTTTAATTGACAGCAGCTCCAATATCTCATGCAACACGTTCAAAAACTCCCTAACAATAGTAATAGAGTCCAAAGACACTGTGAGTCCATCTAAATTTCCTCCTCAATGTAATGCAATTTCTTTCTTGACCCTACGCTTAGTAACGACATTGCAACCAAGTACATCTCCTACCATGGAATGGAAAAGACAATGAAACTCCCAAAAAATCAACATAAGCATGATATATAGATAACCAATTCATCCCTAAGATGACAATATACTTAGACACATATAAAATTAAAAGTTTGGCTACAAAGTGAAGTCTACTAATAACCACCCCTAACCCTCTAACCAATATATAACATTATATTTGATGCTAAGTGTACCATACCCAATAATTGAGCAAAACAACTATCGATGAATGAAAATGATACATCAGTATCAAAATAAATGCGTCCTACATGACCAAAGATAGGAAATATACCCTCAAATTCCTAGGCTGGTGCTAGTGCCTCCCTAGGAACGACGTGGTACACATGCCTGTACAATTGTTGATGATGTTTTGGAGGTTGGGCTGGTGGTGTTAGTATTATTGACACTATAACCATTAGTGGGGCTAGTAACTACTGATGCTTCCCCTGAGGTGCATGATACCCACGTTGACCTCCCTCTTCCAGTGTTCCTTGATTGCCCCGAGGTTACCTTTTAGCTACGTATCCTGCCTCTTTGTAGGTAAACCAATGGCCATGGAACTAGCGCCTACCCTGCTTCGGTCTTTATTATCCCTGGTGGCCATGACCCTACTACCCATGGACATGATGGCCTCTAGTCTATTGTCCATGGCCATGGTGGTCACAATACTCTTTTGTTCTTCTTGTGGTGTTTCTCTCATAGCTTAGGACGTTTAGACTGCTGGGCTCTAAAAGCAAGTTTTATAATTATTCAATTTATTTTTTATTTAGCTTATCCAATTACTCATAATTTCACCTTTATGACTGATTTCATGTATTCAACAACAAGAAGTTTTTGACATTGGAAAGATTGAAGATCATTCGTCACATTTTTACCCGAGAAGAGTTATGAGGTAGTTTGGTAAATACCTTATTTTTCTAGGAGTTCATTCTTAAGGAGTTTGTATTTTAAATGTTTTTAAAAGTTTTTATTTTTTTTTGAAATATCACTAACTCCGTTAGAAGGAGATTGACATGTCATTCGAACGAGATTCCGTTTGAACAAAATTTGAAACGTTGCCTTTTGGTCAGTTCTTGAATGTCGTTCGAAGTTTAATTGGAAGTAGTTCAAATGAGATTGGGTACATCATTAGAACCAAGTTTCCCATATTGGAACGACATCTAAAGAAATACACTCTGAAATGCCGTTCTAAGTTTCCTTGGAAACCTGTTCGAACGAAAAAGAGTACGTCGTTCCAACGAGGTACCAGGTGTTTTGAACAAGCGAGAAAGTTTATATTTTTTAGTTAAATCCAATCCAAATTTCTAATGCCTATACTTTTGCAACAAACTGCCTTATAAATAGAGATGCGGGATTATAGTTTTAAACAACTCATCTTTTACCTCTTCTAAGTCATTTTGAGTTCCTTTTATGATCAAACTCTATCGTTTGTCATAAAAACCCCTTGAAAATTTAGAAATGACTTTATCAAATCAATAAGAACACATTCTTTCTCAAACACCCTTTTAGAATTCATATCTATGGATGATTTGTGGAGTCGAGGCTCTACATCTAAAGAAGAAGGCTGATCGGTGGATACCGAGGGAATAATGCTTCATTTAGGCGGTGCTGGACTATGCCGTTATTTTATAAGACTTGAAGAACTACGCATTATACTTAGTGTGCTAAGTATTCAGTGAGTAGTCTAGTGTTTGTCAATTCTTGTACAATGCTAAAAAATAAAGGTTTTTCTTGAAAGGGATTTTTCTTTGCTTCTTTGCATGCTTGGGTTACTTGTTTGATTTGGCTTACTTAATTTAGACTTCATCATTATATGCACACTAAATTAATTCAAGATAAAATATGCTAAAATTTGAATTTGGTTGTGTTTGGCCTAAGATATGAATCAATCCATAGAATTTGCTTTCTCAAATTAGTATCCGAGCAGGTTAAACCAAGTTTTGTTTAATCCTTTAAAAAATTGGATTATATGAATAACTAGGTGTAAACCTGCGCGATGTGCGGGCGAGACGACTATGTACACTGATACAAACATATTTTTTAATGTACTATTAAATTATAACATTTTTTATATATAATTAGTTTCACCACATTTGGGTTGTTACTAAAAAATATAAAGAAATTTTCACCTAATGACTGAAAAAATTATACCAATAAATTAAATATACAATTTTTCCAATCAAAGTTAAAAATAAAAAATAATTTAAATTAAAAGAAAAATAAAAACTTGTATTGAGCGTCGAGATATTAATACAGTGACAAATTGTAAACATAAAAAACACAAATTGTAGATGTAAAAAGTAAGCACAATGAAATGGCTTTTCCTTAACAACGACAAAGAAAAAAATTTGACTTCTTTTGACTCAGCATAAATATAAAACATAAGCGAAAAAACTCCATTCACTCCAAATAAAACCCACCAGCTCTAAACAGAGTTGAGAATGATTCCCTTTCATTCTTTCGTCAAAAACCCATCTGCAAAACAAAGATTTTTTCCTAATACTCCAAAACACCAAATCGGATAAATCCTCAACCATCAGCAAATCTGAAAAAACCTAGTCAACATTCGAACCCAAAACTTTACAAACCACCAAAACCAAAGAACTACTCAGAAGACGAAGAGACAACCCCAATAACCACAACACCATAAAAAAAACACCCAACATTTCTCAAAACTCAGATCACAAAATATAGCAACAGATATAAATAATTTGACTTATAATGGTTTTCCCCAACCTATGTCAGAAATCAATAGATTTTTGAAACCAAATTCAAAACCCCTATCTATCTCTGCACAGTCAGTCGATCTTCTCTTGGGCTGATTTGGGTGCTATCTTCTTTTGGTTTGGGTTGATTTGAGGTTCTTGTTTTAGTCTGGGGGTTACACTATTTGGATTGTTGTTATTGCTTTTATTTAAAGGTGGTTTCATCCATCGAAAACATGTCTTCTGATAGCTCGATTCCATCATGCCCCCTGTGTCAGGTTAATATTCAGCGATGTGTTGTTGGATGGCGCCTTGTGGGTTTGTTCCTAATTTTATGGTGGTTTCAGTGATACCACGTTTGCATTCTACCATTGAGTTATGTGTTGACCCGTGTTGGGGCTTGTCTCTTTTTGTGGTAGCGATTGAAAATGGAATGGAATTTTTGTAGGGTTTATGTTCATGAGGGGCAAAATGCTACGGTTGGGTCTCAATGTGAAGAGACTAATATGCATTTATTAGGGTATATGAATTATATACTTATTGAGGGAAGATGAATAGATTTTCTAAAGGAAATGACAGGAATGAAGGGAGAGGGAACAAATGGGTGAGTTAGAAAGAAAAAATAGGAAGAGTAAAAAAAAGGGGGGGGGGGGGAGAGAGAGAGAGAGAGAGAGAGGTGATAATAAGAGTCTCCACGTGGATAGGCTCTCTGATGAGCAGCATTAACACTCTGTATAGAATTTTATAGTATATAAAAGATTTGTATAATAGGTTGCCTATTTTTAATGGGCCAAATTATGCCTACTGAAAAGCTAGGATGAGGTCTGCTTTAAAATCTATTGATGAAAGAGTTTGACTTTTTTGTGAAAGAGGATGGTCACCACCCACTGTGAGTAATGGCGATGTCATAGGTCTAATACCTGTCTCTGCTTGGACATAAGATGATTTTAAATGGAGTAATTTTAACTCATTCCATTTAAGTGCTATTTCTGGAGCCGTTACCCCAAACGAGTTCCGCCGCATCATGATGTGCATTAAGTCCAAGGAGGCGTGGGATATCCTCTAACTCACTCATGGAGGTACTAATGCTTTGAAAGATTCTAAGCTTCAAGACCTCACCACACAGTTTGAGACTATTACCATTCTAGAGTCTGAGTCTTTAGATGTATTTTATGCATGATTGTATGCTAGTATTAATTCTAGTTTTAATTTAGTTTAGAAAATTCCTGAGATGCTTATAGTTAAAAGTATTTTGAGATCACTTCGAGATCATTTTATTTCGGAGGCTATAGTGATTAATTCGTTGGGGAATATTAGATACACTTAGGTTAATAGAACTCATAGGAGACCTTCAAACTTATGATACATACATGTTTTCCAAAACTGTTAAGCCAAAGGAAAAGGGATTTGCATTAAAAGTTCAATCTAATAAGAAAGAGGAAGTGTCGTCTGACCTCGAGTATGATTTTTATCCCGACGATCTCCCCCTTTTTGCAAAAAAATTCTCAAACTTAGAAAAGAAAATACATTCAAAATAAAATAAAAGTTTTGAGAACGACAAAATATAAATCGGGCAAGAAAAATTTTGAAAGAAAAAGTTTACCCTAAGAAAAATGAAGATAGATGTTATGAGTGCGAGGATATGGGTCACAAAGATCACGAGTTTCCATGAGATTTCAGAGATAAGGCAAGGGAAAAATACCTATAATGCCACGCTTAGTGAGAGCGATGTCGAGTTGGCTGATTTCATGGGCGAGCCACTATATGGATGTAACTTCACCACGTTCATGTTGAGTCATGTTAGTGTAGCTAGTTCACCTCACACACTAAACATGATTACCTCAACAGTGAGTCTAGTCATTCCGAAGATACTAAGGCAGATGGTGCTTTGAATGAGGGAGATAGTGACTGACGTGAACACAAATGTGTCTAAAGTGCGTGCTTTATAGGCTCAAGTGCAAGCCTGTCGCGTTAGTTATAATCCGATAAGTCGGGATCGTCTCCACAGGGAACAGAAATTGGCAATTATGAATAACGTAGGAAAAGATTATTTAACCTTCAAATGATTCCTCAAAAGAAAATAAATTATGATGATTTATGGTTTGAAATTTCCAATTGGTGATGAAATAAAAATTTAGAATAAACTACGTGCAAAAAAAACAACAACTAAGAATTGTAAAGAGAATAGATATGAGTATGAGAGGAAATAGGTTAGGATACAGTCCCCCAATCCATAGTAATTTACTGTATAGAATACTAGAATTATAAATTAAAATCTTAACTGAACCCAGTCTTTATAGATCCTAAGCATTACATATATGAGGGAACTAGCCCGCATCATAAGTAATCAAAGGTAAATATAAAGTGGTGTACAACTATTACACTTGCATAGTATTCTTAAACATCCCAAGTACCTAGGGCAAGAGAGATTAAAAGATCTACTATGTTCATATAATTTCCTTACACGATTCAGTTAATTTTAAATTTAAACTCTATGTTCAACATGGGTAATTAACCTCAGGTGGGTTCATTAAGCCAAACCCTTGCAAATTTAGCTAGACATGGTTTTGTTAGATGAAAAAAAAACTATAACTATGCATGGAATCATAGATCTAAGAAACATAGCTTCAAAGAGAAATGCAAAACAATTGAGAATCGAATTGAAAGTAAAATAAAGAACAAATAAGAGAATGGAATTTGATAATTGGATTGAAGATTGAAATTTGTAACAAAAACTTGAACTGAAATTTGAACTTGAATCTTTAATACTCATTCGCCTCCAAATTACAACTAGGGTTTCTAAACTATGAAATTGTCTGCCAAAAAGAACTCTTCCTCTCTTCTAGGGCTTGGCCTTTTATAACACTTAATAATCGTTTTTACAGCTAATAAAAAAATCATACAAGAAATTCCAAGAGATATGCCTTTTTCAGTTTCCATAATAAAATCCATAAATTCAACAGTCGGACCGGTCCGGATTCCATCGGATCAGTTCATTTTTTCTCCCATTGGACCGATTTGATATCGAATTGGTTTGTTTTTCATCGGTTCTGTATCGATCCCGGGGCTACTGGAATAGAGACATTTCGGATCGGTCTGATCGCAACCGGATCGTTCCGATATTCTTCAATTTTAACTTTTTCCACCAACTTTGACTTGCCATATCTTTTGATCTAGAGCTCCAATTTGATTGCTGTTTCTTCCTACGCTCTTGTGAGATGATGATCTTAAACTTTCATTTAGGCTTCAAATTCGAACTCCGGGTGTAAATTTATGATTTTTGCCCTTTGACTTATCTTCCTTTGTTCTCTTCCTTTCTTTCGGTTTCTTTCTTTCTTTTCTTACACTAAATACCTGTAAATCAATAAGAAATACACGAAACTCGGGGTACTCGTTAGAAATAGTCAGTAGCAATGATATGGGATAAAATTAATTCAATTACGTTGTTCGAGATATTAAAATTACTAAATCACCTTACCATATGCATCTCGATATTAATTAGGTTTAGAGATATATTTAACACGAATTTCGAAACAACATTTCACACATTTCCCATAACCGATCAATATAAAGGATTGAGATTACAAATGACTTATTAAAACGCTGAAAAGGACTTTGAGTTAATCATAACCTCGAATTGATTTAAAAACTCATAAAAAATTGAAAGTCTCGAAATCTCACCGGGTTTGATCAATCACCACACTTATTCGTTAAGTCGTCAATTTTCTTTCAATTTCCATCTTCGGTCAATTTTGACTTAGTGCATTTTGATTGTTAACAATATGAGACTTTAAATAGAATAAAGGTGATATTTTTGAAAAATTTAAATTCCAATTTTTATTTATTTTGAAAAAAAAAAATATTTTTAATTTTTTTATAAATGCGAAGTTTTATGAATAGGCACTGATCATCCCCCCTAACTTAGGCTTTTGCATTGTCCACAATCAAAAGGGCGAAAAGCTAAATAAGGAGTGTGATAAATAAAACAAGAAAATAACTACAACATAAACTGTTCATTACAAGATAACTGTGTACAGAAGAGATAAAAACATGAAAATAACAACATAAGGTAAAACCAAAGGGGGACTGTGAAAGGATCCAACGGGTGCTGCCTACTATGCTGGTGGGTGGTGGGAACTACCGGGCGCATTGGGTTCGTAAGGATCATAAAAATAAGTAGGAAGTGGGGCCTCGGGACCCAACTAGAGGTGATAAAGATCATCCTGAAGGCGTAGCATCATACTCGTGTCACGACGGTATGAAGACAGAAAACCGTCGAAACGCGCCTTAAGAGAAACAACGCGCTCAGTGAGTGCCGCACCATCTGGAACATAATCGGGATCAACAGCTTCATCATATTCAGCCTCATCACCTTCGCCCATATCAACATCTGCCGCACCAACACCTCCTCCGCATCGGACGACTCATTATCCGAGGCATCACTATCACCCCGACGTGATCGGATCAACTCAATCTGTTTGTCACTGCGAGTGCGGGATTATTTTCTAATTATCTTTGGTAATCGAATCAGGTCTTGCGGGGGAATAATACCTACGTCCTTAAGAATGGACGTGATGAAACGACCAGAAGGAATAGGTGCCTTGCCCTTCTTGTCCAACGCCGCGCAAATGATATCATTATAAAATGTGCGGGCCAAATTGATAACAGTTTCATGGGCAAACAAATGATAGACCATCGTCGCCTGACGCGATCGCATAGATGAGTCATTGGGAGTTTGCAAAATGTTGGCAAAAATGATGTGAAAAGTGATTCGGGCCTGGTCGGGTAAACGACCCACAGGAAAAGTCTCGGTATTCTAAACTGAACCTGGAGCGATGCGAGACATGCAAACATCTTTGGAAATAGGGGCATCATTATTGGGGTATGAAAATTGGGTTGGGGTGACCACTCATAGGGACTCAAGTTTCTGGGCCAAAATTGCCAACGAGAACGTAAGAGGTGTCGAGTCGACAAACGCTTAAGATTCGAAATCCACCGTACGAACGAGTGAACCATATAACGAACACACTTCATTCTCCCACATCGCCTCGTACGATTCATTGAAGAATCTGTTCCAACCTCTGGACATGAAAAAGCTGTTGACAAAATTAGGAAGCTCATTCCAGAGCACCTGACGCTCAATGTGGATTTTTCGCGTAGGACCAAAGAAACGACGGCACCAAATTCCTTCATGGCAGGAATGATTTTCGCCATTTCCATCGGGTAATACTTCAATGGAATTGTATTTTTGGGGAGCAGCCATTGGAAATGAAGAACTGGAAAGAAAGATGGAGTAGAAAATGGAGATGGAGGTGTGAAGAAAAATGGGGATGAGAGGTTCGTATTTATAGGTGGGATGGGTGCAAGGGGGGAAGAATTGGTGGGAAATAAGGGAGGGAAACTAAATGGGAAAGGGGGTTGTACGAAAATTTTGTTGGGGAATAAAAAGGTTGGGGAATGAATGGGGGTGTTGAGTCTGAAGAGGTTTTAACCTCGGGAAGGGACAGAAACTGCAGATATCCAGATCGATCCAGTTTCCGACCGGACCGATCCGATCTTGTATTTATTTTTTGATTTTTTGCGATCGTTTTTTTAGGGCCGGACCTATCCAATTTATCAAAATGTTCTACTTCCCCTATTCAGTTCAGTGGTCACTCTCCTCGTAATTTTTACTATCCCAACACACCTACCAAAGCACATGGATTTCGAAACTTCTCAAAACTACCATCTAAACCCTAAATGCTCTCATGACACATGCATGATTCCCGCCTCTGATAGGGACAGACAACTATGAATTCCTAACTAGCCTAATATCCTATCACTACTATACACAACATTCACCCAATACACATCGGGGGTGCGACGACCTCACCTAATTTGTTCATTCAATCCCCATAAATGGGGTTCGATAACCAGATTATATCGGCTTTTGTAACAACCGCTTCCAGATACGGCTTGAGACATTATCCGTTAACCTTGAATGTGTTTCCCCCTTTTTGATCCTCTAATTCAACAGCTCTATGGGGGAGCACTTCCTTCACAATGAAAGGACCTGACCATCGTGACCTAAATTTTTCGAGAAACAAGTGTAACCTCGAGTTGTAGAGAAGTACTTTCTATCCCAAATGAAGCTCCTTACGTCGGATAATTTTATCGTGAGCTCGTTTCATTCGTTCTTTTGAGATTTTAGCACTTTCGTACGCATCATTGCGTATTTCTTCTAACTCATTCAACTGAAGTTTGCATGCTTCACCGGCTTTTTCCATGTTAAAGTTCACCCTTTTAATAGCCCAATACGCCTTGTGTTCAATTTCAACAGGGAGATGACAAGGTTTGCCATACACAAAACGAAATGGGGACATCCAAAGGGGATTCTTGTATGCAGTTCGATAAGCCCATAGCGCATCATTCAATCTGAGAGACCAATCTTTCCTATTAGGTTCGACTGTCTTCTCCAATATATTCTTTATATCCTGATTCGCTAACTCGGCCTGACCATTCGATTGGGGGTGATAAGTCATTCCAACTTTATGGACTACCCCATACTTTGTCATTAGCTTTTTCATTGGCCTATTGCAGAAATGAGTGACATTATCACAGATGATAGCCTTAGGATGTAAGGACACAAATTTCCAATTGAGTCCATGTATGTTTTGGCTCAATTCCGGACAAAAACATTTATTCATAGGTTAGTGTTTTATTGTAATACTCTCAAGCCTATGAAGTGTGTGTTGAAGACGTAGCGGCAAAGAATATAAAGCTTCATCAAAATGCCGGTTTGCGTGCCTCGTTTCTACGTCATCAACTATGGTTCCATCCTCCCAAGGTATGAATGCAATTATATTTATATAGGAGCTTGGAACAATGTTCATTGGGTGTTAGGATTAATAAAATAAGTTTATAAAAGTTTCTGGGCCAAAAATCGAATTTTACAAACATTCTGGTCATTCGTTAGAAATGTCGTTCGAACGAGTTTTTTCGTTCGAACCAGGTTTCGTTCGAACGAGTTTTTCGTTCGAACCAGGTTTCGTTCGAACGAGTTTTGCCAACGACCCTAACTGGTCAGTCGTTCGATATGTCATTCGAATGAATTTTCTCGTTCTAACGAGGTATCTAACGAGGTTCTAACGAGCCCAGGCTGGTCGCTCGTTAGAAGTCTCGTTCGAACGAGAATCAAGTTCGTTCGAACGAGATTCCAGCGGGAACAGTTTTTTGGCAGTTTTATGCAGTTTTTTCCCCACTTCTCCACTTGGTTTTCAACCAACTTTTTTCATACATTATTATGTGCGGGAAACACATTTCCAAGATAACTTTTCCATCCTAATACATCTCCTAGAGAGAGTTTGAGAGATTATTTTACAAAAGGAAAATGTTCATGTTTGAGTGTTCTTCAACTTAAAGAAAAATCTTTAAACACTTAGTTTACACCCATTGTTGTGTTTTTCCAAGTTCATATATATCTATCATCTTGCTTGGAGTTTGGCACCGGTTTCTCTACACCATTCAAAGAGAGTTTTGGTCGGTGTGCCTAATTGCCCGATCGGTGGAGTCCGAGACCACGGTGGAGCTCCGTTGGTTATTCGCTAATTGGAGGTCAATACAAGAAGAAGCATCACGGCTTGAGAGGGTTCGAGTTTAGGAAGTAAGTCTTTTGTCTTGTATTTTGTAATACCGTTTTTAGTGGATTTGAGGCTAGGGCCGTCCCGAGGTTTTTTCCCGTTAGTGGGTTTTTCCGCGTACATCGCGGTGTAGTGTGACATTGTTTATTTTATCTTGCACCATAATTTAGAACGCATGATTTAGGTTTAATTCAAGATAAAATTGGGTTTAATTCTCACGCTATATTAAAATTGGTCTTTAATTTAATATTGGGTAAAATTGTGTAATTCAAGTTGAAAGGCTGGATAATAATAATCACAGATTAAAATATAATTTCCTTTTGAATAAATGCGGAAGCGTTGAGATGGTTTTAACTATTCAAAAATACCAACAAGTTTTAATTTCTTCAAAACGAATTGAAACATAATTCAAGTCCTAGAATTTGCCTAAGTCATGATTAACAATTAACCAAAGTTAGGCGAAACCAATTTTAGCAAATGACTTGAATAAACCAATTTTACCCAATATTAAATTAAAGTCCAATTTTAATATAGTGTGAGAATTAAACCAAATTTTATCTTGAAATTATCCTAAGCATGGATTCTAAATTATTGTGCAAGATAAAATAAACAATGTCACACTACACCGCGATGTACGAGGAAAAACCCACTAACGGGAAAAAACCTCGGGACGACCCTAGCCTCAAATCCACTAAAAACGGTATTACAAAATACAAGACAAAAGACTTACTTCCTAAACTCGAACCCTCTCAAGCCGTGATGCTCCTTCTTGTATCAACCTCCAATTAGCGGATAACCAACGGAGCTCCACCGTGGTCTCGGAATTCACCGATGGGACTTTATATGGTCACCGTCACCCAAGCATGGAGCCTTTCTCCTTGTGGGTAGAATCTCAACAAAAGTCTTCTTTGTGATGGGGTGTAGAAACAAACCCGAAACGTCTCTTGAATTCGGTAGAGAAAACCGGTGCCAAAAACTCCAAGCAATTGATATAAATATAGAAACTTGGATAAACAATTATTGGGTGTAAACTAGAGTGTGTATGAATTTTTCATTAAAAATGAACACTCAAAACTTGAACATTTTCCTAAACTAATTTTGCTCTCAAACTCTCTTTTGGAGATAAACAAATGTTGGAAAAGTTATCTTGGAAAATGTGTTTCCCGCACATAATAATGCATGAAAAAGTTGGTTGAAAACCAAGTGGAGAAGCGGGGAAAAAACTGCCAAAAACTGCTCAAAACCGTTCCCGCCTGACGTCTCGTTCGAACGAACTTGACTCTCGTTCGAACGAGACTTCTAACGAGCGACCATCCTGGGCTCGTTAGAATCTCGTTAGAACGAAAAACTCGTTCGAACGACATATCGAACGACTGACCAGATTAGGGTCGTTGGAAAACTCGTTCGAACGAAACTGATTCGAATGACAAAACTCGTTCGAACGAAACTGGTTCGAACGACAAAACTCGTTCGAACGAAATCTGGTTCGAACGAAAAAAACTCGTTCGAACGACATTTCTAACGAACGACCAGAAAGTTTATAAAAATCGATTTTGGCCCAGAAACTTTTATATACTTATTTTTAAGTTTCTAATTGATTCTTTCTGAAAATAAAATGCAGTTTTTATTTCACCTAACACCCAATACATATTGTTCCAAGCTCCTATATACATATAATTACATTCATACCTTGGGAGCATGGAACCTTAGTTGATGACGTAGAAACGAAGCATGCAAACCGGCATTTTGATGAAGCTTTAAATTCTTTACCGCTACGTCTTCAACATACACTTCATAGGCTTGAGAATATTACAATAAATACTATCCTATGAATAAATGTTTTTGTCCGGAATTGAGCCAAAACTATATATGGACTCAATTGGAAATTTGTGTCCTTACAAATCTCCCCCTTTGTCTATTCCGGGACAAAAACCAAACGAAAATCCTAAAGGGCCGTCAAGCTCTACTAGACTCAAAACATAACCCGCCCAATCTTGACTCAACCCAAGGATCAAACGCTTTGCCATATCAAGATGCCGCTTTAGAATAATTCCTGCACACTTAAGCAAACTCATCAAATGCATAGGGAATATCAAAATATTAAATGCAATTAATTAATTACTCCCCCTAAATTAATGACCTACTTAGAAAGACGTCTCCCCCTAAGATAAATCTCCCCCAAACTAAGATACGATAATAATAGGATTAGATACCATTTCTTCCCCTATCATCATTCTCCCCCTTTTTGTTCGGGAATAAGCAAAGGATAAAGAACTAATAAACAACATGTGAAAGCTTAAAGGGTTAAGACATGAAAGCATATGGGCAATTAAAAGTAAGGCAAAGACAAACAAATATCATATATATATATATATATATATACTTTAAATATACCAATAAGTACTTGCATATATATATATATATAGATATAAACACACACATGACACAAAATACAATAAGTTTGCACACTCGTATGGCAAAAATGTGTCATATGGAAACGGAAGTGTAGGGGTGTGAACAAGCAACAATTAAATTTAGACCCAAACACTTAAGAAACGTTCACGGAGTTCTCATTTGATTGCAAACTTCATCACAGTTAAATATAACCTCATGTGACAATATAAAGATTGAACTCAATGAACAAACATACACAACGTATACAAGCCTAGCATGATGATGATTCTACAAACCAAATAGAGTCATGACATTAAAGACAACTAGGATAAACGGACATTGTGCAAACCGTTGATATACCATCCAATTCTCCCTCAATGAGCATATATTCTTTTGTTTTTGAATGAATATATCAAACAAACATAGGCCTTGGCAATTGCTTTTTGTTTAGATGCCAAATATTCTGTTTTTAGGCCTTTGGATCACGTATTTCTTTTAGATCCAATCAACGGTGGCTTACTATCGCAAAGGATTTAATTCATCCTTTCGGAGCCCTTCCCCATGCATATATTAATTTATCATGTTTTCATTTTTCACACAAATCTCACATGCAACGGATTTTGACATGCACTAGTCCTCCTAGGTCATAGATATGTAGATGACTAGATTGATAGGAGAACACCTCAAAAAGCTCAAATATAACATGTGACATTAAGATTTCAAAAGAGCTCGTGCATGTGTGAATAGAGGCATATAGAAATAGAATTCATTTAAACAATACAAAATCCAACTACTCCATAAAATATGGTAAAGAACATAATAAGGATTGAAAATCTAAACCAAAAGTTCTAGCCACATGGAAGCGGAAACGATAGGATTCAAACACAAATATATGCCACATAAAGTGTGTCAAACAAAAATACACACAAAACAAAATCTTTTTGAGTTTTTAACATTTTTAATCAAAAATAAATATTTACTCAAAAGGACAAACAAAAATCATTTGTATTATTCATTAAGCTTAAATGAAATAAATAAAACACAAATGATAAACAAAAATCTTTTTATATTATGCAGTCGATTCAAACACAAAATATAATACAAAAAGATAAACAAGTCATAATTTCTCGCATGTGATATGAAATAAGGCAATGACTAGAAAATGACTAAAACAAGCATACATTTAGCATATGAATATAGCATGAAGTATAAACGCTAAAGTATGCAAACACTAACACATTTTTCCTTTAGATTTAGCAAGGGAGGAGGCATGTGTAAGTAAATGAGAATCAAAATCCCTATTTTGTAAGGCAACCAAGTCGGATTTCCTAACCCAAATTAATGAAGAATTACTATCTTGGGGTGTAGGAACGTTAGCTATCGTGGTTACTTTACTATGGGATTTTCTAGGAATTCGTTTAAGATCTAAACAAAATTACCTAAGATGACCTTGTCGACCACAATGTGTACAAGTGAGAACATGTCGAAAAGATTTACTTAAGGAGTGATCTTTAAAAGTATTCCTAGTTGATTCTCCTAAAACATTGGTTTGGGCATTATGAGTAAATTCATTACAAGGATTGAAGCCTAAACCACAAGTGCCATTTTTAATTTGGACCGTTCCTAACATTTTATCTAGTTTTTCTGAACGACATTCCAAATCAAATTTGACAAAACTAGAATCTTTTAATTTATTTTCCAATTCAACAATGTTAGATTCTAGTAAAACATTACGCTCTTCAAAAGCAAGAAGCTCCTTTTTCAAGGATTCCATTAAACCCCTAAGGCTATCTCTTTCGCCTTCTACATAATCAAGCTTCTCGTGAAGAGTCCTCACATGTGTCCTAAGGTCTTCTATTAAGGCACTATCATCAACGACCTTGACACTCTTTCTTAAATAAGCTTCTAACTTCAAATTAGTTCTTTTCAAATTAATAGATTCTTTATATAATTCATGAAAAGCATTTTGAAGTTCACTCACATCAACCTCTTCTTCATTTTCACTCTCACTTTCTTCTTCACTCTCACTATCATTAAAAACAAGGGAATCATGAACAATGACCTTGGAAGTGGCATGTGCAATCGTGTCATTAATCGATGAGTTCTCATTATCACTCACATGACTAGCCATAAAAGCCACAAAATTTTTCTTAGTGGGGGAATCGGGATTTTCTTCCTTATCACTATCACTAAGGGTTGCATTATATGAAATAGGTCGCTTACCATCTTTCCTTAGTTTAGTGGGTCACTCATAAGCCTTATGGCCAAAACCTTCACAACCAAAACACTTATTAGACTCGTCCCTATCAATATTTTCATTACTAGGTTTAGGGATCTTATCGACTTTAGAAATCTTCTCGTTTTTATCATGTTTAGAAGATTCAAATTTCTTAAAATCATTTTTAACTTTATCTTTGTTAAATTTAAGAAATTTTCTAAATTTACGAGCAAACAAAGCCATATCTTCCGAGTCACTATCACTATCGCTCTCTACTACTTGTTTGACCTCTTTTCGGGCTTTTAAAGCAATGCCCTTTTCAATTTTCTTTTCATTTTTAGAGGGAAACATATCTAGTTCATAGGTTTGTAAATCACCTACAAGTTCTTCTAATTTCGTAGAGGCTAAAGTGGGTAAAGAATTTAAAACGGTCACTTTAGGAATAAATCTATCGGGTAGGGACCTTAAAATTTTCTTTACAACACGGTCGTCAGGTATTTTCTCTCCCAAGTTAAAGGATGAATTAACAATATGAGAAAGTCTAGCATAAAATTTATCAAAAGTTTCTTTTTCATCCATTTTGATAGTTTCAAATTGAGTGGTGAGGTTTTGGAGTTTAGAAGCTTTAACGACACTCGTTCCTTCATGAGTTAATTGTAAAATATCCCAAGATTCTTTAGCGGTCTCACACGTCATAATGCGTCGGAATTCATCCGGTGCGACAGCGCTAAATAAGGCATTTAAACCATGGGAATTAAAATTAGCAAGTTTAAACTCATTTTCAGTCCATCTATCGATGGGTTTGGGAACACGTTCATTTTCAATTAGATGAGTTGGTGGGGAGTACCCGGTAACAACAGACATCCAAACACGTTCATCGATAGATTTAAGTGCCGATTTCATTCGCGCTTTCCAATACGCGTAGTTAGAACCATCAAAAATAGGAAATTTTGAAAATGGGGAAAAATCCATTTTAGCCAAAAATTAAGGATCTTAACGAAATAAATTATCGTTTTTGGCTCTGATACCAATTTGAAAGGGTGGATAATAATAATCACAGATTAAAATATAATTTCCTTTTGAATAAATGCGGAAGCGTTGAGATGGTTTTAACTATTCAAAAATACCAACAAGTTTTAATTTCTTCAAAACGAATTGAAACATAATTCAAGTCCTAGAATTTGCCTAAGTCATGATTAACAATCAACCAAAGTTAGGCGAAACCAATTTTAGCAAATGACTTGAATAAACCAATTTTACCCAATATTAAATTAAAGTCCAATTTTAATATAGTGTGAGAATTAAACCAAATTTTATCTTGAAATTATCCTAAGCATGGATTCTAAATTATTGTGCAAGATAAAATAAACAATGTCACACTACACCGTGATGTACGAGGAAAAACCCACTAACGGGAAAAAACCTCGGAACGGCCCTAGCCTCAAATCCACTAAAAACGGTATTACAAAATACAAGACAAAAGACTTACTTCCTAAACTCGAACCCTCTCAAGCCGTGATGCTCCTTCTTGTATCAACCTCCAATTAGCGGATAACCAACGGAGCTCCACCGTGGTCTCGGAATTCACCAATGGGACTTTATATGGTCACCGTCACCCAAGCATGGAGCCTTTCTCCTTGTGGGTAGAATCTCAACAAAAGTCTTCTTTGTGATGGGGTGTAGAAGCAAACCCGAAACGTCTCTTGAATTCGGTAGAGAAAACCGGTGCCAAAAACTCCAAGCAATTGATATAAATATAGAAACTTGGATAAACAATTATTGGGTGTAAACTAGAGTGTGTATGAATTTTTCATTAAAAATGAACACTCAAAACTTGAACATTTTCCTAAACTAATTTTGCTCTCAAACTCTCTTTTGGAGATAAACAAATGTTGGAAAAGTTATCTTGGAAAATGTGTTTCCCGCACATAATAATGCATGAAAAAGTTGGTTGAAACCAAGTGGAGAAGTGGGGAAAAAACTGCCAAAAACTGCTCAAAACCGTTCCCGCCTGACGTCTCGTTCGAACGAACTTGACTCTCGTTCGAACGAGACTTCTAACGAGCGACCATCCTGGGCTCGTTAGAATCTCGTTAGATATCTCGTTAGAACGAAAAACTCGTTCGAACGACATATCGAACGACTGACCAGATTAGGGTCGTTGGAAAACTCGTTCGAACGAAACTGGTTCGAACGACAAAACTCGTTCGAACGAAATCTGGTTCGAACGAAAAAAACTCGTTCGAACGACATTTCTAACGAACGACCAGAAAGTTTATAAAAATCGATTTTGGCCCAGAAACTTTTATATACTTATTTTTAAGTTTCTAATTGATTCTTTCTGAAAATAAAATGCAGTTTTTATTTCACCTAACACCCAATACATATTGTTCCAAGCTCCTATATACATATAATTACATTCATACCTTGGGAGCATGGAACCTTAGTTGATGACGTAGAAACGAGGCACGCAAACCGGCATTTTGATGAAGCTTTAAATTCTTTGCCGCTACGTCTTCAACATACACTTCATAGGCTTGAGAATATTACAATAAATACTATCCTATGAATAAATGTTTTTGTCCGGAATTGAGCCAAAACTATATATGGACTCAATTGGAAATTTGTGTCCTTACACAAGTCACTTGCATTAATTTGGTTTGGCCTAACTTTGTTAAATGAATAATCATGACTTAGGCAAATTCTAGGACTTGGATTTAATTGGACTTGAGTTAATTTTGTTTTATTAAATTAAAATCCGATTTTGTTTAATTGTTGAACCATCATACTTTATAACGCTTCCGCATCTCTTGACTTTTCATAAAAGGAAATTACGTTTACAAATTGGTATCAGAGCCAAAGCGATAAATTATTTCGTTAAACGATCTTTTAAATAATCTTTGGCTAAAATGGATTTTTCCCCATTTTCAAAATTTCCTATTTTTGATGGTTCCAACTACGCGTATTGGAAAGCGCGTATGAGATCGGCACTAAAATCTATCGACGAGAGAGTTTGGATGTCTGTTGTTACCGGATACTCCCCACCAACTTAGTTGAAAATGAACGTGTTATAAAACCCGCCGATAGATGGACTGAAAATGAGTTTAAACTTGCTAATTTTAATTCCCGTGGTTTAAATGCTTTATTTAGCGCTGTCACACCGGATGAATTCCGACGCATTATGACGTGTGAGACCGCTAAATAAGCTTGGGATATTTTACAATTAACTCATGAAGGAACGAGTGTCGTTAAAGCTTCAAAACTCCAAAACCTCACCACTCAATTTGAAACTATCAAAATGGATGAAAAAGAAACTTTTGATAAATTTTATGCTAGACTTTCTGATTTTGTTAATTCATCCTTTAACTTGGGACAGAAAATACCTGACGACCGTGTTGTAAAGAAAATTTTAAGGTCCCTACCCGATAGATTTATTCCTAAAGTGACCGTTTTAAATTCTTTACCCACTTTAGCCTCTATGAAATTAGAAGAGCTTGTAGGTGATTTACAAACCTATGAACTAGATATGTTTCCCTCTAAAACTGAAAAGAAAATTGAAAAGGGCGTTGCTTTAAAAGCCTGAAAAGAGGTCAAACAAGTAGTAGAGAGCGATAGTGATAGTGACTCGGAAGACATGGCTTTGTTTGCTCGCAAATTTAGAAAATTTCTTAAATTTAACAAAGATAAATTTAAAAATGATTTTAAGAAATTTGATACTTCTAAACATGATAAAAGCGAGAAGATTTCTAAAGCCGAGAGGATCCCTAAACCTAGTAATGACAATTTAGATAGGGACGAGTCTAACAAGTGTTTTGGTTGTGAAGGTTATGGCCATCGAGCTTATGAGTGCCCCACTAAACTAAGGAAAGAGGGTAAACGACCCACTGTATATAATGCAACCCTTAGTGATAGTGATAAGGAAGAAAAGCCCGATTCCCCCACTAAGAAAATTTTTGTGGCTTTTATGGCTAGTCATGTGAGTGATAATGAGAACTCATCGATTGATGACACGATAGCACATGCCACTTCCAAGGTCATTGTTCATGATTCCCTTGTTTTTGATGATAGTGAGAGTGGAGAAGAAAAAGAGAGTGAAAATGAAGAAGAGGTTGATGAGAGTGAACTTCAAAATGCTTTTCATGAATTATATAAAGAATCTATTAAATTGAAAAGAGCTAATTTGAAGTTAGAAGCTTGTTTAAGAAAGAGTGTCAATGTCGTTGATGATAGTGCCTTAATAGAAGACCTTAGGACATGAGAGAGGACTCTTAGAGAGAAGCTAGAATACGTAGAAGGTGAGAGAGATAGCCTTAGGGGGTTAATGGAATCTTTGAAAAAGGAGCTTCTCATTTTTGAAGAGCGTAATTTTTTACTAGAATCTAACATTTTAGAATTGGAAAATAAATTAAAAGATTCTAGTAATGTCAAATTTTATTTGGAGTGTCGTTCCGAAAAACTAGATAAAATGTTAGGAACGGTCCAAATTAAAAATGACACTTGTGGTTTAGGCTTCAATCCTTGTAATGAATTTACTCATAATGCCCAAACCAATGTTTTAGGAGAATCAACTATGAATACATTTAAAGATCACTCCTTAAGTAAATATTTTCGACATGTTTTTACTTGTACACATTGTGGTCGAAACGGTCATCTTAGGAAATTTTGTTTTGATCTTAAACGAATTCCTAGAAAATCCCATTGTAAAGTAACCACGGTAGCTAATGTTCCTACACCCCAAGATTGTCATTCCTCATTAATTGGGGTTAGGAAATCCGATTTTGTTGCCTTACAAAATAGGGATTTTGATTCTCATTTACTTTCACATGCTTCCTCCCATGCTAAATCTAAAGGATGAATGTGTTAGTTTTTGCATACTTTAGCTTTTGTACTTCATGCTATATTCACATGCTAAATGTATGCTTGTTTAATCATTTTCTAGTCTTTGACCCATGCTTATCCCATGCTAGAATTATGATTTTTGTTTATCTTTTGTATTATATTTCTTTCATTTTGTTTGCTTTAAATGAAAAATACAAAAAGATTTTTGTTTATCATTTGGACTTTATCTCTTGATAATTTGAGCTTAATGAAATCTTCAAATGATTTTTGTTTGTCCTTTTGAGTATATATATATATTTAATTTTTGGATAAAAATGTTAAAAACTCAAAAAGATTTTATTTTGTGTGTATTGATGTTTGACACACTTTATGTGGCATATACTTGTGTTTGAATCCCTCCTTTAACGCTCCCACGTGGCTAGAACTTTTGGTTTAGATTGTCAATCCTTAAAATGTTCTTTACCATAATTCTTGTGGAGTAGTTGGATTTTGTATTGATTAAATGGATTCTATTTTCATATGCCTCTATTCACACATGCACGAGCTCTTTTGAAATCTTAATGTCACATGTTATATTTGAGCTTTTTGAGGTGTTCTCCTACCAATCTAGTCATCTACATATCTTTGACCTAGTAGGACTAGTGCATGTCAAAATCCGTTGCATGTGAGATTTGTGTGAAAAATGAAAACATGATAAATTAATATATGCACGGGGAAGGGCTCCGAAAGGATGAATTAAATCCTTTGCGATAGTAAGCCACCGTTGATTGGATCTAAAAGAAATACGTGATCCAAAGGCCTAAAAACAGAATATTTGGCATTAAAAAGAAAACAATTGCCAAGGCCTATGTTTGTTTGATATATTCATTCAAAAGTAAAAGAATATATATGCTTATTGAGGGAGAATTGGATGGTATATCAACGGTTTGCACAATGTCCGTTTATCCTAGTTGTCTTTAATGTCATGACTCTATTTGGTTTGTAGAATCATCATCATGTTAGGCTTGTATGCATTGTGTATGTTTGTTCATTGAGTTCAATCTATATTGTCACATGAGGTTATATTTAAATGTGATAAAGTTTGCAATCAAATGAGAACTCCGTGAACGTTTATTAAGTGATTGGGTCCAAATTTATTTATTACTAGTTCACACCCCAACACTTCCGTTTCCATATGACACATTTTTGCCATACGAGTGTGCAAACTTATTGTATTTTGTGTTATATGTTTGTTTATATCTATATATATATGCAAGTGCTTCATTGGTATATTTCTCATTCATCTATATATGATATTTGTTTGTCTTTGCCTTGCTTTTATTGCCCATATTCTTTCCTGTCTTATCACTTTAAGCTTCAACATGCTGTTTATTAGTTCTTTATCCTTTGCCTATTCCCGAACAAAAAGGGGGAGAATGATGATAGGGGGAGAAATGGTATCTAATCCTAAATGGTATCTAATCCTATTATTATCGTATCTTAGTTTGGGGGAGATTTATCTTAGGGGGAGACGTCTTTCTAAGTAGGTCATGTGTTTGATAAAAGGGAGAATTAATTTAGGGGGAATAATTTGATTAATTGCATTTTATATTTTGATATTCTCTATGCATTTGATGAGTTTGCTTAAGTGTGCAGGTATTCTACTAAAGCGGCAACTTTAAAAGGCAAAGTGTTTAATCCTTGGGTTGAGTCAAGATTGGGCGGGTTATGTTTTGAGTCTAGTGAGCTTGACGGCCCTTTAGGATTTTTGTTTTTGGTTTTTGTCCCGGAATAGCCAAAAGGGGAGATTTGTAAGGACACAAATTTCCAATTGAGTCCATGTATGTTTTGGCTCAATTCCGGACAAAAACAGTTATTCATTGGTTAGTGTTTTATTGTAATACTCTCAAGCCTATGAAGTGTGTGTTGAAGACGTAGCAGCAAAGAATATAAAGCTTCATCAAAATGCCGGTTTGCGTGCCTCATTTCTACGTCATCAACTATGGTTCCATCCTCCCAAGGTATGAATGCAATTATATTTATATAGGAGCTTGGAATAATGTTTATTGGGTGTTAGGATTAATAAAATAAGTTTATAAAAGTTTCTGGGCCAAAAATCGAATTTTACAAACATTCTGGTCATTCGTTAGAAATGTCGTTCGAACGAGTTTTTTCGTTCGAACCAGGTTTCGTTCGAACGAGTTTTGCCAACGACCCAAACTGGTCAGTCGTTCGATATGTCATTCGAACGAATTTTCTCGTTCTAACGAGGTATCTAACGAGGTTCTAACGAGCCCAGGCTGGTCGCTCGTTAGAAGTCTCGTTCGAACGAGAATCAAGTTCGTTCGAACGAGATTCCAGCGGGAACAGTTTTTTGGCAGTTTTATGCAGTTTTTTCCCCACTTCTCCACTTGGTTTTCAACCAACTTTTTTCATACATTATTATGTGCGGGAAACACATTTTCCAAGATAACTTTTCCATCCTAATACATCTCCTAGAGAGAGTTTGAGAGATTATTTTACAAAAGGAAAATGTTCATGTTTGAGTGTTCTTCAACTTAAAGAAAAATCTTTAAACACTTAGTTTACACCCATTGTTGTGTTTTTCCAAGTTCATATATATCTATCATCTTTCTTGGAGTTTGGCACCGGTTTCTCTACACCATTCAAAGAGAGTTTTGGTCGGTGTGCCTAATTGCCCGATCGGTGGAGTCCGAGACCACGGTGGAGCTCCGTTGGTTATCCGCTAATTGGAGTTCAATACAAGAAGAACCATCACGGCTTGAGAGGGTTCGAGTTTAGGAAGTAAGTCTTTTGTCTTGTATTTTGTAATACCGTTTTTAGTGGATTTGAGGCTAGGGCCGTCCCGAGGTTTTTTCCCGTTAGTGGGTTTTTCCTCGTACATCGCGGTGTAGTGTGACATTGTTTATTTTATCTTGCACCATAATTTAGAACGCATGCTTTAGGTTTAATTCAAGATAAAATTGGGTTTAATTCTCACGCTATATTAAAATTGGTCTTTAATTTAATATTGGGTAAAATTGTGTAATTCAAGTCACTT
Source organism: Sambucus nigra (assembly GCA_949130495.1). Classification (NCBI taxonomy): domain Eukaryota; kingdom Viridiplantae; phylum Streptophyta; class Magnoliopsida; order Dipsacales; family Adoxaceae; genus Sambucus; species Sambucus nigra. The sequence goes on along the minus strand of OX422219.1, from coordinate 398,295,175 downwards.
GCATTAATTTGGTTTGGCCTAACTTTGTTTAAATGAATAATCATGACTTAGGCAAATTCTAGGACTTGGATTTAATTGGACTTGAGTTAATTTTGTTTTATTAAATTAAAATCCGATTTTGTTTAATTGTTGAACCATCATACTTTATAACGCTTTCGCATCTCTTGAGTTTTCATAAAAGGAAATTACGTTTACATAGGAGCTTCGAAGCGAGAAAGGATGTGTTCTTGAATGAATTTTATCACCACCTTATTGTCATTCGTCCTTGTAGCTATTGCCTCTACCCATTTTGAGACGTAGTCTACTGCGATGAGGATGTATATAAAGCCAAAAGAGGGTGGAAAAGGTCCCATAAAGTCAATTCCCCAGCAATCAAACAACTCTGTGACAAGTATGAGGGTTAATGGCATCATGTCACGGCGAGTAATAGCTCCCATTCTTTGGCATCTATCACACGATTTACAATCACAATTCATATCCCAGAAGATTGTGGGCCAAAAGAGACCGCTTTGGAGGATTTTTTCGGCAGTTTTATTTTTGGAGAAATGACCTCCACAAGCCTCCGTATGATAAAATCGGATTACCCCTTGAATTTCTTCATCTGGTACACATTTTCGTATAATTTGATCGGCGCAATACTTAAACAAATACGGATCATCATAAAAGAACATGCGTGACCAAGTAATGAACTTTTTTCTCTCTTGCGGAGTCTAATTGGAGGGAAGGACCCCCGTGACAAGGTAATTTACTATATTCGCAAACCAGGGAAGAGAAGTATTAGCAAATAGATTTTCATTCGGAAAATGCTCGTCTATGGGAATTATATTAATAGGTACGTCGGATGAGAGTCGTGACAAATGGTCGGCAACAAGATTTTCTACTCCTTTCTTGTCTTGGATCGAGAGATTAAACTCTTATAGGAGTAGGATCCACCTTATTAGGCGCAGTTTGGCATCTTTCTTGGTCAGAATATATTTGAGTGCCGAGTGATCACTGAAGCAAATGATGGGCGACCCAACAATGTAAGAGCATAATTTGTCTAGAGCAAAAACGACTGCTAGTAATTCTTTCTCCATAGTGGAGTATTTAAGCTGGGGGCTAGATAATGTCCTAATAGCTTAGTAAATAACATGAGCTTTCTTATCTTTTCTCTGTCCTAAAACAACCCCAATCGCGTAATCACTTGCATCACACATAAGCTCGAATGGGAGTGACCAATCGGGAGCTTGCATGATAGGAGCAAAAATTAGCATGCTTTTTAATTTATCAAAAGATTCTTGGCATGCGTTGTTCCATTCAAACGGAGTGTCCTTCATAAGAAGATTACTCAAGGGTCTAGCGATGGCGCTAAAGTCCTTGATAAATCTCCTGTAAAATCCATCATGGCCTAAAAAGGACCTCACATCTTTCAATGATTTTGGCGGGGGTAGCTCAGCTATTACTTCGATTTTTGCTCGATCAACCTCAATACCTATAGAGAGACTATGTGGCCCAGAACTCTGCCCTTAGTGACCATAAAGTGGAATTTTTCTCAATTGAGGACTAAGTCTTTTTCCACACACTGGAATAAAACTTTTTCAAGATTAGCTAAACATTGGTCAAAAGAGGGACCGAAAACACTAAAATCGTCCATAAACACCTCAAAACCTTTTTCTACCATGTCGCTAAAGAGAATCAACACGCACCTTTGAAAAGTCGTGGGCGCATTACATAATCCAAACGGCATACGTTTGTAAGCAAACGTGCCAAACGGACATGTAAAAGTCATCTTTTCCTGATCTAGTATATCCACTTCAATCTGATTATAGCCAGAATACCCATCTAAAAAACAATAGTAAGGATGGACCGCTACTCGTTCAATCACTTGGTCGATAAAAGGTAAAGGAAAATGGTCTTTTCTTGTTCCAGCATTGAGATTTCGATAATCAATGCAAACACGCCACCCGGTGGTGGTGCGTTGAGGTATTAATTCTCCCTTTGTATTTTCAACCACAGTCATACCCGACTTCTTCGGGACGACCTGAATTGGGCTCACCCATTTACTATAAGAAATGGGATAGATAATCCCAACATCTAACAATTTAATGATCTTCGCTCGAACTACATCTTTCATGGATGGGTTGAGTTGCCTTTGCATTTCTCTCGAAGGCTTCACCTCCTCTCGAGGTGGATTTTATGGGTACAAATCAAAGGACTTATACCTTTCAAATCTGCTATAATCCAACCAAAATCACTTCTATGCTTCCGTAAAACATTCAACAACTTGCCCTCTTGCTCTTTTTTTAAAATAAAAGAGACAACAACAGGAAACATTTCATCATCTCCTAGAAAAGCATATTTTACATGAGAGGGCAGTTTCTTTAACTCAAGACTAGGAAATCTATCTTCAGAGGGGATCATGCGTGACTCCCGTGAGGGTAATTCCTCAAATCTAGAAATCCAGTCAACATCTCTCAACTTCTTAAAAGTCACTTCATCTTGTAACAAGACTCCCAACTCCTCAACTTCAAACTCGAACTCAGTATAGGAACTCTCTCTCTGAATGCCTTGTACTAAACAAAATTCAAGTGCATCCCCACCTATGATCTGCTCAATATGCTCATCTACCACCTCTTCAATAAGATCTACCTCATGAATTTCATCCTCATCACCCATTTGGTTAGCAACATTGAAAATGTTAGTCTCGAGGGCCATGTTTCCAAAAGTGAGTTGCATTTGGCCATTCCGTGTGTTGATCAAACCATTAACAGTAGCTAAAAATGGACGACCCACAATTATGGGAACATGATTACTAGAATGGGGGGAAGGCTCCGTGTCCCAAATGATAAAGTCTACAGGGAAGTAGAATGTGTCCACTTAAACTATCACGTCCTCCACAATCCCTCGAGGTACTTTCATGGCTCGATCTTCTAACTGTAGAGTGTAGATTTAAGATCACCTAAATCAAGATGCTTATAAATAGAGTATGTAAGTATATTCACACTCGCACCTAAGTCTATCAAGGCTTTTTCAACTTTACGCTCTCCAATAACACACGAGATTGTGGGTGCACCAAGATCCTTGAATTTTGGTGGAAGATCATTAAGAAGGACCGAGCACACATTTTATGACAAAAAGACGTTCTTCTTCACCTTAAGCCATCGTTTGATAGTCAAAAGATCTTTGATGACTTTGGCATAGGTGGGAATTTGCTGGATATCATCCAGAAATGGCAAGTTCAACTTCACTTGCTTCAGAACATCTAACACTTTAGTAAGCGAGGCTCCCTTTTTGGGTGGTGCCAAGCGTTGAGGAAATGGAGCAAAAGTGGGTGGTTTTAATTCAACTTCAGGCTCAACTTCTTCATCCTTATCATTTATATGCAATGGGGTCTCCTTATATTCTGAAACTTCTTTAGCCTTAGCTTCTTTGGGAGGTGGTGGCACTAGATCAATTACGTGACCACTTCGCAGAGTCGTGACAGCTTGACATTGCTCTTACGAATCTGATGATGTAGAGTTAATCGTGGTTTTCCCTAGAGGAGGTCTTTGGCCTTGAGCTGGGAATTTACCCTTCTCCTGAGTATTCAATGAAGATTGCAACCTAGAGATGCTAGTATGTATTTCTGTGAACATTCGATCATACTTAGCATTATTCTCCTTTTGAGATTGGATTAATTGATTCAGATTATCCTCAAGAGATCGCCTAGGCAAAGTAACATACGGACCAGGAGATGGTAATTTCATGGGGGTTTGCATCGGAGGCACTTGCTGAAATTGAGGAGGGGGTGGAGGCAAAGCAACCTGTGAATTAGGAGGAATCCCACTTCGTGGTTGTGCGTAGTGAAAACCATGATGATTCCTCCAAGATTGATTATATGCATTCCCCTACGGTACATTAAAATTTCCTCAAAACCCTCCTATAGCTTCTACTTGCTCATTATACATTGCCTTATAGGCAGGTATTGTTGGACATCCTTTGGTAGAATGGCCAGCATCACAAATGGCACACACTTTCTCCTTTCCAGCTTGAATGGGTCCGACAACTTCTCTTAATCGAACATCAAGTATGTCTCTGAAACTCTTTTCCAATTGGTCAAATCGACGATCTAACAAAGTGTCCTTGTCCAAGTGATAAATACCAGACGCAGCAAGTGAGTTGGACACTTGTCGATTTTTGTTTTGACTATGGGGGTCGAAAACATCCCATGCTTACGTAGTCTCTAATACGTATTTCAGACGAGCCTCAGTATCGCTCGAGTCTAGCTCCCAAAATGGTCTTTCACACATTGTCTGTACGAATTGTTTAGATTCTATAGTAAGCCCTTGATGAAAAAATGAAATGAGATGATGTTTTTCAAACCCATGATGTGGGCAAGCACTAACTAACTCCTGAAAACGTTCCCAACACTTGTCAAAAACTTCATTCTCATTTTGGCAAAAAGCTTGGATTTGAGCTTTGACAGAGTTGGTTTTGTGCTGTGGAAAGAACTTGGAGAGAAACTTAGTCTGAATATCTCTCCAGGATAAAACATAATTCGGGGGTAGTGACCATAGCCATCTCTTAGTTTTATCCTTTAAGGAAAAAGGGGAAAGTTTTAACCGGATAACATCTTGTGGGCAGGTTTGATCACCAAACGTCTCACACGCTTCTTCGAATTCTCTAATATGGAGATATGGCTTTTCAGAATCCATACCATGGAATGTAGGAAGAATTTAAATCTTCCCATTATGAAAGTGGAACTTACCGGCATTATACGGAAGTAAAATGCAACCAGGGGTGACAGATCTCTCAGGAAATAAGAGATCTTTCATGGGAAGATATGGTAACTCTTCCTCCCCAGCACCAACACTACCGTGCACAGACATATTGCTACCAAACGATTCAGAACCCTCACTCAGTGTTTGACTCAGAGTGCGACTTGGGATTGAATTTTGAGGTGAAAGAGGTGGAACCCAAAAGTGTGGAGAGTCGATGGTATGAGAATTGTCAGAATTAGCTTCAACAATGAGATTTTCGTGAACTTGGGTTGGAAAGGGATTTTGCATGTAATCTGATGAGAGATGGGATGATTTTTTTTTTCTTTTTTTTTGAATGAATCAAATTAGGATTAATTTCACTTTCCTAAGTGTCACCAATTGACGTGATCCCCAACAACGGCGCCAAAAACTTGACGCGACCACAAATGGTCCAAAGTGCGTGCTTTATAGGCTCAAGTGAAAGCCTGTTGCGTTAGTAATAATCCGATAAGTCGGGATCGTCTCCACAGGGAACATAAATTGGCAATTATGAATAACGTAGGAAAAGCTTATTTAACCTTCAAATGATTCCTCAAAAGAAAATAAAAGATGATGATTTATGGTTTGAAATTTCCAATTGGTGATGGAATAAAAATTTAGAATGAACTACGTGCACAAAAAAAAACAACTAAGAATCGTTAAGAGAATAGATATGAGTATGGGAGGAAATAGGTTAGGATACAATCCCCCAATCCCTAGTAATTTACCGCATAGAATACTAGAATTGTAAATTAAAATCTTAACTGAACCCAGTCTTTATAGATCCTAAGCATTACATATATGAGGGAACTAGCCCGCATCATATGTAATCAAAGGTAATTATAAAGTGGTGTAAAACTATTACACTTGCAAAGTATTGTTAAACATCCCAAGTACCTAGGACAAGAGAGATTAAAATATCTACTATGTTCATATAATTTTCTTACACGATTCGGTCAATATTTAATTTAAACTCTATTTTCTACATGGGTAATTTACCTTAGGTGGGTTCATGCAGCCCAACCCTTGCAAATTTAGCTAGACATGGCTTTGTTAGATGAAAACAAAACTATAACTATGCATGGAATCATAGATCTAAGAAACATAGCTTTAAAGAGAAATGCAAAAAACAATTGAGAATCGAATTGAAAGTAAAATAAAGAACAAATAAGAGAATGGAAATTGATACTTGTATTGAAGATTGAAATTTGTAACCAAAACTTGACTGAAATTTGAACTTGAATCTGCAATACTCCTTTGCCTCCAAATTACAACTAGGGTTTCTAAAATATGAAATTGTTTGCCAAAAATAACTCTTCCTCTCTTCTAGGGCTTGGCCTTTTATAACACCTAATAATTGTTTTTACAGCTAATAAAAAAATCATACAAGAAATTCCAAGAGATATGCCTTTTCAGTTTCCACAATAAATTCCAGAAATTCAACAGTCGGACCGGTCCGGATTCCATCGAATCGGTTCATTTTTTCTCCCACTAGACCGATTTGATATCGGATTGGTTTGTTTTTCATCGGTTCTGTATCGATACTGGGGCAACTGGAATAGAGACATTTCGGATCGGTCTGATCGCAACCGGATCGGTCCGATATTCTTCAATTTTAACTTTTTCCTCCAAGTTTGACTTGCCATATCTTTTGATCTAGAGCTACAATTTGATTGCCGTTTCTTCCTACGCTCTTGTGAGATTGTGATCTTCAACTTTCATTTAGGCTTGAAATCCAAAGTCTGGGTATAAATTTACGCTTTTTCCCTTTGACTTGTCTTCCTTTGTTCTCTTTCTTTCTTCTGGTTTCTTTCTTTCTTTTCTTACACTAAATACCTATAAAATCAATAAAAAAAAATACACGAAACTCGGGGTACTCGTTAGAAATAGCCAGTAGCAATAATATGGGATAAAATCAATTGAATTACGTTGTTCCAGATATTAAAATTACTAAATTAAGGGGCCAAATTCAGAAGAAGTTATGCTTAGTCATTGACCTTGAACGTGATTATGCTGAGATTTATGCTAAGTCCTTTAAAAAAATAAAAAAAAAGGTTTACTGCTTAGAGTTTTATCTTTAGAGAAGTAGTTAAGAGAGGCGAGAGAGAGAGAGAGAGAGAGAGAAAGAGTCATATGTGAGAGTTTTTTGGGAGAAATAGTCATTTTAGTTGAGAGGGAAAGTGGAGACTTGACCAATAAAGTGGCTAGTCTTATGATAGATCTTCAAGTATTAACGGAGACTCACGAGAAACTTGAATCCCTTGTATTCCAACTCGAGAAAGATCTCGAACATGCCCGAGAGGCCAAGGTTACTATAGAGGATAGATCGAAGAAGTTTTGAAATATTCTCCTAGGTCCCGCTTTAGGTTTTGGGAAGAGGCGAGGAATAGGTTACAATGGTGATCCGCTTCCCATACCACACCAGGATCGGTTACTAAATTTGTGGTAGATCCTTATAGACCTTGAAAAAAACCAAAAAAAAGAGTTCAACCTAGAAACTGAACCAAGGCAGACCCAAACAAGTCTTTGTTTGCATATTGTGCAAAAAGATAAGTCACCTTAGAGAGTTTTGCTATAAGTTACGAAGAACTTAACGTACACATACTCCCGCACATCGCTATAACGAATTTGCTAGTATTAAAGAGAAAGTTGAGTTCTTAGTCATTACTTCATAAATCTTAATGGAAGAATTTCATCGGATGTCTATGACATTTGAGAATGCTTCTAATGATTTGACTGAAGCTAACAACAATAAGGGAAAATAAAAGGATACCTCCACTTGGGTACCTAAGCAAGAAAACAAAGCCCTTGTTGTTCACGTTACTCTTAAGGTTCAAAATAATTCCCAATGGTATTTTGACAATGAGTGATCTAGGCACATGAATGGTGACATATCATTTTTTACCAACCTTGAGGATCACAAGGATGACAAAGTCACCTTTGGAGATGGGAGTAAGTTTAGTATTTTAGGACATGGATGTATGGAAATACCCGAATTTCCTGAACTAGACAATTTGTTGTACATTAAAGGATTGAAAGCGAACTTAATTAGCATAAGCCAACTGTACAACATAAACTTTGCAGTGAAGTTTGATCGATCCGAATGTAACGTATATGATCAATCCAATAAACTTTACTACAAGGAGTGATGGACGAAGATAATTTCTATGGGATTATGTCCAAGTTTTAATTTGTGTGAAACAGTGCGATGGTATCCTCTATGGACATTTGGCATCAATGTCTAGGTCATGTTAACTTTAGAGATCTTGAGAGATTAGTGAAAAAGGACCTAGTTCATGGCTTACCGTCACTTGGGAAACCAACTTTCTCAATTTGTGGACCTTGCCAACAAGGAAAACAAATTCAAAGACCCCATCGGAACTTGGACACCATTACCATCACAAATGTTTTGGTGTTGATTCACATAAATCTTATGTGTCCTACTATCTTGGAGGGTTTAAGTTGTAAGAGATACATTCTCATGATGGTCGATGACTTTTCGAGATCCTTTATTATGGGGTTTCTTAAGAAAAATTCCGATGGGATTGAGTTCCTAACAACCAAGTGTCGTGCCCTACATAATTGACACATTTTCATAATTAATCGGATGCACAGTGACAACAACACTGAATTTGATAAAGCCAAAGTGGATAGCTATTATGATGGAGTCAACATCAAGCATGAGTTTTTGGCCATTCGTACTCCTCAATAAAATATGATAGGTACCAAGTGGATTTGTAAGAATAAAATGGATGGGAATGGTACCATAGTTCGCAATAAGTCTAGTTTATTTCATTTTTTTTTTATTATTTTTTTTTGAAGAGGAATGGAATCCGCAATTTATTAAATATAAGGTAGAATAGCCCTACCTAGATGGCATAATCATCAACTGAAGATTCAAAAAACTTAAAAAAATAAAAGAGGTGACAAAGAACCACTACTTGAAAAATCTAATGGAAGGCATTCCTAGCTTATCCATTCTGAATTGACCTTTAGAGGATTTGGGCAGCTCCAAAACTTGGTTGAAAATAGTGAATTTCTTGATTAAAACTCCATGATTTGCCAAACTATCAGGAGTACAATTATCTTCTCTCCAACAATACACATACTCAATTTGAACTTTAATTTCCTTGATTTCATTGATAATATCATAGATATTCCAAGGAGGTTTATGAATCAAACCTTTAAGAATATTGATCAGAAGCTGAGAGTCTGATTCTACTATAATATGATCAAGACTGGGAGACACACAAAGCTTTAGACCCTTCAGAATTGCAATGCATTCAACCCTATTGTTAGAGATGGATCCTTCAAAAGATGAAAAGGCTTTAATGAATTTTCCTTCATAATCATGGATAATCCCACTAGCTCCAGCAGCACCTGGATTTCCTTTAGAAGCCCCATCGGTATTAAGCTTATAAAATGAATCCCTTGGTCTGATCCACTTGACTAAATAGAATGAAGATTCTGAATTATACAGCTTGATACCAAATTCGTTAATAATATCTTCAAAATTCTTCGGGATAGACTTAAATTTGAAATTGGATGCACAGATCTTGACCATATTTGAGACATTTTGAATAATTCTCTTAGGATCCATGGGAGCCTGATCGAAAAATGATTGGTTTCTACTAAACCTAATTTCCCAAATTATGCATCCAGGAATAATGAGGATCAGAAATTTCAGGAAATCTTTAGATGAATTTCTAAGCCACCACAAAAGAACCATTTGATGAAAGGATAAAAAAGAAATTTTAATCCCAAGCAGGTTAGCAAAGAAGGACCAAATGTGTGAGGCTATAGGACCATTGATGAAAAGATGATTGAATGTCTCTAATTATTTTTTGCAATAGGGAAATATAGAGACCATATATAATCCTATAGATTGAATATTTTCATCTATAGGAACTATATTGTGAAAGCATTTCCAAAGAAAGAAAGAAATTTTGGGGGGGCTCTCAGATCTCCAAATAAACTTACAAATAAGGGAAGAAGCTTTTGATTTCCTCATAGCATTTACAGTTGATTTAGTGGAAAATTCCCCACTATATGTTAAAGTCCAGACCTTCTTACCTGCTATATCAGTAATATATCTGTCAGTAGTAGTTCTGCTTTTACTCAATCGATTAACAGATGTAGAACCCCTAGCTCTAGAGTTTGCAAGAATCTTTGAATTGAAAAATTAAGACCAAAGACTTTTAGAGGTTCTTAAATTCTACGAGAGTTTCATACTAAAAACTGAGCATAAGTCTTCCATATTCTTAAATTCCAGGCCACCTTCTTCAAGAGAATAACAAAGCTTATCCCATTTCATCCAATGATGCTTGAACCCAAATTCTTTAGTAGATCCCTATAAGAACTTATTCATCATCCCATGAATCTGATTAATGGTTCTTTTTGGAGACTTTAGGACTGCAATAAGTCTAGGTTGGTCACTCAATATTACACATAGATTGAAGATGTAGACTTTAACGAGACATCCACTCTTGTTGCTAGGCTTGATACCGTCCACTTACTACTCACCATAGCATATCATCTGCACTTCAAGTTATATCAAATGGATGTCAAGAGTGACTTCCTAAGTAGTATTTTACAGGAGGAAGTTTACGTGAAGACCCAAAGCACTCGAGACACATCTTTTATCTAAAGAAGGCCCTGTATGGTTTGAATCAAGCACACCATGATTGGTACGAGAGGATCACTTCCTATCTCGTAACTCGCGACTTCAAAAGAGGAGGGGGATAAGACGCTGTTTATGAGGAAAGAGAGTGGTGCTATCTTGGTTGCCCAAGTCTTTGTGGATGACATAGTATATGGATCCATATGCTCCTTACATGCTCACACATTTGAAGAGGAAATGAAGAGTAAATTTGAGATGAGCATGGTTGGTGAGCTCATATTCTTCATAGGTATCTCAGTGCGACAGCTAGAGGATGGGATATTCATATCTCAATCCAAATATGCTAAGGACCTAGTGAAGAATCTTGGTTTAGACTTCTCTAAGAACTCATCCACCCTTATGAGTACACAAACTAAGCTTAGCAATGAAACTTTAGGCAAGGATGTAGAGAAAACTATTCATAGGAGAATAATAGGTAGTCTTCTCTACTTGACAACTAGTCATCTCGACATTGCCTTTAGCATTGGAGTCTGTGAGCGATACCAAGCATCCCCAAAAGAGTCTCAATTAATCGCACTTAAATGTATCATCAAATACGTGAGTGTCACTCTTTCATATGATATTTGGTATTCATTTGATATCGATGATTGTTTATCTATCTATTCGAATATCGAATGCGCCGCGAAAGTTGATGATTGTAGGAGCACCACGGGTGGGTGTTTTTACTTTGGGAGTGATCTTATCTCGGTTGAGCAAGAAGAAAAACTCCATATATTTTTCCACGGTGGAGGCTGAGTGTATTTCCACTAAATGTTATTGCACGCAACTCTTATAGATGAAGAAAATGTTAGAATATTGAGGGATTTCACAAGGTACAATGACTATTTCTTGTGATAATACGAGTGCAATCCATATATACCGTAATTTAACCCAACATTTTCGTACAAAGCACATTAGGATATATGAGCATTTTATACGTGATCTCGTTGAGGAGAAGGTCATGTCCTTGATCTATTTGATCACCGAACATCAATTAGTCAATATTTTCGCATAACTTTTAGATGCATCTAGATTCGCGAATCTTAGAAAATATTTGGGTATTTGCTCCATTAATTGAGTTCGGGTACTTTATCTAGTGTAGGATATTTATCATGTATATATCTTATATCCCAATTGCTAGATTATATTTCTTTTGCATTCAAATATTTTTCCTTTTAATATATTTGAAAAATTACAAAAATATTTTTGATTTTTATTGAAAAAGTTTGAAAAAGTGAAAAAGATTTTATTTTGATAAAATTTTAAGGAAAAAAAGACAAAGATTTTTGTATTTTTATTTTTCACCGTATATGGATGAACATTTAAGATATTCGAAAAATTCCTACAATAAATCCATTCAGTAACTTTTTCATAATGTTTTGAGACATGGATTAGTTTCGTTAATGTTCTTAATAATGCGTGGATAACATTTCGCTGTTTATTGATGAATTACTTTGTAAATGTTAGACTATTTGTCATCTTTATTGAACTGAATCACGGACTTTTTGAACATTGTACTTGCTTATCACATGTCGAATGTGATGTTCTCATCTTAATTCTACTTAATAACAAACCAAATGTAAAAAAAGATAAGTTGTGCTTGTAAGAACCATTTTCTCAAAAAATATTGTTATATGCCAAGCAATGGAAAGGGAATATGAAAGAGAAAAATACTCTTTGTGTTAGAAGCCACCATTTACAAAAAGAGCCTAAAAGATAAAATGACACAAAAAATTGAATTGCCAAGGCCATTTATTTAATATTTCATTGATGCTTCACTACATATAAGCATTACGATTTCTTCAAAATATTTGAGAGTTAATTCTTATATATGTGAGATTTTGAGGGAGTTATAAAGTATAAGTTTAATGGGTTTTCCCAACGGACTTTCTTGAAAACATTAAATAGTTTGTCATTATTATTTTGAGAATAATTAAAATTAATGGCATTTTGCACAAGTCAAGTAAATTTCATTTGAGTTTAACACTTTACACCTAAGGTAGTAATTGCGTTCTTTTTTTTAGAAGTGTCTTATGACTTTGAGCACTTATGTTATAAATGTTTATATTGATTTGCCTATGGAAAATGTTCATACAATTCCATTACATTTTCATGATTCAAGTATTTTAGTGTTATTCCATGGTGTGTTGCATTTGTACATTTTATATTTTTTCTAGTCTTGAAATAATTGAAAAACATAAATAATAGTTGTTTACGAAGGGGAGATCACATCACGCCTTTAAGATTATTATTATGTGTGCCTCATTGGTTTTCTTTGTGATGATATCTTTATTTCTTAATGTGATTCTTATTAATCATATTTCGATTCTACTACATCGTCTATTACGGACAAAAAGGGGGAGAATAAATTTAAGGGGAGTTTTATTTATCTTTTCAAACTCATACGCATCATAGTATTTCTTGGTTCGTATGTGTAGGTCATTCCGTCTTAATGATGATTACTTGGACCACACAAGATGAAGACTTGCACATTTATGCATTTCTGTTTCTTAATTTGGGAGGGCATTAGTTGTATTAATCTTAGGGGTAAATTTGACTTAGGTTTGTGTTTTGTATCGGAATAGCCAAAGGGGAAATTTGTTATAACACCCCGACCCAAATTTGGGCTATCGTTGGGTGAACCCGCACCCGAGTCAAGGTGTTAAGGGTGAGAGGAAAAAAATCAATTTTATTATTTAAGAAAATCCTTTAGTTTGCACCATTTTATATGGAATAGAATGTGATTAAACAAATTTTAATTTAAGAAATATGTTTCCGCCTTAAGTAATTAAGTTAATTAGCAAGATTTTTTTAGGAAAATTCCGTTAAATCCAACAATGCTAATAGGGAAATAAACTATAAGACTCTTGTATTATTACAACAAATGGCCCACGGCCCGTATAAAATATTGTTGAAAGTGCCACAAATTAAAATATCCCGAAACACATTTTATCAAAATACCATGGTAGATATCTAAGACGAATAATACACTTTGGAGCCTTATCAACGTCCTTGACTGTACAACATCCCTACTGGAGGTACTTGGGGGTGGGGTTTTTAAACATAAAGTTAGGGGTGAGAAAATCGCACAGCATGGTGGGGAGTACAAAGCAATACATCTCTATAATACTATAAAATGCTATACAAGAATTTAAGGTCTCTTATCAACGGGTCTATCCACGTGGCAATAAAAACTATGTCCATCATTCTCTCTTTGTTTTTACTGTGGGAAGTTGTGGAGATTTTTCATCTCATGTTAGCCATTTATACCCCCCTCTCTCTTATACTCCTTTTCTTCATTTCAAATGTAACGATGTCTCTAGCCGTTCATATCCCCCTAATTGATTACATTTGCTAAAAAAAATTTCAAGCCCCAATCTCACTTCCCAAACTCCTCCCCTTCCCCTCATCTTTGTTCTGTCTCGGATCCATCAGCTACCACCACCATTGTTCCACCGCGAAGGTAATTTCGGAAACCTATGATGGTATATTGTCATTCTCTCTCTAAATCTCTCTCATTAGGGTTTATATTGTTGAGTTTGATTATGATATTGACTTATGCTCATATTAGGGTAATATTCATGTTTTTGGTTCATATTGGATTTGTATATATGGTTCATTTTTGGGTTTTCTATCCGATTGTATGATTTTTGGGTTTTGTGTCTGATTTTACGAATTTATGTTTTATTTTTCTCACATATAGAAATCACAACCATTTCCTTCTTTAATGAAGAACCCTTTGTTAATAAAGACCTTTAACTCCATGAGATTTATCTTCTTTCTCTAATTCTATGCCATTTGGTTCTTGGTAAGCAAGATCTCAACTTTAATCTTTTTTTTTTTAAGTTTGAAAGCAACTGGGCTTCTTTAAGAGTTGAAGAACAATGGGAGTTTGGTAATTCTTTTTTTACTATAATTTGTTTTCTCTTATATTGAAATTATTTTAGTTGTATTTTTTATTTACCAAATCCCTATATTCCAAAATTTATCTATCATCGTATTCTTTATGCTCTGTTTAAAAATATACATACTGATTTGGGATTGAAGTAATTAAAAAGGTGACATTTAAAATCTTGATCTAAACCACCTTATTAGTGTATATATACGAACATGAATCACTATTAGTGTAAGTGATATGTTTTATGTTTGGTAAATTACATGAGTGATTTTGTTCCCTTTTTATTTATCCGGACCCTAAAAAAAATAAGGTTCCCATTATTTGGATTTAGGTGTATTTTGTCTTGGAATTTGGATAGGGGTTATTGACAAATCCAAGTTGCCCCCCCCCCCCCCCCCCCCCCACACACCCCGAAAGGTAAATAATGAATTCTTTCACTTTTTAAGGTCAAATGGCATATGTAAATTTATATTCGATTTCCCTAAGTTTTTGGTTCACTTCTTGGACCTAAGTTTTTGGTCCAGTTCTTATAAATATATGTTTGTTTTACATTGTAAGTTCCTTTCTTGATCAGATTATTAAAAGAAGGCATGATTTAAGGATTTAAAAGATAAACAAATTCTAAACTATGGTGAACTAGAAAAAATAGGAGAGTGCAATGACAATCAAAGAAAGGCACAAGAGAAAATCCACATTAACAAGAAGAGTCATAGGCAGAGCATCCGCCAACATGGTATGTCTATCTCTCTATGCTCTTTCCATATCTCGAATTTTAGGTTTATGCATCTATCAACTACATAAATATTCTCTTGCTTGGTTACTGTTAGAACATTACTTTTTCTACAAATAAGGTGTATACACAACCAACTCCCCCTTTTTACTTTGTTATACTAAATTATGGCACTGTTAGTAACAAGCAATCGTATTATGGACTTCATCCAAGAATATAAGAAGTTGGACTGTAAACTAATATATGGATCTGTTAGTACCATGCAACCCCTGAATTAATGTTGGACAACTACTAACTGTTCACATTAATTCTAAAAAACTTTAATTTCATGCATCTATCCATTCTAAAGATTTGCTAGATATGAATACATGTAAAAAGTTATACTTTTTGATATTTTATAGTAGAATTTGTATATACGCTTTCTTTTATATTATTTGATATACTATTTTTGATGTCTTTTGACTCTAACTAAACTTATTAATGCAACATATCTTATAATTAACAAATATAATTTATAAAACCAACATATTTTTATGTTCATGACCAGTAGTGATTAAATCCTTAAATAAGTTCCCACATGTCGATTGCCCGAAATATTTTTATAATCTACTATTTTAATTATAATTTTGCCTTTTTTATTTATATCGTACTCAGTTTGACTGCTATAAAAAGAGACAAACACAAACTTAAACAAGATATCATGTTAGACATTAAAGGAAATAATGGTAATGAAATACATAGGTAATATATGCATTCAACTTCATTGAACTACATTCTATAACTATTAACTTCATGTCTCCAATTATTTCTTCATGTTGTGTACTCGATCAACTTATCCATATCTTTTCATTGATAGTGCTAAATGAATTTTGAAGAAATAATAAATTGTTTAGATACACTATTTTCTATTTTTTAAAATTATGAAAATTAAGACATCTTTTAAAAATTATACGTACTCTTGCTCACGGTGTATGTATTATTTTTTTGTACTCTTCCGCAGAGATTAAAGTATATATGGAAAACCAACAAGCATATTTTTTTTATTTAACTATGTATGCCTGTGTTTTTATGATGACCCAAGATGAATAAATAAGAAGCCTACTGTCTATTTATTTAAAGAGATATACAAAGATAGGGATACAAATGGGCTCAATATGAACTTTTTTTCTTTGATTCCCCCCGATTGTTTTTTCCATTTTATTTCAACTGCTAAGAAACAATGAACATTTTCTTTGTTTCCTTTGATCTTTTTTTCTCCTATTAATTTTATCTGTTATGAAATGCAGATAGGACTAAGTATCTTGCAAACATTTGGATATTTGGTCACTGGAAGATTGACTAAGTTACGTGTATCTTTCTCCTCGAGCTTGGATTAAAACTATTGCCTCTTTCATCCCCACCACCAACTCCACTGGGTGGTTCAGGCTGGACAAATAGATACCAATAGGGTCAATAACAACGTCACTTCATTCAGCTATGAAAATGTCTTTCTCAATGAGGATATCTTCACTAGTTTCCAAGAGGTATTGTAGAATCCATGACTAGTGCGTGACATAAGCATCTGTTGTTTAAACGAAATTATGTAGGCATATTGATCGGATCCTTATCAGTATCAAATCAACGTGATATTTGCGCACATAAGATAGACAATAAGTATATCAAATTCAATTGCTGGTTGATTGAGTTATGCATCGGATACAAAAGTTATTGGGTATTTTATTGTTTTACACCGTTATATGTGAAACCATTCCCATATAAGAAAGTTTGGGCAGTATAACCTGTTGAATAATACTCTCTGGTATGAATTGATGAGTCCTTGTAATGCAAACAATCCATTTATATGATAAACCTGGGTGAAAGTCTAGGTCCCCAAGGATATATAAATACTTTGAAAGTAATTTTATAAATCCCATTATTTGTTTTTCTATTTTTTCATAGTTTCTTTTTTAGGTGCACAGTTTGTTGATGATGAGTTTGTTGAAGTAATGCGCTACCATGCAGTTAAAAAAAATGAGATATGTGAAGAATAAAAAGGCTAGGAATGGCAGTGGGAAGATCTTTAAAGCCTATAAGAGGTTTTTTGGTCTTTAGTTTTTGGTACTATTATGGATCTTTAGTTATTTGATATTGTGCCAATATCAAATATCAAATGTTCCACCGACTAATTTTGTTTATCCAGGTCACAGAGAATGTGATGGAGTCCCGTTTAATTTATTTCCCTTTCTGATGTTCTTATCATTTTCTCTCCCTATCCCTGAAAATATTCCTTGAAATGATTTTTAAATACATACGTTCACTTAAAATGATTGTTGAACACTATGTCTTCTTTAAGATGTGTATTGGGAGGTGAAAATTCGTATCAGATTTTTGGCATGTAGGTTTTAAATGGCGATCTCTATAATTCACTTCGTTATTTAAATCAAATAACTTCTTCAATTTTGTGTTTGTATTGAATGAATTTTAAGTGTTAATTGATCCCCTGTTTTTTATTAGTTAGTGTTTAGTTTCTTCAAAAAATACTATTTGTTTTTTGTTAAATATTTTATGCTCCCATCATCACCATTAATTTATGCCTTCACCTTTTATGATTGATGAATAAGTAGTTGTTTTGGAGGCTGAGATAATGTATAACTCGCGCATCGCGCGGGTTTTTAACTAGTTTTATAAGAAAATATTATACATATAACGTTTGTTTTATCATTTTTGAAAATGTTATCATTTAATGAGTATAAATGCAACTACCATGCAATGTAATTGACCAATGTGCTCATACTCATACTTCTCCATTTTAATCAACTTTATCCACTAGTCTCCATTTTACTATTTTCATTAGGTTTTCTTTCTTACATTTCCTAAGAACATCTTTATTTATTTCCATTTTCATTATTCCGTTATCTACACTATCGTTTTCTCGAAATTTACCAAATAACTGCATACTTTAACGGGCTCTACACCACCCGCAATGCTACCATATGCTTTAGCCAATGATTTTGGGTCTTTCACCCCAGGGATCCAGGCATTTCTTAATTCTTTCTCGGTTGTATCCGAGTTCATATTAATGCGTTTTACACATTATTCTAGTGTTCTTATCATTCTTACGGTTCACATTTACATTTCACACCGTTTTTATACAACTTTATTCACTTCACCCATTTTTCACAAAACTGACTGATAAGGTCATATGAGGAAGTCCAACCACTAGGACCCTTTATTTTACCAAATTACTATTTTGTCATTTATTTTGCCAACACACTGTGAAAAACACATTTTCATCATTATGACACCCAAAATCCTAATTTTATGTCCAAAAACCATTCTCCATCATTTTACTTCAAGAAAATACCATTTCTTCATTTTTTTAACAAGAAATACATTCAATATTTTGGGGACCATTTTACCAAAATGTTCATTTTACCCTTATACTCATATGTTGTCTTGAACTTCATTATTCCTCATTTTATCAACATTTTACAATATATTTAGGGGCTGAATTTTCCAATTTTCATCTTGAAACTCATTTTAATCTTCATTTATCATGTTTATATGTCCTTTACTAACATACTACAAGATTATACGCACGTGATGATATATTTCGACCTAGAAATCCAATAATATGAGTTCTAAACATGGTAATAACATGAAATTATATTTTATGTTCATATTCATCATATTCCAAGATTAAAATGATGTTTGTTCTTCAAAAATCCATTCAAGTTTAGCTTCCTTTAAAATTTAAATTTTTGATAAAGAACTTTGAATGATCATACTAAAAAAATACTTTGCCATATTATTTACATTCTATCATGCATCCTAACATGTAACTTAGTTTTAAACTTAAAAACATAGTGAGAAAAATCCTACCTTGAGTTTGAAGAGGGGAAACTAAGAAATGATAACTTGAAAACTCCTTAAACTCCATAAATTCCTCAAGAATACTCTTAGCAAATCCAAGATCTCCAAGAAATACTCCAACTCCTCTTAAAAGCTGTAAGAACACTTATTCAACCTAACTTCTTATTTGTACAAGGCTTAAAATGGGTCTCACAATCTTGAAAATGGATAGAATAAGGCTTGGAATGGAGGTATAAACCTTGAATATGGGTGGAGGAAGGTTGGAAATGGAGGGAAGGACCTGGAAATGGAGAAAGAGAGCACAAAAATCTGATTGGAGAAGTGTTAGAATTCCCCCCTACACTCTATTATCTTTTATTTACACCCCCAAACACTTTGACCCCGTTTGATATGATCCATTGGGAGCTTAACATATCAAAATATGTAATTGTCCTCATTGTGACAACACATCTGGATATGTGGAAATCTAACTTTTACAGTCTCGTTCGAATGAGACTAGATGTAGTTCGAATAATACTACACATCTCATTCGAACGGGGTTCTAATGAGAATGTAACGAGAATGATCAAAGGTATATTGAACCTGATCGTTCTATGGTCATTTGAAGCAGTTGTTTGAGCGAAGGAGGTTTCTCATTCAAATAACCTAACTTATTTCTAATGAGATTTGAATCTCGTTCGAACGACTTAGCATTCGTTCTAATGACTTAGCTTTCATTTCAATGAACCAAAACTTATATTGTTTAAATTTTTGGCCATTCAATCTCATATTAATTACACAAAAGCCACAATAATAGTTTGAAATAGACAACCATACATTATATTAAGTCCATCGCCATTAGACATGCAAATTAGAGGGGAAGGAGGTACAATCTCATGCACATGTGTCACATTTGTAAGAATAAGTTTTATCATTGCTCAATTTATTTTTTATTTGTCTTATCTCGTTACCCACCATTGCACCTTCATGAGTGCTTCAATGTATTCGATGACAAGAAGTTTGTGACATTGACAAGATTTAAGATCGTTCGTCACACCTTTACCCAAGAAGAGTTATGAGGTAATTTGGTAATAAAGACCTTATTTTCCAGGGGTTCATTATTAAAGAGTTTGCATTTCAAAAATGTTTTTAAAAAGTCTTTTAAAGAAAATTTTGAACTCGTTAGAACAATATTGACATGTCATTCGAACAAGTTACACAATGTCATTATAATGAGATTCCATCATTCGAATGAAATTTGGAACGTCGCCTTTAGGTCAGTTCTAGAATGTCGTTCGAAGTTTCATTAGAATTGGTTCAAATGAGACTGGTTACATCATTAGAATGAGTTTCCCACGTTCGAATGAGATTTGAAACAACGCACTCTAGAATGTCATTCGAAGTTTCGGTGGAAACCTGTTCGAACGAAAAATGGTACGCCATTTGAATGTGGTACCAAGTCCTTTGAACGAGCGCACGAGTTTTTGTGTTTTAATTAGTTCTCATCCAAATATCTAATGCATATTCTTTTGCAACAACTTCCTTATAAATAGGGATGTAGGATTAGATTTTTAAACAACTATATTTTACCTTTTCTACGCCATTTTAGAGTTCCTTTTGTGATCAAACTCTGTCTTTTTTCATCCATACCCCTTGGAAATTTATAGATCACTTTATCAAATCAAGAAGAAAACATTCTCGTTCATACACCCTAGAGTTCTACGGCTGATTTGTGGAGTCGAGACTCTACTGCTAAAGGAGAAGGCTGATCGGTGGATACCAAGGGATGATTACTTTATATGGATGGTGCTGGACTGTGCCATTTCTATTGAATACTTGAAGAACTACGCATTATAATTAGTGAGCTTAGTAGTCTGTCAATCGTCCAGTGTCTGTCAATTCTTGTACAGTGCTGAAAAATAAAGGTTTTTCCCAAAGGGATTTTTCCTTACTTCTTCGCATGCTTGGGTTGCTTGTTTGTTTTTTCTCATTTAATTTGAACTTCATCGTTGCATGCACACTAAATTAATTCAAGATAAAATTTTCTAAAATTTGAATTTAGGTGTGTTTGGCCTAAGATACGAATCAATCCAAAGAATTGGCATCTCATGGCCTCCTTGAGTACCACCTCTATTTGCCTTGCCCTAATAGTGTAACGAATATGCATTGGTAATCTTGTTTCTTTTAGCCTTCTGAAAATCCTCATGATCCTAAAAGTGAAGTAAAACTGCTTTCACCATATGTGTATAAGTGGTAAAATTGTGTTTCCCTAAAATAGCCTTCTTAATGTGCCATATTAACCCGAAGATGAACTTTTTTCATCTTCTTCTCTTGTACCTACATCCTCCGGTCCAAATAAGGAAAGAATGGTAAAATCATCCTCATATTCTACTACATTGCAACTCTCCTACTTGAGGCCCTAAAACTACCTCTTCTTTTCACCCCTAACTTCTTGTGGAAGTACTTATTGTCAAACTTCACCCAGAACTATGTGATGGTCATCATGTCCCTCTCCTATATCTTAATGAAAGACTCCTACTCTTGTAATGCATCTCCAACCAATTTTAAGGTGTATAACATTATCTTATGGTCCCCCAAGCACTCCATCATCCACAAGTGTCATCGATTTTTTTTCCTTCACCGACACACCACGATGATATCTTTACTCCCATTGAATTTCGGTGGGGTGCCCTTAACAAAGGCCTCTTGTGCTCTTCCCCAAACTGTGCTATGCTATAGAATTGGTACCACCACTTGTTGTGGTGGTTACAACTATGGTTGCAAATTAAAGTTTTCTAATATGGAAGACATCTCTGTGGTGACTGATTGAGTAACAATAGTAGTTAAGTTTGCTTTGGATGTTACTAGTGGTGCATGCTACGATTCTAGATTTTGCTCCTACTGAGCGTCTCTAATTATCGTGATCTATTACATTGGGTGTTCTTGATCAAAAAGCAAAAAAATATTAGTATTAGCTATTTATCCATAATTGAATAAATGTAATCCTACTAATAGATCTCTATAAATCAAAGAACACAACTCAGGATGTAATGAGAAAAACATAGATCCTAAGGACACTAGAACTTAGATGATCTGATAGCAATTATAACAACCCCTATTTTCCACATAATAATCGATCGGGCTAACATGCCAAAGATAGGGCTGATAAAAAATTTATATCATTCTCAACATCGAATAATAGATAAATCATAAGAGTGAAATTAAAACCATTCACAACATGTGGTAACTAACTCGTAATAAAACATCTCAAAACATCTAATAATAAATAGTCTGAATAAATCTCAATACTCCAAAAAAATGGACTAAAATAAATAACTGGGACATAAGGTCCATAAATTTCTTTAAATAAATACTAAAATGAACCGAAAAGAGTAGCAACCTAATCTAGAACCAGGGAACTGATGTTGCTAATCGAGTGGAGCTGCAAGTCTGACTCTCCTCACCCCTAAGGATCCTGCTTATGAATGCCTGAAAAATAGCTTTATAAAATTTGGATCAATGATTTAAAATTGTAATAAATATCTTCAATATAAAGATAGTCAGTCACGCGACTCCTTCACAATAAGCATGCCATCCCATTGACACTCACATATGATGAATACCTCACCCCTCATCTCAGTGAAGTACAACGAGCATGTTCCAACCCATGGAATAAATTACACTAAAAGTCACTATCTATAGACTAATGAGTAAATAACTAATAATGAAATGAAATAGGGATGTAACTAACTACACGTGTAAGAGTACAACCCAAACACCGACCCCCCACAATGTCACTCGCAGATAGAGTACACATATAATAACAATGTATTTAAGGTGACAAAGTGTTCATTAATAAAATTTTTAGCACTAATATATATTATCTTTTTTATATATTCAAAATATAGTCACATGAAGGCAACTACTTTCTAGGACTATCTCGTTCTACTATTGGTAAGTCCATCGGCTAATGAACTTATATAAATACACAAATAAGATAAGGGGGTCACCACACAATAACACCATCGGCTAGTCCCATACCCAAACTCACTCGATGGATTGAGTCTACCTGCATTCTCTCATCATGAAATGATGACCATCTTGAATACATTATCAAACATAATGATCACCACAACAATGTGCGTCAATAGCCATGTATGTGTTACCCTATCATAACCTCTCAAGAAACCATATTCGATAGATTCACCATGAGTAACAGCTATTGCACACAAATCGAAGTACATATAAATAACATGCAATATATGTATACTACTATAGGTTATTGTTCGCTCATGATCTACCCCAAATTATCCCAATTACCAAGTTCCGGATTGTATTAACTAAAATTTGGTTCATTCTACTCGAAACCTATAATAGAGTCCATTACCATAATTGTCTAGTTTAAAACTCATATTGAAGTATAGGTTAAGTGGATAAAATTCCCATGAATAAATTATACCACCAAAATTCAAAAATTAAACTTATAACCCAAACTTCCTTAGTCCGTTAAAGTCCTTTGAACGAATTTCAATGAGACAACAATCTCGTTCAAGAGAGAATGACGATGTGTCTCTCTTTCGTCCAAGAAAATGTGATTTCGAATCCAAACATCTATTAATGAGTTTTGAACTCCAATCCAACAACTCAAACACCACCATAATCAAAACTGAATATTGTTTTATGATTCTAAACGATTGCCAATGATGATATAAGATCTATAACATCAATTAAGGTATAATTCTTCAAAGTTCACATATTTAAATAAAAATTGTCATCATCATGAATGGAGTCTAATTCCCTATATAACTGCAGATATAATCGTCAAATTAACAAGGGTATTGAACTTATTAATGAAATTAAACCCAAAAACATGATTTGTAATCAAAGAATCATGTATGAAAATCATTTAATTTGATTTTTTCTTCAAAAGTACAAGTCCTCAAGGTAGAGTTAATTAATACTAACCCTAATCAACCCAATACATATACGTAGAATTAAACAAATAATATATAATTGTAATTAACTTATAAATTAACTATAATACCCCGTATTTTTTATGGCTTTTAAAATTGAGGATTTATTAAATTAAATTGAGATAAATTAATTTAATACCAGTCCAGAATTTATTTTAAATATTAACTAGCGTGACGAGAGTTAGTAATTATTGGGAAATTGTTGAATATTACTTAGTGAGTAAAGTAATATATGGAATTTAATTTATTAAAATTGTCGCTAGTAAATAATATGACAATTATGGAAAAATTAAGTCGGGACGTGCATGTGTCGTGTCGGGACTATATTATTTTAATAAAAAATGAATAATTTATAAGTCGTCTGTATGGTCATTTTGAGTGTGCCAACGTGTCCGGAAGGGCCGAGATAGTTAAAAAAGTGTATCCGGGGGTTTAGTTTAGGTCTCGGGGAGTTTTTAGGCCCAATCGGCATCCCGAGAGGGTGATTTAGTCATTTTCCAAATTTGGCCTTAGTTAATGACAAAAATTGGGAATTAATATCAGCTATTGGAGTTAAGCCTCTACGGTTATCAATCATAGAAATATAGAACCACCATTAGAGAAGAAATGAGGAGAGCTCTTCAAGACTAGATCACAATCCGTAACATCTTTTTCAAGAATAACACCACCGGGGCATAGATCGTAAGACGAGGAACACAGCCATACCTTCGTCACCAACAAATCATACCTTCAATTCCTAGGCAAGTATCTATATTGCTGATTTCTAGTTGATGTCCCTTCCATGTTAGCCTAGGAATGAAAATCACATGTTTTATTTAAAGAATTATATGGTTTGGGAAGAGAATTATTATGTTGTAGGGAGAATCCATGTAGTCTGAAATCTTGATCATATGTAGAGGATTAACCACGAACTTATAATGTTATTTGGGAAGGAAATCTGGATTAAAATAACGATTCTTAATTATTCATGCATAATTAGGTTTTATAAAGAAATCTGGAATTAAACCCCTTTTTGATTGATTCGTTGAGGATTTATTAATGTTGTTATGTTAGAACTTGTTTATATATATTGCTTGTACGTTTGGAGTAATTGGTTGGGAGTTTCGAATGAAATTATAGAGGTTTTGAGTAGTTATAATGATTGAACCCGTAGCTATCGTAAGAAAATCTGGGCTGAGAACTGAAGGGTCGATCGATCGACCTACGAAAGTCGATCGATCGACTCCTGCTGATTTTTGGAAATTTTCATATTCTTTCACGATGATGTAACACCGCTTCAAGGGGACTTTGCATGGGATTAGATTATTATAATAGGACTTATGAGGGACCAATATGGTTGTGATTTAGGTCCGAATGATATGTATTAATACGAGACTTACCCATAGTGTCTCGAGGGCTATAGAATAATAAAAATATGTTTGTATGTGCGACACGTTAGGTTGAGTGAGCATGATTGATGACTTAGGCCAGTAGGATAGAGAGTGTTCACCTACTGGCATTATGGATAGAAAAATTATACACTTCGAGGGTCGATAAGTAATGGAGAAAGTGCGGTAAATGAGAAATAGGATAAACTAGATACGTAGGCTTTGAGAGTGAACACTGCGTATGGTTAATATATTATCAATCATGGGAGTACCTTTATGAATTATGGATATATATATATAGTTGTGCGTATGTATTCTTGCGACTTTAGTATGTGTAGTTAATTATACCCGCGCTACTTGCTATCACTGAGGTTTCTGTGCTGGGATAGTCTTATCTCGATGGGACCTTTATGGGGGATATTGACTTGCACCTAGAACATAGTATCCTTGGTACATGCTATCTAAGAATGATAGTCAGACGGTCCTAAGAGGCATGAGGGGTATGTTCTTACCTCTTAGTGACTTGGAATTATGTTTCGCCTCCATTATTTGTGTTTTGTGTTAATACAGTTCGAGAGTGGATCTGAACTAGTATTTCCCTTATTTGTACGAGAGGTATAGGGACTTGATAACAGAGTATGACCGCACCATAATTTATATGTGGGGTGCCTGATTATATATATATATATATATACTTGTTGTTCGTCTACTGTGAATTGTAGTGGATAAAAATTGAATAATGTTATTAAATGAATTAAGTGTCGAGGACTTAATGCCCTGTATAGTGAAGACTTGTGCAGACATTAATCGGGAATAATTATAACTATGTGGGGACATAAACTAGTCTTAACGAAAGGGGACTGAGTTTAGACTAGAAATTGAACTATCATTAATTAGAATAGTTGTAGTATGCTAGGCGTGCACACTATATGAGAGTTGAGAATTCCAAAGCGAGGGTAACGGCCTAACATTTGTGGGGTATTAATTAGAAAGCATTTTAAATACTTGCTAAAATGTTTTTAAATATAATTTCTACCGGTCTCTGACCCGTTTATTGTCTTTTTCTCTTTTCTCTCTCTTGTATATATATGTATAGATTTAGGTGTCCAGCCACGGGGACGCCAAGCGTAGACAGTCGGATAGATTGACGTGATGCAGCTAGTGTGGAAGTTGCAAGTCCTTGCACTTAGATGCTTCATTACCATTGCCTCAGTTTCATTTTATCATTTCCAGATAGGGCAGATGTCGCCCAGTTTCATCCTTTATGTTATTTCAGAGATGTTGTGCTCTTTCATTTCAGTAATTGGTTTTCAGTGGGATTGTAGTTATTATTTATTCTTGGTTTGTGACATTTTCGACTGGAGGGTTTATTCCAGTTCAGTTTTATTAGTTGAATGATTCGTATCTATCGTTATGGTGTTCATTGTGTGGTTGAATGTTTTACGTAAAATATTAGTGTTGGTTTTAAATAATTAAAATTATAAATGTTTTGACACTTAGCTTAATTATTTATAGGGTTTTTAAAAAGGTAAATTTGTTTTCGACAGTGATGCTAAGAATGAGCCGACCGAACACTTTGATTTAATTTGATAAAGGAATAATCAGCCGGTATTTAATTAGGCGGGGTGTCACAGGTGGTATCAGAGCATCAGGTTCTAGTGTACTTTAGGATCTGTGCTGCTTATTATGCTTCCAGTGTAGCTTTCTTGATATAGAGACTTATGTTTAGGATTATTGAATCTCGATGGTGAGATTTCGATCTCCTGCTATAACGTACATATATTAGTGAATCTTATTTGCGTTCGGATGTGTTCGTGTGTCGAACAATGAAGTATAACTAACAAGAGCCGTTGGGCGGATAGCAGGAGGAAGAGCTTAGTTGAGGCTATAGGGTATATTCAAGGCTGATGAACGTAGTTGAGGTCACCCTATTAGGGCACGTGAATCTAGGATGGTATAGACGGCTAGGGCACATCATATAATTTTCAAGCACCACTATAGTAGAAAGGGGAGCCAAATTAGACTCACCCAACGTGTTTGGATTGGGAGGAAGTCAGACGAAACATTGAAGAGAACCATTAGTTGAAATCCTAGAAATGCGGAGATTGTGGGTGTTAGCCAACAGAGGTAGATAACCCAAAGTGTTAGGCATATGACGGAGTGAGACTAACCGAAAGTGAAAATTTGAGGTAAAAATTTTCTTGGCTCATCGGGACAGAGTTATAATGGTGGGAATTAGTCACAACATTTAGAAGTGGAATGTTTTATCAATGGAAGGATCTTAGGTACAGTCTAACTGCAAGTTCCTTCATCAGATGTTCAGGATGAGATGCGAGCGTTGTTCTGAACTCATCACAGGAGAGATGGATAGAGATTCATTTGTGAGAATGAATTTAAATTTTTAGTGAATCTTGTATCGGAGGAAGCAGATACAAATGGAGAAGGGAATCTCAAATGGGAAATTGACTCGTAAGAAAAGTTAACAACGCTTAAGGGGAATTCTACTGATCGGTCGATCCTCATGGTGATAATGTCGAGCTTTGTCGAGGGAGATGTTAATGCTTCTCTGCGTGGGAAGCTAAAAGTATCAAAGAATTTAGTTACAGAATAAGACTAGGCGAAACGGTGTTAGTAAAAGACCATAAGGAGGAGACCCATCAGGGGACCCATTCAAATGATTCGAATAGCTAAATTCTTACCAAGCGACGATTAATTCAGTAAGGGCTATTGAAGCCAGTAGCATGTTCTTTAGGGCCAACAAGGATAAGGGAACAACGGGGGCAGTCATTAGGATTGAGACTACCAAAGTCCGATAAAAGGAAAACCTTAATATGGTCAGTGTGACCAGAGATAGTTGGATAATGTGTAAAGGTATTTTGTGGAGACTAAGACCACATGCGTTATTTTTCCCGAAGCGAGAAAAGGGACAAGGGTATGATGTTTTGTAAGGACAATGGTTAATGAAATCTTTGGTTTGGTTTGGACAAGCGTGTTATGTCCAGGAACCATTTGAGCAGCCGGGGCGATTGGCAAGGTAGAAGTACGAGTTTTATCCTCAGAGGATGAGGCATATTTTATGTGACCCGAGCGAGTCACTACATTTTTTTTATTATCGTTAGATTCGCATGTGAGACGAGTTTAGTGCGTATATCGACAATATTATTATTATATGAATGTTTTCCCTATTATGGCGGGATTATCTTTAGTAATATCCACGGAGGATGAATGTGTGTGTGTGTGTATATATATATATATATATATATATATATATATATATATATATATATATAGAGAGAGAGAGAGAGAGAGAGAGAGAGAGAGAGAGAGAAAGAGAGAGAGAGAGAGAGTACTCATTTTAGTGATGTGTTATGCGAGTATGATATTATCCTAGTTATGGTTTTTTTTAGCGATGGTTAGAATGATAGTGGGCAGTCACTACAAGGATATCGGGGTTACTTCCTAGTGCAGGATGTTTTATTTTGGCTAAATCCTCACATGCGAGAGGGCCGGGATCACACTTATTTTTATATATTATAGAGACTTCGAAGGGTATAGTGGTCTCAATATATTCGATCCCAGAGTGTGTAGGGACTTCATTGATATGAATCGAAGAGTATTGGGTTTACTGATTGAGTGGAAAAGACTTAGCTCGCTATTGTGTTTAATGCTCAGAACTTGGTAATATCATTTGGGAGATTTTGTAGGGTTTTTTTTTTACCAAATAAAATCAATGTGGGTTTTCTTTTGTTCCTCAATTAAATGGATATGGGAGACTCCTATTTTGATGGCTTTGACGGGTTAGTTCAAGTGAGTCTTAGCTCCGATTTGTAGGTGGATTTTGAATTGGGTATGGAGAAGTCTCGGGTTTGGACTGGTGGCTGGGCGCCGGGTTGGGGAGGTAAATGGTGAGTATGATCGTGGATACTGGTAGCAGGTATGGGGATGGGTTTCGGCTTGAGTTCGCAGGTGGCTCCGGGTATTTGGTTATGAGTGAGTGGCCATGGTTTGCGGGTCAACAGGGTCTGGTTTGGAGATGGAGATGGGGTACTGGGTTCCTCCCGAAGGGAATTCGGGTTTTGCATTAAGTTTCAGCTATGGTGGAAGCTGAGTTTGCTCCGAGTTATGGGTATGAAGCAGGGTACGCCGACGGTGGGTAAGGTGGTTTTGAACACAGGTTAAAAGTTGAGGTTAGGTAGGGTTGAAATGGGGTGATTTGCGGGTTGAGCTGATCATATTGTTGGGTGTAGCATTGGGTCATTGGGTTTAGATGGCAAAAATCAGGTTGGTGGAGGATTGAGGAGAGAGAATGAGGATGGGTTTGTGAGGAAGATGAAGTGGGTGATGTTTTAGTGTGTGAGGGTTTATGGAAGGTAGTGTGTGGGTGAGGGTTGTTTTAGGTGTATGTGAGTCTGTATGGTATTAGGGTATGGGTGAGTGTAGAATAATGTGGTGTGTATGTGTTTAATTTGTACCCTTATAAAATAAAATGAGAAAATAATAAAAATAAACCTAATAAAATAAAAAAATGGTAAAATAAAAAAAAAATTAAACTAAACTAAAAATAAAACTCAATAAAAAAACTAAAAAACTAAAAAATAAAAATAATACGACACACAATACAAACTCTAAAAACTAAACACGACTCAAATAAAAACTAATAAAATAAAAATAATAATAAACTAACTAAAAACTAAAAAGAGACAAAAATAAAGGAAAATAATTAATCGACGCACTAAAATAAAACATAAAAAAATGAATCCTCTAAAAATAAAACTCAAATAATAAAAATAAAAACTACAAAGGAAGAAAAAAATAAAACCTAAAGTCCTAAAAATATAAAGTCAGCAAAACTAAAAATAAAGACTAAGATTAAAAACTAATAAAAATAAAAAGAAATGGAAAATAAATTCTAGAAAATTTTAAATAAATCTAAAATAAATCCTAAAAATAAAAACGACTCGAACTAAAAATCTAAATAATTAATAAAAGTACAAACTCAACACACAGGGCTCGATGTAGGCTTAGGTTTGGTTCGGGGATAGGGTTCAGAACATCGAAACTCTTTTGGGCAAGCTCAATGAGACTTCTGACTTCTCGATCGTTTTGATTTCTTCACTGAATGCTTTTGACGCCATTGTGTCGCAATTATGCCGATTTAGCACTATTTGTTACCGCGACATCATATGTGTGACAAAAGCTAATGTCGTGTTTTGGTCTTCAGTAGAGAGAAGTTCACCAACAAAGAGTACATCTGCATCACCTCCATTCTAGCCAAGTTCTCCATCTTCATTACGAATGGTCTATTTATTTCTTTAAAAGGTTGTTTAAAGGATTGCCACTTCATTAATCAATATGTCTCTTGGATTACCAATTTCTTTAGTTTTCATTTCACCCACATATCTTCTATTTGGAACAAAAAATTCTCTTTCTCTCTACAGCTTCTTGAAAACCCAAAGGTCTTTCCCTATTAAGACTTTGTAGTTGATCGTGGAGAGCGTGGAAGACATATGTGGGAAGTGTTTATCCAATTCTTTGATGTTGAAGATATGCAAGAGGATTTTTAAGAATATCTACTACAGATTTGGTAGGGGTGTGTTTTGTTTTTCAAGGATTCAACTTGGTGATGGAGTTTATCTTGCTGGGTTTGAAAGGGGAGAGGAGAAGTTTTGGGTTCATTTGTCTGAGAGCTCAAGTGTCTAAACTTGTTTGTGGTTTACGAGAAAGTTATGGCCGTTTGAATTGCGAAAGTGATTTTGGTCTTAGTGGTTTGTTTGTTCCCATGACACGTGGTGTTGTTATGTGTTATTGTTGATGCGTTTGCTTCTGGAGACTTCCAGGTTCACCTATCTTTTGTGATGGACTTGGGCCGAGTTATGGTCTTATAGTTAAGAGGGTTGGATAATTAAGGTAGGCCTATTGTGTTTGGGTTTTTAGTTTTGTTGTGTTTGTAATGTGTAGGGTTGTTTGTAGCCTGTTTGTCCCAACCTGTTTTTTCGATTTTATTTTGTTTTGGACATGTAGATTTGCATATTTTATAGAAACAACTGACCTTGCATTCATTTTTGTCACTCAACTCCCGCACAAGAACTTTAATAATCTCTGTTTAAGATGATTTGCAAAGGTTGACTCTCAGAATTTTAGATCTATATATGGAATCCTAGTAGTTTTCAAAGTCCATATCATTGGAGTTTTCTTTTGTATTTAATTAATCTAATTGATCTTCAACATACTTTTAGTTTTATTAGTTTTATTTGTTTGATTTTTCACCACGCACATATATTAAAAGAAGCATGTGGTAATCTAAGTTCCTTTCATTTTTTTTATGTAATTTTCTGCAGGGTTCTACTTTGTTGCATTTGATTTTTACTATGGTTTTCGACAAATATTGGGATTGAAAGTAACATGAGTTAGTCTTCTAATGGTATCAAGATTTTTGACATAATATTGAAACCCCTTTAACTAATGAACTCCACACAACTTCCACTTAGAGGTGCCATTCACTTTGAAAAAACCAATACTAATTCTTCCTTTATCAAAAATGGGGGTAAACACTTATTTCTTCTCTATCTAGACTATATATATATATATATATATATATATATATATATATGTGTGTGTGTGTGTGTGTGTGTGTGTGTGTGTGTGTGTGTGTGTGTGTGTGTGTGAGTAGAAGTAATGGACGGATTGTATTCATATGTAAATGGGTACTTTTTATTCGGAAGGTACTATCTCTTAGGGTGTGTTTGTGAAGTTCAATTTCATGTCTTATTCGAAATAAAAGTCATTTGAGACTATTCCAATTTCAATTTCAAAACATGGAATTGAAGTTCTCAAACATAAACTTAGAAGTGTCAACAATAATTTTTATTTAATTAATTGAATGAATCTTTACTTAGGAAAATGATTCTCTGCTATTTGTCACCTTAAACTTCTTAATATGGATTCATGGATGTCTATATATATTATAAAGTGTAAAATTTGATATACAAAAATTATTATACATACCTAGCAAAAAAATATAATGCGTCTGCGTATCGCGCGAGTTGCATGAAAGTTTAAAATAAAAGAGGAGAAATAAATTTAACAGTTACCCAAATGGGTAAGACTTTTCTCTCCCAGTTCTTCCCTCCACCTCTTTCACTCTCGTCAAACGCCCCTCTTCCCTCCCCTAATTGTTATGAACGAGGCCACATCAAGGCAATTCTTGTGTGCATTTATGGTGAAGATTGGGATATACGAAAATGATCGCACAAGGCACCATTTCATATCACCAACACTAATTTGTTCGTGATAAATCTGTATATTTTATCCGTTTCCACACAAAACTCCTGTCAATCCCCCATAAATCTCCTATCCCATACACAAATAACACCTCAATAAGTCCTAGTAGCAAATTATGTCATATAGTTGCTTGATATTGTTCAATAAAGCATTTTATCGGCCGCAATACAGACTATAGAGTAATCTTTCACTTTTTTTATACCTTTGCATCATTTTCTTGTGTTGATCTTTCTATTTGAGCCTAATGTAGACTATTAATTGATACCAAGTGAAAACAGGTATGTTCATATGTTACAAACTACAAAGCATGAAAATTTTCTTGTATTATTGATGCAAACGAGATTTCTAAAATTGTTGTTTATTTGGTATTTAATTGGATTTAATTCTATGCTAATGTTTTAGTATGTGAGAATGTTGGGTTAGCCAATATTGTCATTATTTATAAGCATACTGAATAAACAGTTCCTGAAGTGGTGTTACCCTCACCATTTTTAGAGCCAGATGTTTATATGCCTTTATCTTCTTTAAATGCTATGAATGCACTATGAGTTCCAATCTTTTAAATATTGTTGATACCTACATATTAATTGTTATTTAAGTTGAGTAGTGTAGCAATGGTTTTTCAATTATTTGTGTAATTCATGCTTAAGTTGAATTATGTGGTTTAATTATGTAAGTTAGTTTATACTTAATGAAAGAATATTGCATACTTCGGTTAGAACTGTTATCATCACTAATTATTCCTTCAATTATCCATGTAATTTTTAATTTTTCAATTCCTTCCTTAAAAACACTACTGTATTGGTTACCCGATTAATGTCCATTTCAGATTCATTATCATTTAGTGATTGTATCAGTCCATGAACATTTTCCTTTTGTATTTCATTTTCTATTATGGTACAAACTTTCTGAATGTATGGTTTAGATTCGATAGTTGATTACCTTCTTTTTAAATTTTAAGAAACATCTACTAAAGTTACCATGCAGTCCCAATCACAACAACAGTTAGGAATATTCAAAGGAATAGACACATGAATTTTTAACGTGGTAAAACTCTTAATCAAGGGAAACATCCACGATGCCCTCTACGGCACAAAACAAAAATTCACTAGAATAAGGAATCAAGTTACAGCACTCAAGCAAACACACAAGGATCCTAAATCTAAGTTCAGAATTATACCTATATGAGTTACTCCACTCCAAAGGTTTATTGAGAGAGTAGCTACAGCGGAAATATTGCGACTTCTCAAATAAAAACCAATTTTAATTAATCCCAAATTTTAGTTAAACCCTAAGACATGCATCTAAATGATTATTTAAATAAAATATAGCATGCAGGATAAAAACAAACAATTTCAGGAAAAATCCCCCAAAGGGGCAAAACCTTTTATTTTCATTATAATATTGTAACATACAATTTCGGATTGCAATGAAAACACAGTGACTAAGAATTACCCTCAGGTATCGGATTCTGTAGTCGGCGGCTGGAAATATCCCTTTCCAGGAGGGCTGCAATGAAGAAGATAAACGGCTTCTCCACAAGTTTGTCGGCTGGAAATTTCCCTTTCCAGGAGGGCAGCAATGAAGAAGAAAGACGGCTTCTCCACAAGGGTTGAAAAAACTCAAAGTTGTGTTCTTGGGTTACCAAAAAGATTCACAAAGGATTGGCAATTGTGTGAATCAAAAAACCTAGAGTATTGGGCTCAATAGGTGAAGACTTAGAGTATTTAGGAATCTGAAAATCGTCTTGAAAAGTCTTGAAAAAACAACTCCCCGAAGTTGGCTTTAAATAAGAAAACTTTAAGCCTAAAAAATCTCGAGCAAATCTGGCGAATTTATCCCAGGCGGACCGGTCCGGCTTGGGAGCGGATCGGTCCGGTTGACCGGATCGGTTCTTTTATTCTAAGGCGGATCGGTCCGGTTGTGACAGGATCGGTTATTTTATTCCAGGCTTCATCGGTTCGCTTGCGGTCCGGGGTATACTAGATCTGCATCAAACGGATTGAATCGGTCCGGTCTGTCAGGCGGATCGATTCTTTTATTGAAGACGGACCGGTCCGGTTCTGTTAGACTTGATTCCTCTTCTTCTTTTGATATTCGAATCCGTTGATGAATGTATGAATCTTGAATTTCTTCAACGGTGTAACGGAGTGTGACATAATAAATTGTTAATGGACAAAAATATCCTTACAAATCTCCCCCTATGTCTATGCCGGTACATACATAAAAACAAAACATCCGAATTATCAAACAACTAAAAATGCCTATACAAATCTACCCTTCCATGAACCCAAAACTGGAAAGATACAATTGAATAAGACTACATCGTTTGCTCTTCAATTCTTCAAGAATCTCAACACTTTTCTCATCAGGGTGTGCAATTTAATGATAATCCATGTAGTACCTATACACATGAGACAAAGCAAAATACCAAGTGACATATCGAGTTTGAAATGAGATAAACATATATACCAATTTATGAGCAAACTCAAACTTTCAAATCTCCCCCATAATAAGATAATTCTTTCTCCCCCTTTTTATGATGTCTCCAAATAGACAAGTAAGAAGAATGAATCACACAAGCAAAATCGGGGTGTCACGGTATACAAAAAAAAACACAAACTATTTTTGATTATTCAAATTTTTCATACAAAGATAGGATACCAATATGAACAAATATGATACAAAAATCACACCATGGGTTTAGACTCAAACAACCAAGTCATGGAAATGGAATGAATGGGTGTGAACACATTCGATAGGTAAATCAACTCAATCAATCATATGTGCACGATCCATACGTGTAATCCTAACGAATGAACATCAAAGGTATCCTTAGGTGTAAAGATTGTTGAATTTAAGTGACATCGTCTTATTCAAATCAACAAATCAAAGTCTAAATGATTTCCACCCCAATAACATCCAAAACTATATAGCGCATTTTCAAGCATTTCAAGGACGTGCAAACCTGTTTTAAATTCTCCAACCAAACACCCTCATATATATTTTCTTTTAGAGGTAATCTAAATTCTCAAACTTTGGAGAATTGGTGCAAAAACCTAAATGGCCCATAATTGGCATGAATTTCTTTTTATTGCCTTAAATTTTTTTTTTGGGCTCTTTTAACCTCTTTGGACCCCGGATATTAAAATTCCTCCATTTTTAGGTCCAATTTAATGGTGGCTTTTGCGCAAAGGATAGATAATTACCTTTCGCAGCCCCTCCCCGTTTTTCAAACAAAGCACACAAACTCACAAAACGGTTTTTATATGCACAATTTTCTTATAAAAATTATCGTGCTTGGTTCGTTTTAAGGACAGGATTGAAGTGAAAACACCCAACCAACATGTGATAAGACAAGCACAATAATCAAACAAATCCGTGCAAGTGTGCATTAAAGGAAACATGAGTCAAACATGTAGGAAGTAACACTTAATTACATCTTAATTACTTCAAACATTATAAAGCACATGGATGAATTGACCTATTGTCTCAAAACACTATCAAATAGTCACATGAAAATAATGGAATGATGTTGTGACTCGGTCATCCTAAGTGTTCATCCATAAACGGTGCAACCAAAAAAAAATCTTTTTGTATTTTTCAAAATTTTTCAAAAAAAAATATATACAAAAAGTACAAGTCATCACACTAGTAAAAATATATCATGAAACCACAACTAGTGTATGATAAACATGCAATCACAATCAACCAAAAGATTTCACATGGGGTGAATTACGTGCAAGCAAACGGGAATCGTGGACAAACAAACCATAAGCCTCTAAATCCGATTTTCTAACCCAAATTGATGTGTAACGGAGTGTGGGGGTTTTGGGAATCGAATTTATTCTTTCATTAACCTTCCTAGGTCCATTTAAAAGCTTATAACAAAAGTGCCTAAGATGACCTTGCCTACCGCAATGTGTGCAAGAGTAAATCGGGCGGTTTGTGTTACCTAAAGGTGGCCCTCTCCTCAAATTCCTAGGTGGTGCTCTCATCAATTTCCTAGGGGGGTGGCGCTTTCTTAGGTGGATCTCTCCTAATGATCCTAGGAGGCACTCTCACGATGTTCCTAGGGGACTCTTTCCTAACACCCTTAGGTGTCTCTTTCTTAACAATCCTAGGGGGCTCTCTCACACGTGTGGGAATGGGTGCAACATATTTTTCAAGACCAATCCCACCCTTATCCGTTTTGATCTCGACTGTGCCTAAAATCTTATCAAGTTTTTCAGACCTAGACTCCAAATCAAATTTCACTTTACTTGAATCTTTCAATTTCACCTCAAGTTCACCTATCCTCGATTCAAGTACTCGTTTAGAATCCTCAAACTCTAAAAGCTCCTTTTTCATAGTCTCCATCAACCCTCTAAGACTATCTCTCTCACCCTCGACGTACTCAAGCTTCTCTTTCAAAATTTTCTCATGTGCCCTAAGTTCTTCAACTGAAAAGTCATTATTTTTTATGGCACACTCTTTCAATTGAGCTTTCAATTTCAAATTTTCTTTCTTTGTTTTCAAAGTTTCAGCATAAAGTTCATTGAAAGCAGTTTGCAAGTCACGCTCATCTACACTTTCCTCCTCACTTTCATCCACACTCTTATCACCTTCACTATCATCACTAATCACATGGATGGGAAACTCTCACCTAGAAGCATAAAAAACTTCTTCTTCCGAATCACAATCACTAAGGGTAGAAACATGAGAAATCGGTTTATTCAATTTCTTCTTTAAATTTGTGGTACACTCATGTAACGTGTGACCAACACCCTCACAACAAGGACACCTCTCAGATTCGTTTTCAACAGAAGATTTAAAACAAGAGTTCGTGTGAATTTTCCAATTAATTTTTTCAAAAATTTGACATCGAAGATCATCAAAACCATCAAAAGCCATTTTTGAGCAAAATTAGGATCAAAACACAATATCTTAGTGCAACAGGCTTTGATACCAATTTGAGAACGTGAGTAGACAAATTGTATCAGAAAGTAAATCCTTGAAAAATCAGGATCACGCAATAAATTAGCGTAACCCGCTCTGATACCAATTTGAGAGAGTAGCTACAACGAAAATATTGCGACTTCTCAAATAAAAACCAATTTTAATTAATCCTAAATTTTAGTTAAACCCTAAGACATGCATATAGATGATTTATCAAATAAAATATAGCACGCAGGATAAAAACAAACAATTTCAGGAAAAATCCCCCAAAGGGGCAAAACCTTTTATTTTCATTATAATATTGTAACATAAAATTTCGGATTACAATGAAAATACAGTGACTAAGAATTACCCTCAGGTATCGGATTCAGTAGTAGGCGACTGGAAATATCCCTTTTCAGGAGGGCTGCAATGAAGAAGAGAAACGGCTTCTCCACAAGTTTGTCGGCTGGAATTTTCCCTTTCCAGGAGGGCAGCAATGAAGAAGAAAGACGACTTCTCCACAAGGGTTGAACAAACTCAAAGTTGTGTTCTTGGGTTACCAAAAATATTCACAAAGGATTGGCAATTGTGTGAATAAAAAAACCTAGAGTCTTGGGCTCAATAGGTGAAGACTTAGAGTATTTAGGACTCTGAAAATCGTCTTGAAAAGTCTTGAAAAAACAACTCCCCGAAGTTGGCTTTAAATAAGAAAACTTTGAGCCTAAAAAATCTCGAGCAGATCTGGGGAATTTATCCCAGGCGGACCGGTCCGGCTTGGGGGCGGATCGGTCAGGTTGACCGGATCGGTTCTTTTATTCTGAGGCGGATCGGTCCGATTGTGACCGGATCGGTTCTTTTATTCCAGGCTTCATCGGTTCGCTTGCGGTCCGGGGTATACTGGATCTGCATCAAACGGATCGGATCGGTCAGGTCTGTCAGGCGGATCGGTCCGGTTAGCCGGATCGGTTCTTTTATTGAAGGAGGACCGGTCTGGTTCTGTTAGACTTGATTCTTCTTCTTCTTTTGATATTTGGATCCATTGATGAATGTATGAATCTTGAATTTCTTTAACGGTGTAACGACGTGCGACATAATAAATTATTAATGGACAAAAATGTCCTTACATTTATGACTAGAACTGATCTCTTCTTTGTTGCTCCTTTGCCTTTTCCTTGATCTCCTTCACTTTGAATTCAGACTCCAGCAACTCTTTCAACTTTTAAATCTCAAATAAACCACTATGTTTAAGTGTTCGTGTGAGGAGTGTTTGTGATGTACACTATATGCAGATATGCAACTCACCCTCTCAAAATTATTTATACAGACATTCCTATCAAATTATAAACAATTATAAAATGAATAGGATACTTCCAAGTTTGTATTTTGTAAATCAAGACTTCTTGATCTTTCTATTAATCCACAGATCTCAAGGTTACCTTGCTCAGAAGATGGCCAAGGTCTTATACAATTTCAGTATTTTGAAATGATTTTCGAAATTGTAAACCAACAATTGAGATCCAAACTAGACTAGAAGTCTATATTGTAAAAATAGGTGTTATATCACTCCTTTAGAGATGTGGGAGTTAATACTTACAGTTATATGTCTGGGGACAGGATTCCAAGAGTCTCCCGATTGTATGCGTACGATGTTTATAGAATGTGATTTCCACCAATGTTGAGCGATAATGCCTTTGGGAGGAAGTTCCTTATTCAAGTTTATTTGTGGAAGGAGATATAGCTTTCATGTCAAGAGACGGGAATTCAGGGGTACATGTTATGGATTGAGGGCCTAACGGATTTTGATAACCGATAATGCTAGGTATTAGTGTATCGGGGGGGGGGGGTCCATGTTTGGATTTCTCTTTACGAGACATCCCATGCATGAAACTTAGCGTAAGGTTGGAAGTAGGGAGATGTTTGTCGATTCTTCCATCAGTCCGTTACCTTGATCATTATAGAAGTATGTCGTTATAACTATAACTTGAGAGTTAAATTACGATAAAGGCCAGTGGAGCCAGTTGGGTGGTAAGGAGAAATTGAATTTTTTTAGCACCACGAGTTAAAGGGTGGAACGATGTTAAAGAGGAATTAGAATTTTCAAATTCTGGAGTGATTGAGAATGCCCAAGGGATATATCCATGTCGCAAATACAGGGGCAATAAATAAGTGAGTGTTATGATTGAAGCGTATGTGATGTTTACGCCAGAATGCACGGTTTATAGGGTGAGTAGGCATCCTGGTTAGCTGATGTTAGAATCGTTTGGGTTAAAGGAATGTGGGAATAGACGTGTGAAGGATATGTTTATGTGACTAATATAAAAAATTGGAAGAGTGGATTAATCATCATGTGAGAAGGACGAAAATCCATATATGTGTGCAATTAGAATAACACACACGAACTTGCTTGGAAGGCTGTGGGAAGCCATTTCAAAAAGGGGTATCCTTTGAGAAGACAAAAATTTAATTACTATGGAAAATTTGTAGCGGATTTCCAACCAGTCGAATGTGGAGAGTGACTTGTGTATACATAGAAAGATGATGTCAATAAGGTATAAGAAGTCCAGAAGCACACATCGTGTCAAAAGTGAACATGTCAAAACTTTTGGTATACGCAGAAGAGGAGTATTAAGTATTACTTAATGTGAGGCATTATAAGTGGAAGTCGATATTGAGCGAGACATAGTGATTAGTGTCCGCGTCCACCACTCATAGATAGAAATCGGTTGGAGTAAGATGACCAGCCAGAAACTTTATATCAAGCCGATAATTATAGTAATGGAAGAGGATAGTAAAGTCAGTAAACTTCTTGACGGTATTTCAACATCAATGTCAAGAGTTCCTTAAAATGTGTGGAACAAGTTGACTAAGAAGGAAACGATTGGTATTCCTTTGGGGTAAATTGCAAAATGAGATAACGTACACAGTCTTCCTTTGAAGAGAAGGATTGCGCCGGTACTTGGTCCTGTCCAGAATTTTTCTAAACTAGGATGAGATCCTTAAAACCCACCTTTAATATGGGATTTCAGGAAGCAGTGGGGATAACGTTTCATTTCGTGCGGGTCATATCACCTAGAGCCTGAGGAGTAGGCGGAAGGTGATAAACGACAGGGGGAGCTGTGTGAAAGAAATTTTGGATTCAATGTGATCATTTCATTTCCACAACGGACATATCTAGCAAGTGAAGTATAGTAAGGTAATTGGGAGAGGATATTACCAAATGGTAGAGTTGTGCGAAAGCACTCGTATCTGTAAATTATGGACAAGATGTGTATTGAGGTTTTGATGTGGAAAAAAACTTAACTATTGTTCTTAGGGATGGTTAGAGGTGGGTGGATATTCAGAGTTTTGAATTGGTCAAGAAATTAGAGTACGGTGACTATAGTGGAATAACCAAAAACTGTTTTGAGTGACTTTTGAATGCCGTAAGAGTCATGTCGCTAAGAATCGAGATTCGAAGAACAGACAAGAACAGTCAGGTGTTCATATGGTTTCTCCTAAGATAAGAGTTTTATGTTTAGATAAACATGAGAGTCAATACGAAGTGAGGTGTGACCTTCTAATAAGATTGAAATAATACGACCAATGATTTATAGGCTATTCGTATTCGAATGTGGTTTGGTAGGAGCACAAGGTGAGGTGCCATTATTTAGAGGTGACCCTATAACTGATAAGGTTTCGAGAGAGTTAAACGAGCTGCTGTGAAGCCGGGCTATATTGATCGAGCCATACTTTGAAGTTGGTTTGAGAACTGGAGAATACCTGTTTTTACCTTGTATGCCATATTTTTCGAATTTCGGGACGAAATTCCGTTATTAGGGGGGAAGTAAGTAATACACCATATTTTTTATGGCTTTTAAAATTGGGGATTTATTAAATTTAATTGAGATAAATTAATTTAATATTAATCCGGAATTTATTTTAAATATTTACTAGCATGACGAGAGTTAGTAATTATTGGGAAATTATTGAATATTACTTAGTGAGTAAAGTAATATATGCAATTGAATTTATTAAAATTGTCGCGAGTAAATAATATGACAATTATGGAAAAATTAAGTCAGGACGCGCATGTGTCGTGTCGGGACTATATTATTATAATAAAAAGTGAATAATTTATAAGTCGCTTGTATGGTCATTTCGAGTGCGCCAACGTGTCCGGAAGGGTCGAGATAGTTATAAAAGTGTACCCGGGGGTTTAGTTTACATCTCGAGGCATTTTTAAGCCTAACCGGCATCCCGGGAGGGCGATTTAGTCATTTTCCAAATTAGGCCTTAGTTAATGACGAAAATTGGGAATCAATATCATCTATTGGAGTTAAGACTCTAGGATTATCAATCACAAAAACATAGAACGACCATTGGAGAAAAATGAAGAGAGCTCTTCAAGACTAGATCACAATCCGTAACACCTTTTTCAAGAATAACACCACAGGGGCATAGATCATAAGACGAGGAACGTAACCATACCTTCATCACCAACAGATCAAACCTTGAATTCCCAGGCAAGTATCTATCTTGCTTATTTCTAGTTGATGTCCCTTCCATGTTAACCTAGGAATGAAAATCACATGTTTTATTTAAAGAATTATATGTTTTGGTAAGATAATTATTATGTTGTAGGGAGAATCCATGTAGTCTAAAATCTTGATCATACGTAGAGGATTAACCAAGAACTTATAATGATATTTGGGAAGGAAATCTAGATTAAAATAGAGATTCTTGATTGTTCATGCATAATTAGGTTTTATAAAGAAATTTGGAATTAAACCCCTTTTTGATTGATTCGTAAAGGATTTATTGATGTTGTTACGCTAGAACTTGTTTATATATATAGCTTATGTGTTTGGAGTAATTGCTTGAGAGTTTCAGATGAAATTATAGAGGTTTTGAGGAGT
Source organism: Sambucus nigra (assembly GCA_949130495.1). Classification (NCBI taxonomy): domain Eukaryota; kingdom Viridiplantae; phylum Streptophyta; class Magnoliopsida; order Dipsacales; family Adoxaceae; genus Sambucus; species Sambucus nigra. The sequence goes on along the minus strand of OX422219.1, from coordinate 398,252,864 downwards.
TATAATATATGAACCCGTAGCTGTCGTAAGAAAATCTGGGCTGAGAACTGAAGGGTCGATCGATCGACTCCTGCTGATTTTTGGAAATTTTCATATTCTTTCATGATGATGTAACACCACTTCGAGGGGACTTTGCATGGGATTATATTATTATAATAGTACTTATGAGGGACCAATAAGGTTGTGATTTAGGTCCGGACGATATGGATTAATACGAGACTTACCCGTAGTGTCACGAGGGCTATAAAATAATAAAATATGTTTGTATGTGCGACATGTTAGGTTGAGTGAGCATGATTGATGACTTAGGCTAGTATGATAAACAGTGTTCACCTACTGGCATTATGGATAGAAAAATGATACACTTCGAGGGTCGAGAAGTAATGGATAAAGTGCGGTAAATGAGAAATAGGATAAACTAGATATGTAGGCTTTGAGAGTGAACACCGCGTATGGTTAATATATTATCAAACGTGGGAGTACTTGTATGAAATATGGATATATATATATATATAGTTGTGTGTATGTATGATTTCTACTTTAGTATGTGTAGTTAATCATACCCGCACTACTTGTTATCATGGAGGTTTCTGTGCTGGGACTGTCTTATCTCGATGGTACCTTTATGGGGGATATTAACTTGTACCCTAGAACATAGTATCCTTGGTATAGGCTATCTGAGAATGATAGTCAGACGGTCCTAAGAGACATGAGGGCTACGTGCTTACCTCTTAGTGACTTGGAATTATGTTTCGCCTCCATTGTTTGTGTTTTGTGTTAATACAGTTCGAGAGTGGATCTGAACTACTATTTCCCTTATTTGTACGAGAGGTACAGGGACTTGATAGCAGAGTATGCCCGCACCATAATTTATATGTGGGGTGCATGATTAGTATATATACTTGTAGTGATATATATATATATATATATAGAGGCAGACTAAGGTACATCATGCTCTATACATCACTCATGCATCACACCTAATTCTAGGCCTAGAAAACTTTTTTTTTCAAATTTTATATTTTCCCCTTGAAATTAACCTTTCAATGAACCCATATGCAAAAAATTAGGTCAAAATACAGTTTTTAGCTATTTTTAAAAAATCCACAAAAAACTGCTCAAAATACCTTATTTATAAGGGTCTGCGTCAGCAGTTTTTTGTGGATTTTTAAAAAATAGCTACAAAATGTATTTTGACCTAATTTTTTGCATATGGGTTCATTGGAAGTTTAATTCCAAGGGAAAAATATAAAATTTGAAAAAAAAGTTTTCTAGGACCTAGAATTATGTGTGATGCACGGTGTGATGTATAGAGCATGATGGACCATAGCCTGCCTCTCTCTCTCTCTCTCTCTCTCTATATATATATATATATATATATATATATATACTTGTTGTTCGTCTACTATGAATTGTAGTGGATAAAAATTGAATAATATTATTAAATGAATCAAGTGTCGAGGACTTAATGCCTTGTATAGTGAAGACTTGTGCAGACGTTAATCGGGAATAATTATAACTACGTGGGAACATAAACTGGGCTTCACGAAAGGGTACTAAGTTTAGGCTAGAAACTGAACCATGATTAATTAGAATAGTTGTAGTAAACTAAGCGTGCACACTAGATGAGAGGTGAAAATTCCCAAGCGAGGGTAACAGCCTAACATGTGTGGGGTATTAATTAGTAAGCATTTTAAATACTTGCTAAAACATTTTTAAAGATATTTTCTATCGGGCTATGACCCGTTTATTGTCTCTCTCTCTTTTCTCTCTCTTGTATATATAAGTATATATTCAGGTGTCCAGCCACAGGGATGGACGTGCTGCAACTAGTGTGGAAGTTACAGGTCCTTGCACTGAGATGCTTCATTACCATTGCCTCAGTTTCATTTTATCATTTCTAGATAGGGCACATGTCGCCCAGTTTCTTCCTTTATGTTAATTCAGAGACGTTGTACTCTTTCATTTCAGTATTTGGTTTTCAGTGGGATTGTTGTTATTATTTTTTCTTGGTTTGTGACATTTTTGACTGGAGGGTTTATTCCAGTTCAGTTTTATTAGTTGAATGATTCGTAGCTATCGTTATGGTGTTCATCGTATGGTTGAATGTTTTACATAAAATATTGGTGTTGGTTTTAAATAATTAAAATCGTAAATTTTTTGACACTTAGCTTAATTATTTATAGGGTGTTTAAATAGGTAAATTTGTTTTCGACAGTGATGCTAAGAATGGGTCAATCGAACACTTTGATTTAATTTGATAAAGGACTGATCACCCGACATTTAATTAGGCGGGGTGTCACATTAACATATGAGATAACAAGATATTTATTGACTGAAATGATGAATGGTGAATCTCTACTTGTTGATTCCATGTTCCACTTATTCCAAAGTTTCCTAAAGCTCTCCCAAAAGTCGTAGACTGATAGGGTTTGTTTCTTGTGTGTAAAGTAATTGATTAATAGGTTAATATCCCTTAAATATTCTCTAATTTTGTTGGTCTATAATAGGTCTATTTTTGGTCCCCCATATGGCCCTAAAATATTACACATAATAGCCTGAAACTTAGCTTAAGGGTATATCTACCCCAGGGCCCGACTTAAGACACTAAAAAAATATATTTGGGTATCCGTATCACTCTAGAGTCTGATCCAAATGGTAGTACCTCATAACCGACGATAAGACCTCATAACACAATTTACAACACACATATATATATATATATATATATATATATATTTTACACATAACCATATATAGTCCAACTTAATTAATTTAACTCATTAATTTAACATAACATGCGACACAAATAAATAACATTCAATACAAATTTAATCATCATTTAAATATGCTTTTTATTATTATCAATTCTCTCAAGTAATAATTAATTCTAAAATATTAATTTACTCTCAAAATTGATAATCATAAATAAATACCAATAAATACGTGGTATGACATAAGTATTCCAATGGGAAGGTTTAGGAAAATGAGTAAATGGACAGCATAAAGAGAGTTAAATGAGTAAAAAAGTTAGATAATTTAGCTAATGGATGATTATGTTTGGAAAATAAACACACGGGTATATTTATGGTCGACATTACGGTTTAAGGGGCCTTAGGTAAAACTTATAAATGGGCATTGTACAAATACTTAATACCCCATAATTTATGAGTATTTATTAATAGTTAAAAATAAATAAATAAAATATTGAATTTTTTAAAATTTATTGATTAATTATTTAAGTGAAAATTGAGTTTTAAAAAATCAAATAGTACTATTCCAAATAGTAGTATTCCGGATAGTACTATTTCAAATAATATTGGATACTTTTGAAAAATAAAAAAATAATTCCAAATAATAATTACTATTTTGTCGGTGGCACTATTCATATAGGATTCTTAAAAAAAGAAGAAGAAGAAGAAGAAAGAAAAGGTATTAAATGCTATTTTTTCTTCTTCATTTTCTCATTGTCTCATTTCCTCATCACAACTCAACCTTCCTAAATTACACCATCAAATCTAAAAATCATACACTTTTACTTTAGACAAAAATTATATTTTTTTGGAAAAAAATTACGTTAGCTTTGGATCAACTCTAAAGGATCTTTGGAGGCCAATTCAACTAATTTCTAACAGAGATTTCTTGTACACATTTGGGAGATTATTTTCATCAATTGAGTAGCAATTTTGGAGGTAATTCTCCTACAATTATATCTTATTATTTTTAGAAGTTTTCTTCATTTGAGGCAAGATAATTATACTCCCTTCTCTTATGAGATAAATAATTTTTTCTACCTAAATATTTTTTTTAATATAAATTTTAAATTTATGTACAGATAATTGAGGTTTATTTTATTTTTATCACACCTCTATAAATTTTTAATATTGATGTATAAATTTAATGAATCTAATTCATGAAGTTATATACTCGATTAATTTAGTCTAATTTGGTATAATTGAATTGGATTACAAATTGTACATTCTTTGTATGATTTAAATTTTAAATTTTACATTGAATGAATTATAAATTTTGAAACTCATGATAGTAGATTTAATTCATGTCTTATTATCTCAAAATTTATTTTTCATACTGTAATCCCCCATATTTTTGGCGTATTTAGAATTTAATTGATTGACTAATTAAATAGAAAATACGTCTTAATTTAAATTACGTGAGTAGAGTAATTTAATGTGATTTAATAATAATTGTAGTTATTAAATATTAATTGAGAGATAAATACTGATTAATATTTCTGATATGATATTTACTAAGTGTGAATAGTAAATAATTGATAATTAAGATTATACGTCATAGCGAGTGATGTGGGCGTATTATATGTTACCTCACCGAGAGTCGCACGTTAGACTATGTTGAGGTGGAAAATGAGAAATATATTTTGGGTCACTCGAATAATAATTTAGATGTCACGGATGAGTCCGAAAGGAGCGAATTAGTCAAAATAGTATACCCGGGGATGTCAATTGAGTCACGGGTCAACTTTGGACCAAAATGGCACCTTACGCGCTTAATTTGGTCATTTTCAAATTAGAGGTTAAAGGACCTACGAAAATTAGAGTCCTATATCTGATAATTAGAATTGGGGACTCGGGTTCATAACTCAAAAAGCTTAGAGAGGCCATTAGAGAGAAGAGAAGTACCTTTCCCAAAAGCTTAAGGAGGATTCTTGCACCCTAAGCATATAAGGAGTGGGGATTTGAAGGGAAGCACGTCACATCATTATCTTCATCACGAAATCAGATCACCTCTATATAAAGCAAGTTTTTTATTGCATTTAAATGAAGTTGTAATGCCCATGCGTAGAGATTTATCGATAACCATAATTAATCCCATGCTCTTAGAGAGAGAAAGAATAGATTTGATGTATAATGGTTAGGAATTGCATGTAGAAAGGGTTAACTTATGTAGAGGATTAATCAACACGGGTGAATTATTCATTAAATACGAACTAAATCTGGGTTTGTGATTGAAGGTGTGGGAAGAACACAAAACTAGGGCCTTGATGAAGTTTCATAGTTCGATTCGTTCTTGGTCAAATTATGTGATGATTTTAATATGTTTAAAACATCAGGAACCCTCCTAATAGATGTATAAATGGTTTAGAATGTTTAGTTGAAGCCTTGGGGTAGAGTAATGGAGGTTGGTACTAAATCATAGGTGAAAAATGCATGAACGGACAAGGCTGGTGAATTGCAGAAAAGGGGATCGATCCGATTTAAAAAAAATGGATTGATTCGGTAAAAATTGGATCGATCCGATTTAAAAAAAAAGGATCGATCCGGTATTTGGTTAGGTTCCCAGAAAATCTATTTCCCCCCTTTTTGACTTAGTTATTCTAACCGATTATCGTGTACACTTTATAGCCTTACTAAGGGATTTTGTGGGGAATTATTAATATTACAGTCGACCTGATTAGGATTTGTAGATCTGTCTTAGCAATGGTAGTAAGACACTACACCAAATCTGCCGAATTGTCACGATCATTGAACTTGACAACTTCATCTTGTCAAGGTCAATGACCGTGATAATTCTGGGCGAGATAACTTTTTTTGTCACTGTCATGTCACGATCATTGACCGTGACAAGTTCATTAGAATTGTCACGATCTTTCACGGTCCCTGACCGCGACAAGATTTGTCACGGTCAAGGACCGTGACAAGCCTGTGACATTCTTTAAAAAATTGTCAGGTCAATGACCGTGACAATTCTGGGCAGAATTGAAAAAAATTCTGTTGGGCAGTATGGCCACTGCCACTGCCCAACAGTATATTTGTACCTGTTATAGCAACATTGTACCTATTCAAACATCATATATCCAAATAAAATAGAGATAATGCAAATATACATTCAAAATAGAGAGAATATACATCACCATATAATCCAAATATAATTCAAATGTAATAATTTAAAACAATTCAATTCAAACTTAAATCAATGTCACTAAATGTCTGGGGTATGGTTAACGCTGAGGAGGTGAGTAGGCCACATGATATACGAATTAACACATCCATTAATATACGCTGTGCTACATTGTTCACGCAATCACAATTGGGAGTTCTCCTTTCCGGGACTCACATGCGTGACAAGCACCCTGGACTCGATGTCTTGAAGCTCACGTCCATGAACTAGTTCACCCTGGATGATATTCGGGTCCCTCAACCCCCGTCCTATCCGCTGGACATCAAATATGTACATTATAAACACACTTGGCCAACCAAGTGTTGACATTGGTCTGTTGAATGGAGCCAAATAAGGAAGTGGATCATCAAAGTTCGCACGTCTCGGCGATGAAGCAGCGAGGTCCACATCCTCGTCCTCATCCTCCCACACCTCCTCTTCCCGCACCTCCTCCCTTACTGCCTTATCATTCCCTTTACCCTTACGGTTTCCACCCAATGAACGCTTCACGAATGAGTACATATCCTGGACCGTCGCCTCCAAATGGGACAGCTTCGCGTCATGTGAATCCACCGTTCGAGCCAACCCGGTGTCGCTCGTCTCCAATCCGATGATCCTAGATTTGGCCACCCGCGATCTCACCCCCTTTGTCCTCCCCTTGCGATCAGAGCCAAGAAATTGGATGAGTGCGTCTATGGACAAAGATGCCTTGTCGGCATCAGACTGTGACTCATGCACTTCCTTAAGCTTTGCCTGAAACGACAAAAAGCACATGATTAGTAAAATAAGTAAATTAAAAAATTATAACGTAATTAAGAAAAAGTAAACTGTCGGATTACTTACAATCGTGGCCGCGACGCTTGGGGACACCTCATTGTCCTTCCCCTTCTTCGTCCGAAGAGCCACATAAGTATCGAGCCTATGTGGCCTACCCCCAGGGCCACTCCCTGTCCCCTGAAGTAAAATGAAGTAAAATTAGTATCGGCCCCGCAAAGTAAAATAATGAAGAACAATATATTTTATGTAGTTATAGAAAAATTAAATCTTACCATCATCCTATGCTCCACCTCGGCGTAAGACGTCCGGCCGGAGTTGTGCACGTTCGTCTTTTTTGCTCGATTTTCCCTTCCCAATTGGCGAGATGCCAATTGTCGCTCCCCGATCTCATTGTCAATGAACCTTTGCCATTGTGCCAATGAGATCGACTCCTTCGGCGGGACGGATTCACGCCATTAGATAATGGACTCTCGTGTATTCTCAAAGTACCGGGTTGGCATATTTTTCTTCCACGTCTTGTGTTTCTCCCTCAACTGCTGCAAGACGGAATCGCGTAGCTTTGGATCCAGGTTGAATTGTTCCTGTCCAACAAATACAATGTTAGTTACAAATAAATATAATGAAATCGAAATCGAAATCGAAATTGAAATTGAAATTGAAATTGAAATTGAAATATTCATATTCATATAAATATAAATATAAATATAAATATAAATATAAATATAAATATAAATATATTACCTGTAGTGCCACCCAAACAGCTAACTTGAGCTCATATGGAACCTCCTTCCAACTAATGTACCCCGGACCGATGATCGTCTTTACTAGCTCGAGGGATCTCCCTAATAGCCTCGACTTGTTCTCGATGGGCATCCCCAATTTTCCATATTTGGGGAGACTAGGGGCCGAGGAGCCCTCGTCGGCTCCGCTACCACCGATCCTAGATGACATCATCATAACCAGCATCATCATCCTCGCTTTAATACCCGAAGGAGACATTTGCTGTAAAAAAATGTTATTAGTACATATCAAAATGAATTAGAAGAAAACATGCAAATATATACAATTATTACAAATAAAAATGAATTGCTACTGTTAATATGTACAAGAGTGAAACATCACCACCCTACCCCTACTGCCCACACACGCACACTACACAAGAGTGAAAATGATAAAGTGCAAATCAATTAAAAGCATTAAAAATGGATGTTTCGGTACAAATTGGAATATTTATTACAAATTGAAAAATTATTTGAAATTCCGGTTATCATAAAAAATGGATTGATATTCGGTAGGATCAGCCCATCACAGCTACCACAACTAATCACCTATTAAAGGTACGAAGAGTATATTCATGGATTAGTATAAACAAAACTTAGAGTGGTCTTATCTCATTACAGGGGTAATGACTCTCGAACGGGTCTAAGAGCTATTGAATGCGTACGCATAAGAACTAGAAGGCTAGTATCTATGCGCACTATATGTAATTTCAAGTATGTTTCATTTAATTATCATACTATATATATATTGTTCGATATACAAAGTAATTTAAAAAAAAAGTTGAAAAATCCCACCCCTATATGGACAATAATCCAGTGGTCATGCCACTTTTAAAATTAACCAACCCAACATCGATCCACTATAATCCAACAACAATGTCAACAACAAATGTGTATCCCCTACTCCTTCTAATTCATCTACTCAATTAATTATTTTCATCAATTAAACTAACAATTAAATTATACAATTAGTGTTAATAGATTTATGGCATTTTGAAAACAAAATTATTCGGGCTGTGGCCCATTTATTGTAATAATACAGGAGTTGCGTGGTATATTTCCTTATTATTAGCATTGTTGGATTTAATGGAATTTTTTCTAAATAAATATTGCTAATTAATTAATTTTCTTAAAGTGAAAGTCTTTTCCATAAATGAAAATTTGTTAATTACCTTATATTTCTTATAAAATGCTTCAAATTAGAGGATTTCCCTATATAATAAAATTTAATATTCCCCCTCCACCCTTAACACCTAGACTCCGGTTTTACCCAACGGTAGCCCAAATCCAAGTCGGGGCATTACACATTCCGACAAAGCTTCACATAATTATATATCTACTGGACTTCAACGAACTTTGTCCCATCATCATTCACTATTATACATTTGAGGATGTTACTGCTGGATTAATTTAAAGGACATAAATGACTTAGAATACCCATGGTTTAACATAACAATAATATGATTTTATAAGATTTTCCATATAGAGATAAACTTCCTCCTTCCTTAAAATGGATAAGACTCATGTTTATTTTTAACAATTACACGGGGTGGGAAAAGAAGTATGGAGTTCGACTAAGTTGATTTCAATTGTAAAACTCATTCCTCTAATATGAAATTATTATTTTGGACAAGAATTATACATTACACAAATGTTATGTAATGTGTGTATTATTATTATATGTGTGTGTGTGTGTTTTATATAGTTGTCTTTGGTTCCTCACGAACTCTAGTATGCCTCAATTTTATACCAAGTAATCGATCAACTATCTCATCATGACACAATGGTAAAACACACTCGAGAGTTGGATGGGAATTAAAATATAACAACTCATTATCAAAATAATATATATGTATAAACACACACACACCAAACACACAAAATAATATATATGTATAAACACCCCCCACCCTGCCCCCCTCCCCACCCCCACCCTGCAACCTCCCCACCCTGCCCCACCCCCTCCCCACCCCCCATCCCACCCCACCCCACCCCCACCCACCACACGCATACACACACACATACATACATACATACACACACACACACACACACACACACACACATACACACACAGAGCCCCAGCCCCACCCCCCACTCATCACACATGCACACACACACATACATACACATATATACACACACACATATATATACACACAATCATATATATATAAATGGAAGAGAGAGAGAGAAAAAAGGAGGGAAGAAACGACGGGGGGAAAAGAAGGGAAAGGATTTTTTTACTGCGACATTTGTCAGAGTCGTGTCACGGTTATTGACCGTGACAAAATTATAAGTATTGTCACGGTCTTGTCACGGTGAATGACCGTGATACAAAACGTGTGTTTGTTGTCACGGTCATTGATCGTGACAAGGCTAAGCGCTGGAAGGGTGCCAATATACCCATTTTGGTGTAGTGAGACGGGAATCAATTGGGATAAATTTGTGTAATAAATTATCGGATAGTGAAATAATAATTTACGGGAACTTCGGATGGACGATAAGTATACCAGTAGAGTAAGTTAGGATTAGCTACTAAAAATACAAAGGGGTTAACTAGTTCCCTTAGAGTTGGGAGAATACTCGAGAAGACGTGATAACGAGAGAAATATACTACGTTCTAATGCGAACGATTAGGTTGTGTGAATACCTATAAATTATGTACTTAGGTTGTGTGAAATACCTACAGTATCTATATAGTATTGGAGTCGAGGATTATACCGGGCCAATACTTTTATATAACATTTGCAATTAGAGTCGAGGATTAGACCGGGCCAATGTAAATGAAAGGAGAATTGGAGTCGAGGATTAGACTGGGCCAATAATCCTTATAGTGTATATTGTGAGTGAAATGTACACTATATTAATAATCTACTTAAGTGAAATAGTAGATAATTTAATGACGTGCATACATAAAAAAAATATAAATTAGGAGAATTGGAGTCAATGATTAGACCGAGCCAATGATCCCTATAGTCTATATTGTGTGCGAAATATATTCTATATGAATAATCTACTAAGGCGAAGTAGTAGATAGTTAGATGACATGTATACATGTAAAAAGTAAGTTAAGTGGAGAAAACTTAATTAGAAAGCTATAATATTAGATAGTGAACATCTAATGAATAAGATTACATGGCCAGACTTAACTTTAAAAATAAAGAACTAACATATGTGAAATATTACATGGGAATTAATTCACACATGAGGAGTGTTAATAAAATTTGATAATGTATGGGCGGTACGGGAACTTAGACGTGTAGGTGAGTTCAGACGACTAATATAGTCTAAATAGCTTGGATAGTGTAGCTAAATAGTCTAGTATGGAACGTTAGACGTGCACTATAGATGAGAGGTGAGGAAACTCAAGGGAGTGTGCGTAAACATAACATGTGTAATCTATAACTGATCTTTACTGCAATAAATTACTTGCAAAATATTTTTAAAACATTTTGAGTACTAACTCTTGCTATGTAAAATATTTTCAAAACCTTTTAGGTGTCCAGCCACAGGGATGCTAAGCGTGACTTCATTCCAGGGACGTCGTAGCAGCAACATAGGTAGATGTTGCAGGGCTTTGATTAGATGCCTCTTTCACTTTTCTGATCTAGTGTAGGATTTTAGATTTCAGTACGGATATGTTGTCCCTCATTTCATTTTTGGAATTGTTATTTTTTGGTTTTTGGCCAATGGTTCATTCGGCAAGACTTTGTTTTATCTTAGTTGTTATCTTCAGACTCTTATGTTGGTATTTGATTTATATATTGTTCCGCATGTTGTTGTATATTTAATTGAAGTCAAAATTTGGCACCCACAAATTTCACTTAGGTGGTTAGTAATTAAAAAGTTTTCGACAGTGCTGCTAAGAATGAACCAGATGAGAAACCTATTTTAATTTAATAAAAGACTGATCACCCAATGTTTAATTAAGCGGGGTGTCACACATACTTTTTTGGGATTGGAGTTCTAGTAATTATTAACTTCTTTATTTTTGGATTTATGAATTATGTTAAAGATCTCAGATAGTCTCGATTTTTTTTATAAATAGTAACTATATTCAAAATATTATGAAACTTCATAGTATTATGTAAAATATAATTTTCTAGAAGTTTCATGTTTTAACAAAATTTAAATAAGGTCATTTAGGACTTGAAAAATGAAACAAAAATGACTAGGTATATTTGTCGACGTGTAGTAATGTTATAGAAAAGTGAATTTTTAATCCGTGTAGAAGGAATAAATTGAGAAGATTTATAATTTTTTTTAGGAAATCGTATTCTGAACTACTTTTATATTTTAATTTTTTCGAAAATCCGATTATAAGGGGCACATAATAATAAATTATTATTCTGACAGTATAATACTTGTAATATTTTAAATCCTAATTTATGGGCATAGAAAATATGCCTAATATATATTTTTTTTTATGAGATGTGAGTGGAATGAAATTATTCTTTTTGATTTTTGTGGAGAATATATGCCTCACCCCATCCCTTTTAAAAATACTACAACATTATAAGTAATTTAAGGAAATTTGAGAACTTAAAGATAAAGTATAAAGGACGCTGGAATACATTAGCGACGTGTGAAATTTAAATTGTGAAATTTGAAAGAGAGTAGATAAATGTTACTCTTATGTTGATGACCATATACACTGGGCCATTTTTTAATATTGTTATTTTGAATATTTGGGCGGATAAGATTAGTTCCATATGTAATACCCCGTATTTTAATGACTTTTAAAATGAGATAAATTAAAAGTAAATGGGTTAAATCAATGGGGATTAATTGGAATTATTTATGTGAAAATAATTGGAATTAATCCGGATTGAATATTCCTAGAATAAAGTAATATGTGATTGATATTAAATATTAATTAGTGATTAAAAGTAATATATGATTATGACTTTATAAATTTTTTTGGGATTTATAAATACGACAATTACGGTAATTAAGTCGGGACATGCGTGTGGGTCGTGTCGGGACTATAATTGAATGGAATGAAAAGTAAATTATTTTTATGTCATCCAAAGGGTCATTTCAAGTGCGCCAAAGTATCCGAAGGGGTTTGAATAGTCAGAAAAGCCTACCCGGTGGTTTGATTTGGGTCTCGGGCAATTTGGAACCGAATAGACACTCCAAAGAGGTATTTTGATCATTTTACTTGGAAGATGAATAGTACTTATTAAATTTGGGTATTTTTATATAATTTAAGAGATATTTTAGCCAAAGGTTTATTCACCAAAACTTTAAGAAACATCCATTGAGGAAAGGAAAATATTTCTCTAGGAGAGGAAGGGTTGTTCTAGGAAAATCAAGGGACAAAGGCACCTTGCACCACCACTGCCGCCACCGGAGAGTGACCAAAAAAGAGAGGAACACCATAGAATCATCTTCCCCAAAGGTTCATACCTACGTAATCAAAGGCAAGTGTTTTAACTTTTACAATCTATAGCATGTATGTTGTCCATGGTAGATAAAAAAATATTTTTTTAAAATTTTTATAAATCAAAGATGAATTTTGATTATTTTTTTTTAATCCTTGAAATGAAAACCATGTAGGATTAATCCCTTGTTGATATTAGAATTAACATCACGAAACTTGGGTTTATTTGATGAAGAAATTTGAGGTTTATACATGTTCTTGAGTAAGAATAATAAAATGCAGATTTTCTAAAATAAAATGGGATTAACATGATTAATCAAAATTCCATGATGATTTTGATATGATTTGATGTTATAAATCATGTACATACTTGGGTATATCATTTGGGATGAATTATAAGGAGTTTGGGATCATTTGGCAGAGGTTTTGAGGATGAATTATATTATAACCCGTAGGTAGAAATATGTAGAAAAAGGATGAACATTGTATGATAATTTTAGGACTGTTTTAAGCAGAAATTGGTAGTGTGCTCGCGAGTTCTTGTATAAAATCACGTCTGCACAACTTCGTAGTTTTAATTTTTTTTCAAAATCGGAGAAGAATGCCTCAAATTGTAATTTTATATTTCTGGGCAAAATGTAAATTTATCGAGAAAAAAGATTATTGGGAATTAAAATATACTCCAGGCTTGTTATAATGAGTTTGGGGTTTGGACCAATAAGTATGGGTTGAAGGTAGCTACTGGAATAATTAATTAAAGCCCTTCGGTTAACATGAGATGTTAGGAGTAATGGGAAATGTGAATAAAATTTGAATTATTAGTTTATGGGATAAACTTGAAATATATTACGTGTGGGATTTGTATATAGGATGATAGTATACCCATTTGTTGATATATATACATAGGTGGAGGAATACCTATAATATAATTGAGATTTAAAACACCATGATACATAGAATATTCGAGATATAAGTATACTACGTATTAGACTTGTAATATGGGATGTGGGAATGCCCTATTCTTGATATATATATATATATATATATATATATACAGACAGGCTCCTGTGCACACGAAGTTTGCACATTAAGTTTGTACATCATTTTTTTAAAAAGTAAATAAAATATTTTTGAGTTGATTTTTTGTGTGTAATATTTAAACATTTCAAGGAACCCATATAAAAAAAATCATCTAAAAAAAACGTATTTTTTTGCTATTTTTAAAAAATCGGTCAACCTTTCGCTGTTTTTAAGCACTTTAAAAGCTGCGAAAGTTTGACCGATTTTTTAAAAATAGAAAAAAATATTTTTTTGAGCTGAATTTTTTTATATGGGTCCATTGAAATGTTTAAATATCACACACACAAAATTAACTCAAATATATATATTTAAAGATTTTATAAAAATTGGTGTATGCCAGCACATATGCAAACTTAGGGTGCACAGGAGCCTGCCTCTCTCTCTCTCTCTCTCTCTCTCTCTCTATATATATATATATATATATATATATATATATATATATAGGTTGAGTGTATACCTATATGATGATTTGTGTGTATGACATACCTAGCCTACTTGTTATCGACGAGAGGTTTGCGCGTTGAGGGCAGTCATATCCTGATGAGCCTTAGGGGGGATTTTTGGCTTGTGCTTTAGAACATAGGACTTAGGTTGAATTGCCATGTGTAAAAACAGTGGTATTGAATGGTCATTTGGGTACGTAGGTATGTACGTAGTCCAAAGGCTTAGGACTATATTTGCTCTAATATTTGTGTTTGTTATTTATGGTTCGAGGGATATACCGAACCAATTGTACTTTGTACAGTGATGAGATGTACCCGAACATGACAGCAGAGTATGCATGCACCGCAGTTGAGTCTCGAGGTGCAGTATTGTATATATATAATAGAGTGAAGGTATATATATACTTGTGATATTATCTACTGTGTGAATTAAGTAGACATAAATGATAATGAAATCTGAAATGAATTAAGTTGGTGAACACTTAATTATATTAAATTAAAAAAGTTCTTATCTATGTTAAAGAGAAATTGGATATATATGTATTGCTTATATTGTGAGAGAAATATGTCAAGTATCCAAAACTCTATGCCTGGCCTTATTTAATTGGGTATAGGACTGATCACCCGATATTTAATTGAGCGGGGTGTTACACCATATCATGGAGTTTGGTGACCCCAGCGGGAACTGGGAGATAGACATAATTACGATGATTTTATTATTAGCGGTGTCTGGTGTGGATAAGTTGAGTTGAATTTGCGTTTATGATGGATATTTATGTATATTACGAATTGCATTTTGTTTCACATGCGTGAGGTCCTAGATATACTCATGCGCCTTATTTACTAATAAAATATTTAAATTGATTATATATTTGTGAGGCACGTTATGCATTGTGAGACTCCTAAACAATTGGAGGGCGAGTCCTAGTTTAAATATTTAAATAATAATGAAATTAATAACTATAGAATTATTATTTATAATCACGATTAATATTATTACTACTTGAGTGCATAGCTATTTTCTTGTTATGGTGAGCTGACCCGTTCGTTGATTCAGTTGCTCCAGTGTACCCTACTTAGTTTTTGACTCGAGTACACAGTCTTTTATTCCAGTCGCCACCGAGTTTTGGATATATAGGTGTTGGATTTAGTTTTTGTTTTATTTCTTTTAATAAATTGAGGGATTCGAGGTCTACTATGTTCCTAAAATTTGTAATCAAATTTGTAAATAGTGTGATTTTGGGAGATTTGGCATGTACTAGTTATTGTCAGACATTTTTTTACTTTACATTAAGGTGGTAATCGTTTCTATCCATATTATGTAATCATTGAGGTTTTCCCATGCCGTTCCATAATTCAATATATCCTTATTCTTTAATTCTTATTTCATGCTAAGGATGATATTTAAATGGAACTGACAAACTGTTTTATTTAATAAATAGACTTGATCAATCTAATTGTTAAAAATTATGGTATGTGACAATTGGTATTAGAACATGGTCTTAAGCAATGTAGGTTCCATAGGTCCATTCAGTCATATGCATAGCATTCTTTGATATGTTCGTTTTCTTTGCATTCTTATCACATGGTACGATTTTTAGGGAGTATAGTTCCAGTTATGCTAACAAACTACCTGACTAAACCGAAGTTTACTGGGAGGGTTCATTGTTTGTATTTCATTCGCGGGACATCCCACACATGGTGTTTAGTTTAGTCAAGAGTTTAGAGATATTATGCATACTACTCTTACTATTTATATAGTGATACGTTTGGTGAAGTGTATTTCAAGATTATAAATAAGTTCAATAACAAGTGCTTACCCAAATCTATATGGGCATAAAAAAAGATAACATTTATCCAATTGCAACAAAGGGAATTCGGGAATGATTCTGACACCATGTGCCAGGGTTTTATTCATAGGTACCCTTTTAGGTGTGTCCACTCTTATTACTAAGACTTGCAATGGGGGAGGAAATGATGTTGGTAGGCTACGCTTTGTAGCTACCTTATTGGTTTTAAATACCCATATATATGATGTTATATTAGGGATGGATTACCTATGTATGTATCGGGCTCATATAAATTGTGTAGGTAGATCCATCATATTTGTTATACCAAGTCAGGAGATGTATATAACTTCTATGACTAGACATGAGAATGGGGCTACTAACCACTTGTACTTTATTGTTAAGGAGACCCAATAGGGGACCATAGTGTCCCTAGATATGATTCCAGTAGTTCAATATTTTACTGATGTATTTAATGATATTTCAAGTTTACATCCTAGTCGAGAGATTGATTTTGTGATAGAATTAGGATGGACACGAAGTCGATAGCTAGAGCATCGTATCCTATGGTTCCTATGGAGATGAAGGAGCTTAGAGATAAGATTATATAATTTCTTGAGAAGGGCTTCATTCAATGTACTACTTCACCTTGTGGTGCACCAGTTTTGTTCGTAAAGAAGAAGGATGTGTCTTTGTGGTTTCTTACTGGCTAACGCGAGTTGAATAAGGTGACAGTGAAGAATAAGTACCCATTGTCGAGGATCGATGACCTTTTCTATCAGTTGGAGGTAGCCTCATTTTTTCATGGTTGATTTGCGATCCAATTATCACTAGTTGAGGGTGAAATAGGAGAATGTTCCCAAGACAACCTTCTTGACTCGTTATAGATCTTATAAGTTCCGTGTGATTTCATTTGGGTTGACTAATGCTCCAGATGTATTCATGGACTTAATAAATTGGGTTTTCTGACCAGATTTGGACTAGTTAATCATTTTCTTTATTGATGCTATTATGATTTATTCACGGATATGGGAGGAGCATAGCCGACATTTGCGAATTACATTAAAAATGCTAAGAAGTTGTCCAATTAAAGTTTTGAAAGTGAGAAGTGAAGGTTTTAGGTCATGTGGTATCATCATCATCATCCTTGCCTTGACCCCATCACATGGGGTTGGCCACATGGATTCTCCTTTTCCATTATAATATATTATAAGCAGTTTTTTCATTCGAGTTTAAATCCTTAAGATCTCTCTTAATAATTTCCTCCCATGACAGGTTAGGGCGACCCCTACATCTTTTACCCTCTATTTTTAATAATATTCTTCTTGTTATAGGTGCATCTATTGGTCTACTCAAAACATGTCCATACCATCTAAGTCTACTTTATCTTAATTTATCGTTAATGGGAGCTAATCCTAACTTTTTTTCACACATAATGATTTTTAATCTTGTCCTTTTTAGTAATTCCTATCTTCCATACGAGCATCATCATCTCACTAACATGGAAACTTTGTTCATGTTTTTCTTTAAAGCCCAACATTTCGCTCCATAGAGGTCGCTGGCCTGACAACTGTCTTATAAAATTTTCCTTTTAATTTATTAGTGATCCTCTTAAAATATAACACGTGGATCCGAGTAAGGTGTCATCCATGTTGGATACCCATAACACCTATTATGGTCTGTAGTTTTTTAGGATTGTCTTATTTTTATCAAAGATTCATTCGTGTGTTTTTTTGAAGATAGAGGGACTAATGATCGAGTTAACAAAGAAGGGTGTGCCACTCTTTTGGATGGAGACGTGTTAGCATGAATTTGATACTCTCAAGGATAAATTTACTTCTGCACCTGCTCTTACTTTGCCTAAGATTGGAGTAAAGTTCTTGGTTTACAGCGATGCTTCTCTACAGGGATTAGGTGGGGTTTTGTAGATGATTTCTTATCCCTCTCGGAAGCTTAAACCAGAATAGGTTGATTATCGAACTCATAACTTAGAGTTGGCGGCCATAGTATTTGTGTTGTATGCATTGAGGCACTATCTTTGGGGGTGAAAAGTTTAGTCTCTTCAATGATCCCAAGATCCTACAGTATCAATTTACACATAAAGATTTGAATATGAGGCAACACAGCTAGCTCGAATTCATCAAGGATTACTAGTTCACAATCCACTACCACCCAGGGTGGACTAACGTGGTGAAAGATGCATTGAGTCGACAACACAACAGTAGTTTCTCATCCCTTTAGTCTTTTAAGTGGGTCTCAATATAGATGATTGGTGATTTAATAAGGACATTCATGAGTATGCTTAGGGCGATTCTAGATATTTTGGTACGTGTAGTCTGCGGGTATTCACAGGACGAGATGTGTAAGGGGAATGTGATGAAGCTTCTCTCTATTCGTGTACTTTTGGGGTCCAATGGCGGGTTACATTATAAGGATAGGATGGTGGTACCTTTGGATGAGGAGTTAAGACATGCAGTTATGGAGGATATACATGGTTCTCATTATGTGGTACACCCAGGTGGGGGTAAAATGTACCAAGATATGAAGTGATAGTATTGGCGGGGCAATATGAAGGAGGATGTGGCCAAGTTCGTATCAAGATGAACTACTGATCAAATGGTTGAGGTAGACCATCGGAAGTCGTCTATTATACTTTAACATCTACCTATTCCTGAGTGGGAGTGAAAGTTGGAGTGGGATAGTATCTCAATAAATTTCATCACGGTGCTACCTTTGACACCTCGACAACATGATTCTATTTGGGTGATTGTTGATTGCCTCACAAAAGTAGCACACTTATGATCGTTCGTATCGATTATTCGACCAAGTAGCTCATGCATTTGTATATGTCAGAGTTAGTTCGACTACATGGGGTCCCATTATTGATTATTTCAAATCGAGATCCTATATTTTGGCATATTTTTAATAGAGTTTCCATAAGGACATGAGGATAAAGTGGCATCTTAGCATAACATACCATCTACAGATGAGGTGACAGACCAAAGGGTCAATCAGGCATTTGAGGATATGATGTGGGCATGTGTAATGGACTTCAAGGGCACTTAGGAGACCCATTTTCCATTGTTGGAGTCTGCATAAAATAATAGTTATCAAAAGTCCATTTATGGCCCCTTATGAGGCATTTTATGGTAGATCGTGTTGATCATTGGTATGTTGGTTATACTCGGGTGAGGGTAGATAGTTGGGAATTCATCCAAGTGACTACTGAAAAGATCGAGTTGATGAAGGAGAGGATTAAAGTGTCTCAGGATAGGCAAAAGATCTATGTCGATATGAATGGATTACCGTTGGAATTCAAGTGGGAGAGAAGGTGTTACTATGGGTTTCCCCTATAAAAGGGGTGATGAGGTTTGGAAGACGAAGAAAATTGGCCCTCTTTATATTTTTCCATTCATGATTATAAAAAATGTAGGAAATGTTGTATATTATTTAGCACTTCCGAACCACCTAGATCGGGTGCATTATGTGTTTTTCATTTTTCTACTTCCTCTGTTTTTACACCCTAAGGGCTGCATATCAACATATTGATTTGGGTGAGATTGAGTTAGACTCAAATGCATCATATATTGAGTAGTCTGTGAGTAGTTGGATCGATGAATCCAACATTTGTGTTTAAAGGAGATATCATTAATAAGGGTACAGTGAAATCACCATAATGAGGAGGAATCCACTTGGGAGTGCAAGAATTTAATGAGACAACAGTACCCCATTTGTTTTGACTCATTTATATAAGATGTTAGTATTTTGACTCATTTACATGAGGAATTATTACTTTGACTCATGTAAATGTGGGATACATTCGAAATTTTGAGGACATAATTATTTTTGTTAGAGGAGATTGTAATGCCCCATAATTTATGGTTATTTATTAATAGTTATAAAATAAGTTAATAAATAAATTTTGGGATTTATTTATTTATTTATTAATTATTTAAATGGAAACTGAGTTCAAAAAATATTTTCCAAATAGTAATATTTTGAATAATAATATTTTAAATAACATTGGATTCTTTAAAAAAAATAAAAAAATAATTTCAAATAGTAATTACTATTTTGTCGATGACACCATTCACATATGATTGTTGAAAAGAAGAAGAAGAAGAAGAGGAAGAAGAAGAAGAAGAAGAAGAAGAAGAAGAAGAGGAAAGAGAGAAAGGGTATTAAATACTGTTTATGCTTCTTCATTTTCTCATTTCCTTCTCAGAGATCAACCCGCCTAAATTACACCATTAAATCTAAAAAATCATACTATTTTTCTCTCTAAAATTTTTTTTTTTTTTTTTTTGGAAAAAAATTGGGATATCTTTGGATCAACTCTAAAGGATTTTTTGGAGGCCAATTCAACTAACTTTCAAGAGAGATCTCGCCTAAACATTCGGGAGATTATTTTTATCAACTGAGTAGAAATTTTGGAGGGAATTATTCTATTATTATTTTTGGAGGTTTTCTTCAATGGAGTCAAGATAATTTTACACTCTCATCTCATGAGATAAATAGTATTTTCTACCTAAATAATTTTTTATATAAATTCTTAAATTTATGTAGAGATAATTAAGGTTTATTTTGTTTTTTTTATCACACCTTTATAAATTTTAATTTTTGGTGAATAAATTTAATGAATCTAATTCATGAAGTTATATATTTGACTAATTTAGTTTAATTTGGTATAATTGAATTGAATTATGACTTTTACATTCTTGGTATGGTTAAAATATTAAATATAACATTGAATAAATTATATTTTGTGAAAATTATGATAGCAGATTAAATTCATATCTTATTATCTTAATTTTTTTTTATACTTTTGGGGATTAGAGTGCTGGTAATTATTAACTTCTTCATTTTTTGGTTTATGAATTATGTTGAAGATCTGAGATAGTCTTAGACTTTTTAAAAATAGTAACTCTATACAGAAAATTATGAAACTTCATAGTATTATGTAAAATATAAATTTTTAAAAGATTCATGTTTTAAGAAAGTCCAAAATAGGTCATTTAGGATCTAAAAAAGGAGAAAATCCGAATTATGTATATTTATCGATATGTAGTAACATTATAGAAAAGTGAATTTTTAATTTGTGCAGAAGACGTAAATTGAGAAGTTTCACAAGATATTATAGGAAATCATATTTTGGGAAACTTTTGTATTTAATTTTTTCCTAAAATTCGATTATAAGGGGCCCATAATAACAAATTATTATTCTGATAGCATGATACTCGTAATATTCTAAATGAGTACAATCCAAATTTATGGGCATTGAAAATTATGCCTAAAAAGTTTTTTTTATGATATGTGACTGGAATGAGATTATTCTTTCTGATTTTTGTGGAGAATATATGCCTCAGCCCATCCTTTTTAAGAAAACTATAACACTTATTTGTAATTTAAGGAAATTTGAGAACTTAAAAATAAAGTATAAAAGATGTTGGAATACATTACTGATGTGATAAATTTAAATTGTGGAATTTTATCGAAAGTGGACAAATATTACTCTGTAATTATGAATGTGTTGGATGGATAAGTTTGGTTCCGTATCATAGGGTTTGGTGACCCCAACGCACACTGAGGGTCAAACACGATTATGATGATTTTATTATTGGTGTTTTTTGGGGTGGATAAGATGAGGTTGGGTTTGTGTTTATAATAGAAATTTATTTATGTTATGAATTGCATTTTATTTCACAGGCGCGAGGTCCTAGATATGCTCAGGTGCCTTATTTAATAATGAAATATTTAAATTAATTATATATGTATGAGGCATATTATGCATTGTGAGACCCCTCAACAAGTGGAGAGCTAGTCCCAGTGCATATATATATATATATATATATATATATATATAACATTTAAATTAATAACTATAGAATTATTATTCATAATCACGATTTGTAGTTTTACTACTTGAGTGCGCCGCTATTATCTTATTGCAGTGGGCTTGACCCATCGCGTTGTTTCAGGTGCTCCAGTGTACCCGACCTAGTATTTCACTCGAGTACACAGTCTTTCATTCCAATCTCCACCGAGTTTTGGAGATGTAGGTGTTGGATTTACTTTTACTTTTATTTCTTTTAATCAATTGCGGGATGCGAGGTCTACTGTATTTCTAGCATTTGTAATTAGATTTGTAAACAGTGTGATTTTGAAATATTTGGCATATACTAGTTCTTGTCAGACAGTTTTTATGTTACATAGCAGTGGTAATCGTTTCTATCGATATTATGTGATCATTGAAGTTTTCTCATACCATTCTCTAGTTCGATATATCCTTATTCATTGATTATTATTTCATGCTAAGCATGATATTTAAATTGAGCTGACATATTATTTTATTTAATAAATAGACTTGATTAACCTAAGATTAAAAATTACGGGGTGTCATAAAATATATACACATATATATATATATATATATATATATATATATATATATATATATATATATTTAAAATATTATTTTTAATTAAATGATAAACACAAATTTTATTAGACATTAAAAAAACTATAAAAAGGTGCAAATGAGACATGTAGATCTAAAAAATAATACGAGATATACAATCTTTTATTTGAAAAAATTAAAGCAATGGATATTTTTAAAGGCAAAAAATGATAGAATTTCAAAATTAATTGCTATGTTTACTTTATATTACGATGCAAATGTAACACCCCGTATTTTAAATAGTTATGGATTAATTATTTTGAGTATTTTAAATTACACATGTGCCGTAATTTAATTAAAATAAGATATATTGTATATTTAATAAATATTAATTTGTGAGAATAAGATTAGTCTCTATGTGGTAAATTTACTATGTGTGATTATAGTAAATAAAATTCGGTCAATTGTTAGTACGTCGTAATGGGTAGTAACGAGGGGAATTTGAGGGTATCTCAACCAAAGCTTGCAAGTAGACTATTTTAAGGTTGAGATAGGAACTCAATGAATACTGACTCAGATGGCGATTTTAAGTCCACAATTGATCCCGAATAGGCCAAAATAGTCAGAATTAAGTACCCGGGGGTAGTAAAATGGTTTCAGAGACTTTTTAGACCAGTCAATCACGTAGGGGTATTTGGGTCATTTTAAAGTAGCATAATAACCTAATTTCAGTATTAGCATATAAAACAAGAGGATTAGTGTAGGGAGGTAGCCACTTCATTATTTTAAAACCCTAAGGGAGGAGGAAGAGAGGAAAAAGAAGAGAAATCAAGAGAGAGGCCTAAAGGAGGCCAAATTGGGAGGAGATTCAAGGGCTCCTAGCATTAATCCATCACCCATGAGGATGTTTCAAACCCTACAAAAAATTTAGGGCAAGTAATTAACTTGCTTAATCAGATTTGTAGTAGTTTCAATTCATATCATGGTAGGTGCTATGAAAACCAGTTTTTGAGTGAGGGTTTGCATGAAAATGGGGTTTTGGGTGAAATAAATTCTATAAATGGAGGTATATATTGATGCATGATATTATTGAATGAATCCCATATGATCAGGATAAGATCTTGATACATATTTATAAGTTTGATCATGGTTAATTGGATTTTTGAATTAAAACTAGGTTAAATTGAGGTGTTCATCATTGAAACTTGTAGGCATGGATTTATTTAATGATTATTAATTAAATCCTGCAAGTAAGATGATTGTTAGATGTTAAAATCATTTAAAATATGTCCCTTTAGGTTCAATATTGATTGGGTAGTGTATAAAAAATGATTTAGAGGGTGATTGGGACTGAAATTGGGGAAGAACATAGGTTGGTTTTTGCCAGAATAAAAGCTACAACATTTTGGGGCCTGTCTGAGAAAGAGAACCGATTTGATTTTAGGTCGAACCAGTTCGGTTTTCTGGAATTTTCGAAGCTTGGGTTATTTTAAGGGTTGGTTTGATTCGGGAGATCTAAAGTTTGTTTAGGAAACCCATAAAATAGAAAAGACCACTAGAAGTGGATTTAGAAGGTTTTACATTACCTTGGGATGATAGGGTATTCGAAATTAAGTTAGAATTTATGGGACGAATAATACTTTGAGAGAATTTAATAATAAATTTGGATAGAAGAACTCAAATGATTTTTATTTACGGGGTGGTTGGGTAAGTCCGGATATTTTAACAGGGTGATGCTATTGTAGACACCCCATTCTATTACCCCCTGACTCTCCTTAGGTCCCTAGTACCTCCCTTCATAACTGTAAACCCAGGTCACGTCCAGAGTACTGACCTGAAAGCCATCGGGCACTCCTCGGCTCAGTTTGACCCAAAAGTCAAACTCTTCATCTCAACCGAGACTGAATGAATCTTCGAAGGGCACTGAATACCCTTCCCAACAGTCTGCCCCGTGCGGGATTCCGACTTACCATGAGGACGAATGGTCCGTTTGCGTCCAAAACCTGACCCAGAGGCCATGGGGCGCTCCCGGGCTCTGTTTGACCTATGTCAACTCTTCATCTTGATCGAGGATGAATGAATCTTCAAAGGGCCCTGAATATCTTTTCCAATGATCCGCCCCATGCGCAATTCCGACCTTCCATGCGGATGAACGATCCGTTTGACTCCGGGAGGCCACCGAGCTCTTCCAGGGACCGGTTGACCAAAGTCAACTCTCCAAACTAGGTCAAAATCTTTCGAATGTCGAATTACATCTCCTAACCTTTCCAACAGTATGCCCCGTGCGCGATTCAGACTTACCATGCGGACGAACGATCCGTTTGCGTCCGAATGATTCCCCGTCCAATGGATCGACAAACGCTTCCGAGCCATATTTGACCCGAAGTCAGCTCCCGAATCAAGTAGTGGTCCAAAGTACTTTCGAAGGTCTCTGAATTACCTTTCCAACGGTATTCCCCGTACACGATTCAGACCAACAGTTTGCCCTCGGCGGCCGATTTTCCAAAAAAGCCTGAAACACACTGCCAAACGGCAGGTTCCAGAACCTGCCTATCGGCACCTGCCTGCCGATTGGCAGGAAGGGCTCTATTCCGATCGACACTCACCTGGGACTATAAAATGAGGCCTTCACCTCATTTGCAGGAGGAGCCCAGATCTGATAAAAATCCCTCTCGACGAATCCCAGAAACCTCTCTCGAAGGCAGCGTGATTTCAACTTCCAAATCCCCTTTTTACTTCCACTTTTCATCATCCCTTTCATCAAACTTGGTGAATTAGCCACTCTCCATTATCATCCAAAGTGCAAGGGCTATTCCCCAACATTCAAGATCAAGCTCAAGATCTTCAAGAAGGTCCAACTTTCTCAAACTCTCTCTTTAAATTCTCTTGAATTCTCAATAACTTGTTTTCTTACTTAGCACTTTTATTATCCCATTTCACACATCCTAATATACTTTTTACATAGTATTATTGCACATATTTTATTTTCATAAAACCAAAAAACAAGAAAAAGAGGGTTTTGCTCATAAATTCAAATAAGGGATTCTCATATTTTCCTCACACTTTTCTCACAACTAAAACACTTTTTTCTACACACACACGCACACACACACACTCACAAATAAGAGATTCCCCATTTTGGATTTATGGGATAAACCCCACCCCTCGTTTTATATGCGAACTACGTGGACTTTGATGCCTTTATAGGCTACGTAGGCGTCTCGGGGTAAAACCCGAGACTCGAGTCTTTTTTCTCACTTTTTCTCTCATTTTCTATCTTCTCTAAATCCATTTTTCTTATATTATACATATACTTGTTCTTAGTGACGCATTACCCCATATGCGTTATCGTTCCCTTATAGCGATCAACGTAGCGGTAATCGCGTAAATCTCATTTTTCTAATATTACTCTTACATGTTCCTACGGATGACTCGCTTTATCTTTTCCATGATACAAGTCGAGGATTCCTACCTCCATTCTATATATATACACATGCACACATATCATGGGGGGAAACATAAAGGAAAATATCAAATATTCATGAGAGACCGAAAGGGCGGAATGGGTGCCTAACACCTTCCCATTTCGTAACTAAGCCTCCGAACCCTTCTCGAATCATCTTGGTTTCGTATGCACCAGTATGTCTTTGGATGCCACTCTTCGGGGTGGCTTCCCCTTTTTCTTTTGTCTGTTTTGAGTAAAATAGACTGGCGACTCTGAATCTCTCTACATTTTTCACACCACAAATGACGCCGGCCGAAGCGCTCCCGAGAGGGACGCGCGGGACCTGAATGATCCTTTCCTCCACGCGCCCGCCCGCAAGGATCAGGATCGGGGATGGCCACAGCTATGTTATTAATTTAATTTTTTTTATATACAAGATGATTGGGTAAGTCCAAATATTTTAGAATGGTAATGATTTAATTAGTGAATAATAAATTATTTAAGAGTCGAGGAAAAACTTGGGATAAGTAGGTGCGCTTCGGGTGACAGGCACGAATTAGCCAGATTTTATGAATATATATATACGGGTACAAGGATGTAACACCCCGCTTAAAATAATAACGGGTGGCCAGCCCTATACTAAAATTAATCAGGAATATCAAGTTGATCAATCTCAACATCTATTGTCAATACTAAATAAACATAGCTAATTACTCAATACTACATTTTGCGGATGCCAAATTTTTTAAAAACATACAATGAACATCCTACCAACAATATAGTAACTGCTGGACATGATAATATACACACACGTACCATGTTAAAAGGAAGTACTCATATTAAAACCTAATAAGCACAACAAAAGAAAATACCCGAATATGCTATCGGGTAACAGACAATACAACATCCTGAGACGCAAAATATAAAGTGCTACATATAACCCTTGGGTATAAACCCGATTTACAAAATGAATCCTTAACTAGATTTACACAAGATAGGAAGTGGATATAACAAAAATCCCGCAACAGTCCGCATCTGCTATAGCTCCGAGGACACTGGATATAAAAGCATCATTGGCGTCTTTGTAGTGGGACACCTATAATATATTACAATATATATATAACAAGAGAGAAATATAAACGGGTCAGAGCCCGAGGTATGAAAACATTTTAGCAAGTGCATTAAAATGCATAATAATTATAAATGCACAATTTCATAATTAAAGTGGAGTCACACTCTCGTGGAACCCAAACTTACCTCTCAACTATACCGCGCACCTAAGCGTAAGCACATGATCCTCAATTAAGCTACCCGACACATTCTAGGGACAATTTAATCTTAATCTATGCATAATATACACCCGCGTAACCCACTATCTGGAATATGACCTGAAATCTTCTCATTCTAACATATCCTAAGTTTATGCCCGAACTTACATTAATATCTGTATAAATTATACAAAAATATTTCTTACCAGAATTCATCAGTTTCTAATTATTAACTTAAACAAGTTATCATCATCAGAATAGTCACACACTATCTTTATATACATATGAAGTAATGTTTCAACCAAGCGCATAACCCGAGTACTAAGAACTAACCTTCTCCACACTCCCAACATTACTCTATGTTTCGTGCATGGTACGTCTCGAAAGGCAAAATCCAAACAAGGAACCCCCCCGATATACTACTCCTTGACAATGTTGTTCGTCAAGATCCATTATGCCCTCATCTCACAATACATATAATCTCAGCTACTTATTATGAACAACTATCTCTAAGTACATAAATAAGATATTGCACAGAATCTTTAGGGTCTATATAACATTAATCAAGTTATAGAAAACGATCAATCAACGCTAACAAACACTGATGATGCTGAGATTCAGCACCACCGAATAGGTGATAATGAGCTCAAACAGTAGTAACCATGGCAGCCACAGAGATGTATAAGTGTATAAGTATGTAGAAGGGCATGAGTATAAGAGGAAATAAGACAATGATGTATAGTGGTTCAGCCAATTTGTCCTACATCCACTGTGAGTGTGTGATCCACTAAGTATGGGCACTAATGGCCTTGGATACAATGCACATAACCCTCTCTCTCTCTACTGTGTGTACAAGCAGAGTCTTAGCTAGGGCTATAGTTAATTGATCGATCCCCTGTAGGGTTGTAGGTGACAAGTATATATAGGTCTTGGGGGGTGTAGTGTACCCCCCAAGTATGCATGGTGCATGTGAATGATGATCTAGCCAATCCCTTGTTGACACCTGTAGATGCCAAATGATGACATAATATTACCTCACGTGAGGGTGTGATTTTGTTATAACGGTCTCCCACGTGCTATGTGAACCTCACGCGCATTGTTCCACGCGTCTCCCAAACCACGCGCTGCGATGATGTCACCCTCGGCCTATGGGCCGAGGCCGAGGGCAAAGTTCCTTTCGACAATGTGTCTGGCCCAATTCTGGCCTCGTAATGTCGGCCCCTCGTAGGGTCATCTGGAAACTGGTGAAGGGTCGGCCCCTCGTAGGGTCGTCTGGAGCCTGGTGAAGGGTCGGCCCCTCGTAGGGTCGTCTGGATCCTGGTGAAGGGTCGGCCCCTCGTAGGGTCGTCCGCTTGGTGGTAATCTTCAGCCAGGCCGAGGATATAAACGGGTATATTAATCACCCCCAGCCCTTAGCCATAGGTGCTATTGAGATGGCTGAGGGATAGTGTTGTAATTGAGATGCGTGTATGATCAGTTAGGTGAGTGACACCTGGGCAGATACTCATTGTTGTTCCAGTTTCCAAGGCATGGAGGCTGCACACTTATCTTGGGGATTTGTGCCCTAATGATGCCTTCCTCGTGGGCTATGTCCTGCCTTGGTCAATGGGCCCACTCATCACTAAGGTATTTAATGGATTTTTGAATTCTCTCTCTCTTCTTCTTCTTCTTCGCGCCCAAGCTCTCTCTCTCTAGCCTTTTACCAGTTTCCATCGCCATTTCTGCAGCCTTCAATCCTTCAAGCTTAGCAACGTTCTTGCTCTTTCTTCATCAGGTAATCTTTCTCCCTCAGCGCTCTCATTTACCTTCATTTCTATTTGCTTTTTAGGCCCGTAGGGCTGCATTTTCTTTGAGTTGTCTCATAGCTTTTTCCGATGTCTTCTCCGGCAACTGTTTCTTGAATGTTCTTGAGTGTTCTTGAGTGAAAACCATCAATTCCCTTTTCTAATTCAAAGGTCTAATTTGGTCAACTGCAAACTTGTTTATAGTTAAGTTCCCCAAATTTCTCCAAGTGCAGGGTCCTCCCTTTTAATGCTTAGGAAGCTTTATAGTTTAGCGTCTGAATTCCCATCCTTGAGAGAGAAGCTCTTTGCAGAGATCAGACGAGTAGAGGAAGAGGAAGAGAGGAGACGAGGGGCCGACCCTAATTGGGTACGACCCATCTTTCCCATTCCTCTTGCCACAATAAAACCATTTAAACCGTCTGAGTCTTGTGGGTCGTCCCATCGTCCAGCCGAGTGTCATTCAAGTGGGATGGACGAGAGAGCGTCATCGCCAACTGGCACTGGAACTTCTGGTAGGAGAGAGACATCTGACCTAAGCCCAGTCCGAGAGGCCGAGGGTATGGTCCCCTCCGAGGCTGTCCCTGTGACAACCCTATCTCCCCATGCCTTTCAGACGGCCTTCCCCCAGGGGCCTATGGAAGATGATGAGGCCGAGGGAGAGGGGAATGAGGATGAGGGCGATGATACAGATGACCAGATTGATACCTCCCACGCCTCGTCCTATATCTCCTCTGTTAGGGATCGCGACCTCTTGATATGGAGGCATGCCTATGGAGTGCCTCCCAGCGTAACTATGAGAGTTCCCTCTGAGTCTGAGAGGGTTTTTGATTGTGAAGAGGGAGAGGTTGCAGATTATGAACAAATGTTCAAAGTTGGAGTCAGATTCCCTCTGCATCCTGCCATCGTAGATACCCTGTCTGCCCTTGGTGTTGCTCCCTCTCAGAATAGTCACACACTATCTTTATATACATATAAAGTAATGTTTCAACCAAGCGCATAACCCGAGTACTAAGAACTAACCTTCTCCACACTCCCAACATTACTCTATGTTTCGTGCATGGTACGTCTCGAAAGGCGAAATCCAAACAAGGAACCCCCCCGATATACTACTCCTTGACAATGTTGATCGTCGAGATCCATTATGCCCTCATCTCACAATACATATAATCTCAGCTACTTATTATGAACAACTATCTCTAAGTACATAAATAAGATATTGCACAGAATCTTTAGGGTCTATATAACATTAATCAAGTTATAGAACACGATCAATCAACACTAACAAACACTGATGATGCTGAGATTCAGCACCACCGAATAGGTGATAATGAGCTCAAACAGTAGTAACCATGGCAGCCATAGAGATGTATAAGTGTATAAGTATGTAGAAGGGGATGAGTATAAGAGGAAATAAGACAATGATGTATAGTGGTTCAGCCAATTTGGCCTACATCCACTGTGAGTGTGTGATCCACTAAGTATGGGCACTAATGGCCTTGGATACAATGCACATAACCCTCTCTCTCTCTACTGTGTGTACAAGCAGAGTCTTAGCTAGGGCTATAGTTAATTGATCGATCCCCTGTAGGGTTGTAGGTGACAAGTATATATAGGTCTTGGGGGGTGTAGTGTACCCCCCAAGTATGCATGGTGCATGTGAATGATGATCTAGCCAATCCCTTGTTGACACCTGTAGATGCCAAATGATGACATAATATTCCCTCACGTGAGGGTGTGATTTTGTTATAACGGTCTCCCACGTGCTATGTGAACCTCACGCGCACTGTTCCACGCATCTCCCAAACCACGCGCTGCGATGATGTCACCCTCGGCCTATGGGCCGAGGCCGAGGGCAAAGTTCCTTCCGGCAGTGTGTCTGGCCCAATTCTGGCCTCGTACTGTCGGCCCCTCGTAGGGTCGTCTTGAACTTGGTGAAGGGTCGGCCCCTCGTAGGGTCGTTTGGAGCCTGGTGAAGGGTCGGCCCCTCGTAGGGTCGTCCGCTTGGTGGTAATCTTCAGCCAGGCCGAGGATATAAACGGGTATATCAAACACGTACACATAACACACGTATCGAGCATTTAAAATATCCAGAACATATTCACATATAGGATATATATATATATATACTTAATAATACTATCATCTTCCAGGAATTACTCACTTTATCCCGAGTTACCAGCCACTGGACTATTATCACACATCCCTGGTAATAAAACAAATCATAGCAATGGGAAGCGGTCATAGTTTCGAACCTAAAAGGTTGAACAAATCATACCCAAGACTTCTCACCCAGAGTAAAATCATGCAATAAATAATGGACAACTATGACTTGGGAGCTAGGGGCCTCACCCACATCGCGCAACTTCCCATGATAGCACTGGAGGGGTATGCTCACACAATAAGTATATATATCATTCACACTAGATATATATGCGATCGCATCATATATACAAACCCTCACACAAGGTATATATATATATATATATATATACTATCTCATGTCTCTATGTATAAAAGTAATGAATTCGACTATATGTATATAACTCTCATTATAGTAACCGACGCTATAATGCATACTTTCCCAATTCATTTCATAATATGATCCCTCACTTGAAACTTATTCATCCATCACACCTATGATATGAATAATCTCTCAATTTGATCAACATTACAGATACGATCTCATAACCGAATGTATATAACAATCATCATTCACACACCATCTATATCCGTATGCACACCAATATACAATAATTATCCCGGCTATAAGTACAAGCACAACTTATTCTAGTCAGTAATATATTAAATCTTTCTCAATTAAATTGTGGTTCAGTTACTCATATGAACCCTTAACATTATAGCGTTTACGATTAACTCCTTAAGTTTAACGTCTTTAAGGGCACATGACCTCTCTCCCATTTGTTCCCAATCATATCTAAATAAAAATTCCATCCCTAGGAGGATTCAACACAACAGTCAACATAACAACTCCAAGTCATACCTTCACAACCACCTCAATGAGTCCCCTGCGTCACATCATATAATAGCTCACTTCAAATCTCCAAGTAGGATTTTCGTTGCTAATATGATTCCTACTAAGTCGATGCGACAACCCCATTATGTACCTTCCCAAGTAACTCGATACGTCCCTAAGATCACATCATATGAGAAACTCTCAATAAATATCTAAAATGTATTTCTCACACCATATAAGTATGTTCCTAATCGATAAACCCAATCGAAACGGAGTAAAACTCACTTTAGAGAAACTTCGCAAAACAACCCTGTTTCCGAATCATTTCTACCTAGTTCGAATCGATTCGATCCTAAAAGTGAATCGATTCGCTAGTATGCGAATCGATTCGGTCCAAAGGACCTGTAAGTCTGTCTTAGGCCGAATCGATTCAATTTTTGGGTCTGAATCGATTCGGTCACACAGACCTGTAAGTCTGCAACATTTCGAATGGATTCACAAAGGGGGTGAATCGATTCGGCCCGTTCAGTCACCTACGAAATGCCTTATTTTTCCAAAACCCAAATACATCATCTTCCAACCATCAATCTTCACTCCAAACCTATTTCTAACATCAAAACTCATAATAGATATCAACCCAACTAATTATACAACCTCAAATCCATATACACACACCTCAAATGCAAGATTTAACCAAAATCTAGGTTTTTAACATATTAACCCAAAATCCATATTTTTGTCCACAAATTATGAAATAAATTACACACATAGATTATTTAGCAAGTTTAATCACTTGCCTCAAAGTTTTAGAGGTTGAATCTTCCTCGAAATTGCGCATTGGTCGGAATCCCCAAGCTTTTCTCCTCTTTCTCTTCTTCATTTCCTCTTCTCACTCTCTCTCTAGGTCTTTCTTAATCTCAAGAATGAGATTATTATCTCACGTAGGCTTTATAAGCCTTATCTTCGAAATACCCAACTTAAAATGATAATACACACTTTAAATAACTCGTTTACTTGAATTCGAGTCAAACTAACTTGAAAATGTTTTTGAATCGAAATAAAACCCAAGGATAGTCATTTTGACTATCTCGACCGATCCCGGATCAACTGTGCACTCAGAATCGTCATCCGAAATACTTTATAATATCCTTTAATTTTGACCTCATTTTGCCAAATTTAAAATTCTCCAATTGAAACAAATATTATTTCTTCCCAAAATAAGTAAATTCTAAGTCCTTAAAATTATGGGGTGTTACATACTTCCCCCCTTACACATAATTTCATCCTTGAAATTAAGTCAAACCTAGTACTCCAAACCTCAACTAGTTCCTACGTCACCTACCATTAAGATCACTATACCTATTTCTCCCACTTCTCGCGGTGAATTACTTTATTTTAAAATCAAACTAATTAACCAGGGGGCCCATACACCCTATACCTGAGCTCAACTGCATAAACATTACTCGGCTCCACTTAGACTTAAATCATAATATAATTCTCAACTGGTTAATCCATAAGAATGCACTATATATATATAATAAAATTTTGAAATGTTCGAAGATTTAACTCTTCTAAATTCTTGACATTCGCTACTTTCATGCGGGGGAGGTCTTGGAAGAGAAATCCAAACAAGGAACCCTTCCAATACACTACTATGAAGCTCTGTCGGGAATTGAGATCTGTTAAATCAGGACTAAAGTTCAAAAAATATTTTTGAATCCTTTTGATATTGCCCGAAGGCCTATAAATAATGTAATATCGAAAACAGTTTTATGTCTTTCGACACACAACAAATACCTTATTCCCAAGACACAAGGCATCAATAAATATAATACTCTTACCAACCTTCCAATTCTCAACACGCACACCACGATGAGCAAAAATTCCTCGCTCAATAATGAACCCGCTAAACGCTAAACCTCCTCAGTAATAAAAATCCTTTACCTCACATCAAAGCATCGCCATAAGATAGGCCCTTCCACAACTGGAACATTACAAATATAGGCATCTAGCCTAACTATAAAACGATAGATTTATAGTTATGACTCAACAAACTTTGACAGTTCGCACTTCCAAAAATCAAAATTCATAACTCTCTACTAACACATCACAAGGCAATCTATTCTCCCGAAGGATACCATCCCAGTGCCACACTTGCTCACTCCTCCCTTCAAGGTAATTCTATATACAATATGGTTATAATGGCTAACCGCTCACTAAAACCTTACATGAGACACTCCCAATACTGCTCAAAGCATGACCTAAGCACAAAGGAAAATAATTTACATATTACCTCCATATTCTAACAGCCTTGCTTCATCAATAGGTCCATGTTCAAAGTTCTCTTGCCCAAACTGGCCTATGAACTGTTGTAAGGGTTGTACATCCAAAAATTCCTCAAAAAGTTGCCATGTACCTCTTCCAGGACAATCCCTCTTCCTATGGCCTATTCCTCCACAAAAGAAACATCTGCCAAAAAATCCTTCCTGTCCATCCTGAGGGACAAGACGTTGTTACGGCCCTCGATAATCTTGCCTATAATCTCTTGCTCCACTGGCATCAACTCCTCCAGCCGTACTTGATGAACCCGAGTCTTCGAATTTTGTACTACCTTTTTAAATGAAGACGATACTCCTACCAATGTAACAATGCCACACTCATCACATCGGTAAAAGTCTATAACGCCGAGTTCCCTAACAAATGCTGACGAATTCGCCAATCTAAACCTCCCAAGAAATTCACTATTCGCTTATCCTCCGTATTTATCTCGTCGGGCAAAAAATTCACCAATTGAGTAAATTCTTCTTCGTACTCAACCACCGTTCGATCACCTTGAGTCACATCCAGAAATCTCCTCCTCATTTTCGTCTGAATCGCGGAAGGAAAATACTTTCGGTCAAAGCGTACCCAAAACATTTCTATGGGAATTGCATCTCTCTGCTCCGATGTCGTGAAGGATTCCCACCATGGGAGAGATTCACCCATTAGTTTAAAGGTGGCAAGTATTTATTTCTACACCTCACTGCATTCAAATTTCCGAAGGTGCCTTTATATATCCTTCTTTTACTAACTTGCAACTATCACCTCACCTCCCCCCAAAAATTTTGGAGGATGTCCTTTCCTAAAGGCTTCTCATACTCTTTCCCATGTAGATGGCCCTGGGTGGGCTTGAGCTACCGGGGATACATGTTGATGTGTCATCACAACAATGGCAGCATTTATTGCTTGTGCCACATTATTGGCAACTTTGGTTGCGTACATAGTCCCTTGAGGCATTTGGGGTTCCACATTCTCAGCCCTTCTATTTTCCTAGCCTGTACGACTTCTTCTTGGAGGCATCTGAAACAAGAGCAACTGTATCAAAACTCCATTCAAGTGATTACACATCGCAGAATAAAATGTAGGCGTAATGAACACAACAGCCCTAACAATAGGGCTCTACATCAAGAACGCTTACGGAAGAACACAGAAAACCCGCACAGATCCTAAAACACTAGAACTTGATGCTCTGATACCACCTGTGACACCCTGCTTAAAATAATAACGGGTGGCTATCCCTATGCTAAAATAAATAAGGAATCTCAAGTGGATCATTCTCAGCATCTACTGTCGATACTAAATAAACCTAGCTAACTACCCAATACTATAATAAGCGGATGCCAAAAATTTTGAAAACATACAATGGACATCATACCAACAATATAGTAACTACTGAACATGATAATATGTACACACGTACCACAATAAAAGGAAGTACTCAAATTAAAACCTAATAAGTACAACAAAAAATAAATACCCAATTATTCTATCGGGTAACAGACAATACAACATCCTGAGATGAGAAATATAAAGTGCTACATATAACCCTTGGGTATAAACCCGACATACAAAATTAATCCCTAACTAAATTTACAAAAGATAGGAAGTGACTATAACAAAAATCCCGCAACAGTCCGCATCTGCTACAACTCTGAGGACACTGGATAGAAAAGCTTCATTGGCATCCTTGCGGTGGGACACCTATAATATATTATAATATATGTATAGGAAGAGAGAAATATAAACGGGTCAGAGCCCGAGGTATGAAAACATTTTAGCAAGTGCATTAAAATGCATAATAATTATAAATGCACAATTTCATAATTAAAGTGGAGTCGCACTCTCGTGAAACCCAGACTTACCTCTCAACTATATCGCGCACCTAAGCGTAAGCACATGATCCTCAATTAAGCTACCCGACACATTCTAGGGACAATTTAATCTTAATCTACGCATAATATACACCCGTGTATCCCATGATTTGAAATATGACCTTAAATCTTCTCATTCTAACTTATCCGAAGTTTACACACGAACTTACATTAATATCTGTATAAATTATACATACATATTTCTTACTAGAATTCATCGGTTTCTAATTATTAACTTAAACAAGTTATCATCATCATCTTTATATACTTATGAAGTAATGTTTCACCCTAGCGCATAACCCGAGTACCAATGACTAAACTTCTCCCCACTCCTAACATTACTCTACATTTCGTGCGTGGGATGTCTCACAAAGCGAAATCGAAACAAGGAACACCCCTGATACACTACTCCTTGCCAATGTTGATCGTCGAGATCTATTATGCCCTCAGCACACAACACATATAACCTCAGGTACTTATTATGAACAACTATCTCTAAGTACATAAATAAGATATTGCACAAAATCTTTAGGGTCTATATAACATTACTCTAGTTATAGAACACGGTCAATCAACCCTAACAAACACGTACACATAACGAGCATTTAAAATATCTAGAACATATTCACTTATAGGATATATATATATATATATATATATATATATATATATATATATATACTTCAAAATGCTATCATCTTCCAGGTATTACTCACTTTATCCTGGGTTACCATCCACCGGACTATTATCATACTGCCCATCTAATCAAACAAATCACAACGTATAGGAAGCGGTCATAGTTCTGAAACTGAAAGTAAGAATGAATCATACCCAAGCCTTCTCATCCAGAATAAAATAACACAAAAAATAATGGACGACTATGACCTGGGGACTATATGCTCCCTGCTCCTCAAGCCAGGGGCCTCACCCACATCGCGCAACTTCCCATGATAGCACTGGAGGGGTATGCTCACACAATAAGTATATATATCATTCAGACTATATATATATCACGTATGTATGTATAAAAGTAATGAATTCGATTATATGTATATAACTCTCATTATACTAACCGACGCTATAACGCATACTTTCCCAATTCATTTCATAATACGATCCCTCACCTGAAACTTACTCATCCATCACACCTATGATATGAATAGTCTCCCAATTTGATCAACATTACGGATACTATCTCATAACCAAATTTATATAGCAATCATCATTCACACACCATCTATATCCATATGCACAGCGATATACAATAATTATCCCGGCTATAAGTATTAGCACTACCTATTCTAGTCAGTAATATATTGAATCTTTCTCAATTAAATTACGGTTCAGTTACTCATATGAATCCTTAACATTACAGCGTTTATGATTAACTCCTTATGTTTAATGTCTCTAAGGGCACACGACCTCTCTCCCATTGGTCCCCAATCATATCAAAATAAAAATCCCGTCTGTAGGAGGATTCAACACAATAGTCAACATAACAACTCCAAGTCATACCTTCACAACTACCTCAATGAGTCCCCAATGTCACATCATATAATAACTCACTTCAAATCTCCAAGTAGGTTTCTCATCGCTAATATGATTCCCACTAAGTCGATGCGACAACCCCGTTATGTACCTTCCCAAGTAACTCGATACGTCACCAAGATCACATAATATGAGAAACTCCCAATAAATCTCCATAACGTATTTCTCGCACCATATAAGGATGTTCCTAATCGATAGACCCAATCGAGGCGGAGTAAAACTCACTTTATAAAAACTTCGCAAAATAACCCTGTTTTTGAATCGATTCGGCCCAGTCCAAATTGATTCGGTCCTAAAAGTGAATCGATTTGGTCCGAAGGACCTGTAAGTCTGTCTTAGGCCAAGTCGAGTCAATTTTGGGTTCGAATCGATTCGGTCACACAGACATGTAAGTCTGTAACATTACGAATTGATTCGCAAAGGGGCCGAATCGATTCGGCCTATTCAGCCAGCTACGAAATGGCTTATTTTATCCAAAACACAAATTTCCAAAACCCAAATACATCATCTTCCAACCATTAGTCTTCAACCCAAACATGTTTCTAATATCAAAAATCATAATACATATCAACCCAACTAATTATACAACCTCAAATCCATATACACACACCTCAAATGCAAGATTTAACCAAAATCTAGTTTTTTAACATATTAACCCAAAATCCATATTTTTGTCCACAAATTATGAAATAAATTGCACACATAGATTATTTAGCAAGTTTAATCACTTGCCTCAAAGTTGCAGAGGTTGAATCTTCCTCGAAATAGCGTATTGGCCGGAATCCCCAAGCTTTTCTCCTCTTTCTCTTATTCCTTTCCTCTTCTATCTCTCTCTCTAGGGATTTCTCAATCTCAAGAATGATATTGTTATCTCATGTAGGCTTTATAAGCCTCATCACCAAAATACCCAATTTTAAATGATAATACTCACTTTAAGTGACTCGTTTACTCCAATTCGAGTCAAACTAACTTAAAATGTTTCAGAACCGAAATAAAACCCAAGGATAGTCATTTTGACTATCTCGACCCATCCTGAATCAACCGTGCACTCAGAATCGTCATTCGAAATACTTAATAACATCCTCTAATCTTGACCTCGTTTTGCCAAATTTAAAATTCTCCAATTGAAATGAATATTATTTCTACCAAAAATAATTAAATTCTAAATCCTCAAAATTACGGGGGGTTTTAAAGGAAAGTATATATGAATAAGAATAATATTTGTGTGTTTGATATTTATTTGAAACATACCCACCCTAACAGATATGCTATCAATAGAGGTTGCGCGTCATGGGAGGTCACTCTGGCGAAACACAACAGAGGTAGTACCGTTCATTTGGGTCATGGGTGTTGTGCACGCCCATGTGATGTAGGACTAGAGTCCCGTGGAATAAAATGGTATGGTTACGACCATAAACTTAAGGCCATGATCGCCTCCACTATTCATTATTATTTTTGGGTTCAGTGGTGAGATTTAGACCCCGTTGCTCAGGTTGTGGTGGACTCCCGGAGCTTAATAGGATGCAAGTGATTTCTCATCTAGCGAGTAAAGATTCAGAGGGATAGAGGTTTATGTATATAGTGAGAAATATATATGTGTTTACCTTTATGTGAAATATTTACGTATATAAGGATGTGAATAATTATATACAGGTACAAAAAAATACAATGTGATTGTGGAAATAAATAACTGGAGTAAAGTTATATTTTAAGTGGTGATAATTTAGTGAGATATTAAATAAGCAGTTGTGAAAGATAATTAATGAACCAAGAGTAGCCATTATACTCAGGCCAGGGTAGTATAGTATCGATGTTAGTGGCAAGGCTAGTTGGGGGAGTGGGATAGCATAATTATGCGGGTTAAGATGCATATTTTAGGTGCACACCATAGTTGAGAGGTGAGGAGTATCTCATGGGAGGAGACACCGACTTAAATACTTAAGTTTGTACTGCATATTTATTAACGTATTTTAATTACTTGTAAATATTTTTAAAAGGTTTTGGGCTCTGACCCGTATCAAATCTATATTCAAAAAACTTTTAGGTGTCCATCCATAGGGACGCCAAGGATGATTATTATTTCCAGGGACATGCAGCTGCAACGGATATGGAGGCTTGCAGGATTTCTGAGTAGCCGATTCTATTATTGACTTTCTAGATTAGGTTCTCTATTCTGGTATTGGTTGGGTGTGTTTCCCCTTTTCATTCAGACTTATGTATCTCAAATTATTTTAGAGAGATGGATTGGATGTATTGTATTTTTACTCGATGGTTTATTCAAGGGCTTTATCTATTTATCTCTGCTTTACACTTTACATCATGGTTTAATTTATATTGATTAC
This sequence comes from Sambucus nigra, assembly GCA_949130495.1. NCBI lineage: Eukaryota > Viridiplantae > Streptophyta > Magnoliopsida > Dipsacales > Adoxaceae > Sambucus > Sambucus nigra. The sequence continues at coordinate 398,212,745 of OX422219.1, read as the reverse complement.
TGTGTGTGGGATTATTATGGTTTGGTTAATATTGTTGTATGCTAATGAAAGATAAAATTTGGAACTGAATTATTTAATTAATAGGTAGTTAGTAAAAAAAAATATTTTGACAGTGATGCTAAGAATGAACCATATACGATTCCCGTTTTATTTTAGTAGAGGACTGATCACTTGTTATTGGAATAGGCAGGGTATCACAGCAAAACGACACATTCATTCATGTTTGTAATATGTGAATTAAAAATTATATATTAATTATCTTCTATATTTTATTTAAATCACTCTTACGATATCAAATCCCATTTCAAGACTGTTGTAAGAAGAAAAAGGATTGAATGTTCATATAAATAGTTTGAAAAAGTAAGAGTGATATTAATCATGCATATAATGTAGTTTTCTTGTGAATTGAACACACAACAGTTGGCATAAATAAAAAAAACTTAGGGATCCATGAAAGAGAACCCTATATTTACATATTTCGTATTTAATAATATACTTCATGATACAAGAAAGAAGTCGAATCCCTTACAAATTTGTGTAACACCCCGCTTAAAATAATAACGAGTGGCCAGCCCTATCCTACATTAAATCGGGAATTTCAGATGGTCTAGTCTCAACATCAACTGTCGGTACAATATAATATAGAACTAACTACCCGGTATCATACAAGCGAGATGTTAAAATTAAATAAAATATGCAACAGACAATAAACCAACACTATAACACTTCTAGTAAAGAAAAGAAAGATACATGAAAGAACCAAGATAAAAGAAATGCTAGAATAAAACAAAATAAATAACTACAACAGAATGTACTACAAAAAGTAGACCCGAATAAGCTGTCGGGTCACAGCCAATACAATAACTGGAATGGAATAAATATAAACATGTATATAAATACACCTTGGGTACAAACCCGATATACAAAATGAATCCTACCTAGAATTTTTCAAGGAGGAAGCGACTACATTCTACATCCCGTAACAGTCCGTACCTGTCACGGCTTCCAAGACTCTGGATAGAAGGTCATCCGGCATCCATGCGGTAGGACACCTGTAATAATATATATATATGCAGGCAGGAGGGAAAAGTAAATGGGTCAGAGCCCGAGTTGTGAAAATATTTAGCAAGTGTGTTAACCGTGCATAATAAATATCGGTGCACTTATTTCATAATTAAAAGTGGAATCGCACTATCGTGGAACCCCAACTCACCTCTCATCTAAAGGCGCGCACCTATTCGCGTCCTCAACTTTTAGTTAAATTACCCCCGTTTATTAGGACAACCTAACTTATCATAGGCCTAGCCTATACCCACGAGATCTACCTTCCAATCATAACCCAAGAATCCACCCCTTTTCTAAACACAGTTAAGTATTTATTTTCAATCATATGTGCCTTATTAGGCTTAGTGGATTCCAATTTATAATTTAACCATTTATAAATTTAATAAGTTACCCAAGATGCATTTTGGTTGAAACATATGGTTTAATTTCTAATTAATAAGCATGCAAAATTATTATTGACACAACTTCCCTCCAATTTTAACGCTGCGCTGCGTTTCGTGCGTGGGGTGTCTCGCAAAGCGAAATCCAAATAAGGAACCACCCCGTTACACTACTCCTTGTCAACGTCGATCCTGGAGATCCATTATACCACACATAAATATCGACAGAACTTCTCTCTAATCTCAACAATGTACTACATTTCGTGCGTGGGGTGTCTTGCAAAGCGAAATCCAAACAAGGAACCGCCCCGTTACACTACTCTTTGGCAATGTCGATCATAGAGGTCCATAATGCCGTGTATACAATATTATAATACTACTAAAACTAACATCTTCAATAATATCCTTGGGATGATGTAACCGAAATATTCCTTAAATACGATACATCAACCCCCATCAATCTAGTACACCATAATCATCCAAGATGTACTCCACAAAGATTCTATATCCTTTCATCTATAGGATATATAAATATATATATATATATATATATATATATATATATATATATATATATATATATATATAGGTATTTTATTCTCACCATATATATACATATACCAATCTTCCATACCCATGACCAAGTGTACATATCATATTTGATGTACAATGGACATGCACATAATCCACCCGGTTATATATATCGCCGATAAAACTGCATCAATGCTATCATCTTCCTAGTGCCCGGCTCACGTAGCAACTGAGGACCACCTGGTGGGAATCAACGACACCCACCTCGTGATAACTCACACACACGACGTCCCGGGAAGCGGTCATAGCTCCAACCGACAATGAGACGAAACATACCCACCACGTCTCATACCAAAAATATATCTATCGTATAATAACACACAGGACGACTATGACCTGGGGAATATCCACACCCTGCTCTATATGCCAGGATGCTCACCCTCTGTGCGAAAACTTCCCAATGATAGAATGAGCGGGGTATGCTTAACCACATAAGTATATATATCGCTCACATGCGCAATATACATACATCCATATGATCCCATCATATGATCAAATAGTAAACCATCATATACGGTTTAAATATCCATACCATGTATGTCCACAACATAAATATATCCATATATTCATATTTATATATAGATACACGTACATATATTCACACATCGCTATATCATTATATATACAAACTCATTCTCGTTCATATGTATAAGATATATAAACCCGGCTATAAGTATACATAATCCTCAATATACAAGCCATCACCACAACTTCCTTTAATTTACCTCGATATGTGAATACAATCCCTCACTTGAAACATATTCAATCATTTTTCTTATGATGAATAGTCTCCCAAAATCATATGTATTTATATATACATATATATATTCAACCTTAGGGTTATCACCCAAAATTTTGTGTAGGAACCCATCACTACACATTTCATCCATATTCGAAAGCACATAATTACCTTTAGTACTATTTAACCATAGGCACATGTATGACTTAATAGTCTAAAACCTCAAATTATTCCAACCTCGTTTCAAGTATTGGATTCTCAATGATTATTTCCCCACAATTTCGCGTAAACTACCCTAACTAGAATTTATGCTACCGCTTATTCTAGTCGATAGTACGATCCAAACCGTTCCCAATTTCACCAATGGTTCAATTGATCTTATGAACCTTACTCCCATTGGGTTACCGATTGTTCCTTAATTTAAACATTTATAAGGCTACGTGACCCCTCTCTCGCGTTAGTCCCCAATTATAACTTAATAGAATCCTATCGATATAAGGATTCAACATGAACATAGGCCTATCATTTCCCAACATACCTAAGAGTGCCCATTATTAATACACGCGTAAGTAAAAAGGACTATCCCTATACCATTTATAACCATTTCATGATAATCCACCTCTATCAAAATAAAACAATCCGCCGAATCACTTTAGTCCCATACTCCTTTCATTACTAAAAAAGGCATTCCATCCTCCTAAATAAATTTATCATAGGCTCGTAATCCCCTATTCAACCTAGGGCCCTATTCCCTTAATCTAATATCATAACCCTTCATAATAAACCCATTAAGAAAACCCCCAAGGATAAAACTCCAAAAGAAAAGGGAAAGAAAGAAATCCAAGTTTTGGGCTAAAAATAGGGGACCAGTCGACCGGTCCCAGACCCCCGGTCGATCGCGGGTCCAAATTTTGCCTACGAAGAAATGCAGTAGGCTTTTTCCCTAAGGCGCGGTCGACCGGTTCCCAGACCGCGGTCGACCGGCCATACCAGATATTCTGGCCGATTTCCCTTTCTCAACAAAACCCACGAAATTTATACCCTAAAATCTCCATTCTAACCTCCAAATCTTTATCACAACATGATTTTAAGCCAAATAAATCAACCTAAAGTTGATCCCAACCATTTCTATTCCATTAGATCCATATATAAACATTGATTTCAAGATTTAACCCAAAAATCTAGGTTTTGACATTAATACCCAAAAACCCATTTCTTTAATCCACAATTTATAAAATGAAATACACAAATAACTATTTAGCAAGATTAAACACTTGCCTCAGATTTGAAGAGGTTGGATCATCCTTGATGTCGCGTTTGGGCCGGAAATCTCCAAGCTTTTCTTCCTCTCTCTCTCTTCTCTTCTTCTTTCCTTCTTCCTTTCTCTTTTCTTTCTATTTCTCTCTCTCTCAAATGAGAAGGCTTCATCCGTAAGCCTTTAAATCCCTTAAAACAATAAAACCCAATTTTAAATGTTAATACACACTTTAAATGACTCGTTTATATAAATTCGAGTCAAACTGACATAAAAATATTTCGGAGCCGAAATAAAACTCAATGACAGTCATTTTGACTATCTCGACCCTTTCGGGATCAATGGTAACCTCAAAATCATCATCCGTAATCTATTTTTGGGCCTCAATTCCCAAATTTTAAAATTCTCCAATTCAATTAAATTTTATTTTCCCAAAATTTATTTTCTCAGTCTCCAAAATCGTGGGGTGTTACAATTTGGGCCACACATTACTGCTTGGATTGCTTAGGATGTAGGTCAACCTTATGTATGTTTTTAGTAACATAGTAATAAGTCCACTAATTGTAAATGTCACTCGCCGTATCTTGGTACTAAATATATATATCTATCTACCATTTATAACTGGGTTGTCACTAATTTGGTAATTTGATTTATTTATTATTCTGCAACAACATGAGTTGTTCCATACTATTTTATATATATATATATATATATATATATATATAGTATGGAACAACTCATGTTGTTGCAGAATAATAAATAAATCAAATTACCAAATTAGTGACAACCCAGTTATAAATGGTAGACGATGTTGGGTTGAGTCGCGAACAATGTCGCTCTCTTTAAAATGTTTTGCGGCTTTGTTCAGATTTGTGCCAGATGTCCAATATTTTCACGTCAAGACGAGGATAAAAAATCAATATCTAACACTTTATCTAAGATTGTTAATGCAAAGTAAGAAGTTGGAATTGTAACACATTTAGATTTTAATTAACAGTGGTTCGGGAAAAATAACTTTTGGGAAGAAAAAAATGTAGAATTTTTAGAGAGGGAGATTTTATTTTTCAAATACCAAAACAATCACCCAATGATTTGTATTTGGGGAAAAATTCTCAACGATGAAAATTTGATGGGATATAAATTCACTATTAATGGGCATTTGGTTAATACACGATCACTTCATCGGATTAATAATGTGTTAAATCAAAACAAAATTTAAAAAAATTGTATTTTTACAACCAAATATTTTTTCTTAAAATTAAAACAATCATAATGTTCCAAAAATTAATTCATACAATCTAGGATCAAGTCAAATCCTCGAAATGTAAGACTCAGACCCGAAATCAGGCTGGGTTAGTCAGAAGACAACGGAGACGCCCACGCGTGGAATTGTTCTAATAAGTTACTGTAACACCCTTGATTTTAATAATTAAATTCATTATTAAATATTTGGGTCATCGAAAAGTTTTACATAAATGTAAAAACCCGTCCTTTTGGAGATAATTATATCCCATAATTAAGTATAAATTGGAATTTGGAGAATTTCCCGGAATGGTAATTTTTGGGATTTTTTAAGGATTTGATGATTATCGATAGGTGATATATTTACTTTTGGGGTTAAGTAAATATGTCGAGGTATTTTAATTATATGTCGCTGTGGAGTAAAGCGACACAAGGTGAGATTTAAATTGGAAAACCCGCATTAAGTTGTGTGGGGTTAAAATAGTGAGTTGCGGTCAAGTACCTCAGATGAAAATTTTGACTGCGCCATGAGTCTCAAAATGGTCGAGATAGTCGGAAAAGAGTGTCCGATTGTTGAAAATGACTTTTGGGAAATTTTAGAGTTAAAATGGCTCGTAATTGAGTAAACGAGTCATTTTTGGGTTTTAAGGGGTTAAACCCTTTTCTCCTTATAAAAGGAGGGGGATAGGGAGAAAAGAGAAAGAAGAAAGAAAGAAAAGAGAGAGGAGAGAGAGGAGGAAGAAAAGAGGAGAAAAGGGGAGATTCCGGCTAACCTCCGCGGGATTCGGCTCGAGGTCGTCGGATTATATCCACGAGGCAAGTGTTCACTTGATTTATTTACTTTTTACACAAATATCTCATACCGTAGTTTGGTATTAACAAACCCTAAAGATTTTGGGTTGGGTTTTCGTGAATAAAACGGGTTTTCGGGAGTTAAAACGAATAAACCCCTATAATTTCATAATTGGAGAAACTTAGAAATTAATCGAAATAAATTGGTGATTTAGGGTTCTAGGATGTTTATAACCCTTAATATATGTGTATTTGTAGTTGGTTGAGGTTGTAGGATGTTGGGTGAGGCGACAAAAGCTTGGGAGAAGCTTTAATGGCCGAAACCGTCTCGGAGAAGACGATGGATAGTGACATGCGTCTTTCCGAATCGATTAGGCCTTGATTCAAATTGATTCGCCTGGTCAAAGAATAAAAATTATGGATATTTTCGATGTGGTCGCGTGGGCACTGGCAGCGTATTTTTCTGATTTTGTTTGGATTTATAGTGATTTTTCTACGAAAAGGTGTCCGATATCGAAATCGTTAGTTAGAACTTATTGGAGATAAATATTAGGGGTTCTCAAATGGAATGTTAGGACCTCTAAAGAACTTGAGGAGATATTAAAACTTTGGGTTTGTATGAATAAATCCAAGTTATGATTTAAATGGAGATTGGATTGAGTTTTGGGTATTTTTTAGATTAAAAAAAAATTGCCCAAACAGTCCCCCTTGAACAGGCCGAATTGATTCGGGTCTAGGCCGAATCGATTCGCCTAAGGGGATCTTTGATTCTGCAGTGGGCCGAATCGATTCGGATTTAGACCGAATCGATTCGCCAATAAGGACCTTCTTGCAGAACACTTTTCGAATCGATTCGGATTGGGGGCCGAATCGATTCGCCTACCCAAATCGATTCGCAATTGGGGACTTATATGGGGGATCCTAGTTATGATATCGGGACTCCTAAATGATGGTTTTGAGGGTTAGTAAAGCTTTAAATGAAAGAAAAGGCCTTGGATTGTGGTAGGGCATAATACGGGGAACGAACGTAGTTAACGTTCGGGACGAACAAAATTTGAAAGAGAGAGTTTGGCTATCATTGAGCATAAGTATGCATGTGAGTTGAATACATCTTGGTGAAACCTAGGAAGTGATTTCTAGGTATTTATATCTTCGGGATTAATGGTCATCGCTAGATGTAATTGGCAATTATGGTCATATATATATATATATATATATATATATATATATATATATATATATATATATATATTCGAGGATGAATATATATATATATATATATATACTATGTGATTAAAGTATATATATGATATGATGTAGATGACTTTTGAAAATGTAAAGATAAATGTTTTCAAAATGGAAAGATAAATGATTTTCATAAATAATAATTTATGGATACACACCTCTCTAAATCGCTATCATAAGGGAAGTTGCGTGCGTATGGGGAAGCCCCCTGGCTAATGAATGCAGGATGGATATAGTCCTATAGGCCATATGAGCGATTATATATTTTCTGCGCTGGTTAGGTGATTCTGGGTGAGGTCATGACTATCCCGCAGGCATATGGCCGCTTCCCGACGATTTGTTAGGTTCCCAGGTTTTCTTGTTTGATAGGCCCTGGAAGATGATAGAATTTAGGGGCGCATCCAGTGGGGAAACTCGGAGGTACGGTCTTAGATATGTAAAAGAAATTTATGATAATAAATTGGCTTTAAATACATTTCTTGGATATAAGAAGGGAAATGGGATAAACGGTTTGACTTCAGATACATTTCCCGGATGGAAGAAGGGAAATGGAAGCATGTGTTATGGTAAAAGCATTTTTATGTTAATAAAAATGGCTTTCCAATACATTTCATGGATATAAGAAGGGAAATGGGATGTTATAAAATGGAAAAGCATTTTTATGTTAATAAAACTGTGTTTTAAAAAGTTATATGATATGTTAAAGCAATTCATGCTAATGAGTTGGCTTTTAAATACATTTCTTGGATATAAGAAAGGAAATGGAAAGTTTTGAGATAAAAATGATAAGTATTGGTAAATACTTTGTATATGAATCCTCAGTCCGGGAGATAGATCCGGATGTGTATTATAAAGATGAAATTAAATTTGGTAAACCTCAGTCCTGGATATAACATCCGGATGTATATTGTAAGATGTATATAAAAATGAATATGATTTGTATATTAATACATTAGTTTTGTACTACGGGCCTAATGGATCTCTACCATTAACCCTGCCAAGTAGTAGTGTATCGGGGGGGGTTCCTTGTTTGGATTTCGCTTCGCGAGACACCCCCTGCACGAACTTAGCGCAACGTTGAGAATGGAGAGAAGAGTAGCCCTTAGTACTCGGGCGGTATAGGTTTGTAGTAGTCGGGTGAATTAGACTACTTAGGCGGGATAGCTTGACTAGGGTATTTTGTTAGGAAGCATTAGGTGTGCACTACTAGAAGAGAAGTGAGGGGTATCTCATGGGAGTACGATACCAAACTTAAATATGAGAAAACATTTTTCTAAAAATAAAGCATTTATGCACTTGCAAAATATTTTCAAACTCGGGCTCTGACCCGTTTTTGTACTTTTACTCTCTTGCTATATATATATATATATATACATATCGGTGTCCAGACACAGGGACGCCTGTATGGCACTTCCTTCGAGTCAGACGTCAGCTGCAGCAGCTGTGGATGCGTGCAGGTTCTCGATAGACGCTTCTATTCTTGTACTCTAGATAGGAGGTACTGTATAAATATTCGGGCCAATGTCCCAATTGCATTTATTTATTCTTTTAGCACAGAATTCGATATGGTTGTATATCTTGACCGAGTGTTCGATTATTTTATTTCATTTCAGTTTCATTTACGCAAACTGTGTGGATGTTTTATTTGTAATTGTTAAAAAGAGTTGTTAAGTAAAATTTTTTGATGCCAACCTAATAGGTTATTAGTAATTAAATGGATTTTTGACAGTGATGCTAAGAATGATCCATATGAGACTCATATTTTGATTTGATATAGGAGTGATCGCCCGATATTTTTTTAGGCGGGGTTTAACAAATGGTATCAGAGCATCAGGTTCTAGTGTCCTTAGGAATCTGTGCGGACGTACTACGCTTTCAGCGTTGCTCTCGATTTGTTATAGAGCCTCAGGATTAGGATTGTTGATTTCTCTTGTGAGATTTTGTTCTTCTGCTATAGTATGAGATTATAGTAAATCTTTTGCGTGCTTGGTTGAAATTCATGTGCGGGGCTTGGATGGCAGCAGGAGGCAGGGCTTAACTGGAGCAGCTGGTAGAAGTTGGGGGATTAGGACGGCCATAGAGGTCACTCCCCTTTTTGGCAATTGTTAAGGATGGTTGCAACGTATACTAAAGTATAATAGTTTTGAGTATCCAAGTACTGCTATAGTGGAAAGTGGTACTAAAGTTAAATTTCCCAGTGACGATAAGGATTCGAAAGGGATCTTACGGATAGTTTTAATCGTGAGTCCCCATGATTTAGTAGGAATGAGAAGAATGCAGTTTCTAAATTATTCACAATAAGGATCGACTAGAGGCCGACAATGGATAAAGGTGAAGTTGTTATGAGTTTTACCTCAATGAAGGAGGTATATTTGGTGTGACTGGATAAAGTCACGATGTTCACTAGCCCTAGATTCGTGTGTGTAATTTGAGTTTTGTGGCGATCTCGATAACATTCTATAATGTAGGCCTATGTGTTTTTCGCGGTAGCAGAGTTTTATTTCTCTTCATTCGTCATAAAGGCGGGTGTTGATATTTTGAATATATATATATATATTTGGCTTGTGATACTCATTTTATATGTTTATACGAGTATGGTAATATGTTGAGTATATAATGTTATTGGTTGTTCGGAGCGATAGTAAGCTAATGATGGTAAGACTATCGTGTCCACGATTCCTGGAGGGAACAGGTTGTTGTTGCGATATCTCACCTAGATACAGGTTGAGTTCGCCTTTATTGTTATGGGTAAATGGAACCTCGATGAGCAGAGGCTTCATTATTATGATGTGAGTGCGTGGCGACCTTATCTATATGATTTAAGGCCAGCAGGACTTATTTGTTGAGCTATAAGTTTAAGCTCATTATTGTTTGTGCAGAGACTGAGTGTAGTGCGATGCGCTTAGTGGTGTGATTCCTAGTTAGAGATAGGAGTTCAGACCACCCTTTTGTTGGAAAAGGGGATAGGGTTATCCCGATTGCATGTTTCAAATAACGGACCTCCATGACCGATAAAGTTAAGTAGGAGTGTGTGGAGGGGCTCCTTATTTGGATTTCGCTTTGCGAGACGCTCCACAGATGAATCTTAACAGAGTTGGGAGTGGATAGATGTTATAGGATGCAAGGATATGGGTTTTGTTGATGAGTCTTATAGTGTGGATGAACCACTATAGACTATGAGCCATGTGATGATGGTATGTTTATGGAAATGTTGTGCTATGGAAAAGCACTAAAGTGTTCCTCTCACCATAAGTGGGTGGGTGAAGTAGGTATGATGTACGTAGTGCTCTTACAAAGATTGAGCACTTCGATTAGTTAGATTTCCTTTCGTATGGGCGGAAGGATAGAATTGTAGAAATGCGTTTGTAGGTTAGTGTGGTAGGATTTAGGACGTCCTGCCGGTGTGCCTTAGGTCATTATATCTCAATGACCGACAACGCAAGGGAGTAGTGTAACGGTAAGGTTCCTTGTTTGGATTTTGCTTTTGCGAGACGTTCCACACGTGAACCAAGAAAATGTCGAAAGTTGAGAGAGGCCTTGGGAACTAGGGATATACTTAGGATTATAATTATTTCACGTAGGTAGGGTAATGCTTAGATCGTCGCATTATTATGATGTAAGTTTAGTAGAGTTAGTGGCGTCGAGGTTAGGAGAATTGAATTTTGCGGGTTGGGAGGACCCATGTGTGAGTATTACACCGAGGAAAGGAGACCGTTATTTAGAGAGAATGTTATGTGTCAGACGTTCATAATTGTTATGCAGATGTGCATGGGTTAAAAAGGTGCATGGGCACCTTAGTAAGTTGGTTTATATACCGCCTGAAACAGGAAAGGCGTAGTATATAAAGTTAAAGATTATGCCGTGAGGCATTATAGATGATGGCTACAATGTGACGCTATTAGAGTCACTTTACGATCGTGGTAGTCGTATAATATATGGATTGGGAACCATTGGGTTAGTGTCTTTCCCTTTGAGGTATTAGGATTTGGAGTGATCCTAGGATTGGTGGTGTAGGTTGTATCTGAATTTCGAGGACGAAATTCCATTGTAAGGGGGGGAGTATGTAACAACCCGTCCTTTTGGAGATAATTAAATCCCATAATTAATTATAAATTGGAATTTGGAGAATTTCCCAGAATGGTAATTTTTGGGATTCGATGATTATCGATAGGTGATATATTTACTTTTGGGGTTAAGTAAATATGTCGAGGTATTTGAATTATATGTCGCTGTTGAGTAAAGCGACACGAGGTGAGATTTAAATTGGAAAACCCACATTAAGTCGTGTGGGGTTAAAATAGTGAGTTGCAGTCAAGTACCTCGGATAGAAATTTCGACTACTCCATGAGTCTCGGAATGGCCAAGATAGTCGGAAAAGAGTGTCCGATTGTCGAAAATGAGTTTCGGGAAATTTTAGAGTTAAAATGGCTCGTAATTGGGTAAACGAGTCATTTTTGGGTTTTAAGGGGTTAAACCCTTTTCTCCTTATAAAAGGAGGGAGAGAAGGAGAAAAAAGAAAGAAGAAAGAAAGAAAAGAGAGAGGAGAGAGAGGAGGAAGAAAAGAGGAGAAAGGGGAGATTCCGGCCAACCTCCACGGGATTCGGCTCGAGGTCGTCGGATTATATCCACGAGGCAAGTGTTCACTTGATTTATTTACTTTTTGGACAAATATCTCATATCGCAGTTTGGTATTAACAAACCCTAAAGATTTTGGGTTGGGTTTTCATGAATAAAACGGGTTTTCGGGAGTTAAAACGAATAATCCCCTATAATTTCATAATTGGAGAAACTTAGAAATTAATCGAATAAAATTGGTGATTTAGGGTTCTAGGATGTTTAGAACCCTTAATATATGTTTATTTGTAGTTGGTTGAGGTTGTAGGATGTTGGGTGAGGTGACGAAAGCTTGGGAGAAGCTTTAATGGCCGAAACCGTCTCGGAGAAGATGATGGATAGTGACCTGCGTCTTTCCGAATCTATTCAGCCTTGATTTGAATCAATTTGCCTAATCAAAGAATAAAAATTGTATATCTTTTCGATTCGGTCGCGTGGACGCCGACCGCGTATTTTTCTGATTTTTTTTGGATTTATAGTGATTTTTCTACGAAAAGCTGTCCGATATCGAAATCGTTAGTTAGAACTTATTGGAGATAAATATTAGGGGTTCTCAAATGGAATGTTAGGACCTCTAAAAACTTGAGGAGATAAGAAAACTTTGGGTTTGTAGGAATAAATCCAAGTTATGATTTAAATGGAGATTGGATTCAGTTTTGGGTATTTTTGAGATTGAAAAAAATTGCCCAAACAGTGCCCCTCGAACAGGCTAAATCGATTCGCTTAAGGGGATCTGTGATTCTGCAGTGGGCCGAATCAATTTGGCTTTAGACCGAATCGATTCGCCATTAAGAACCTTCTTGCAGAACACTTTTTGAATTGATTCAGATTGGGGGCCGAATTGATTCACAATTGGGGAATTATATGGGGGATCCTAGTTATGATATCGGGACTCCTAAATGATGGTTTTGAGGGTTAGTAAACCTTTAAATGAAACAAAAGGCCTTTGATTGGGGTAGGGCATAATACGGGGAACGAACGTAGTTAACGTTCGGGATGAATAGAATTTGAAAGAGAGAGTTCGGCTATCATTGAGTATAAGTATGTATCTGAGTTGAATACATATTGGTGAAACCGAAGTGATTTCTAGGGATTTATATCTTTGGGATTAATGGTCTTGTAATTGGCAATTATATATATATATATATATATATATATATATATATATATATATATATATATATATATATATATATATACTATGTGATTAAAGTATATATATGATATGACGTAGATGACTTTTGAAAATGTAAAGATAAATGTTTTCAAAATGGAAAGATAAATGATTTTCATAAATAATAATTTATGGATACACACCTCTCTAAATCGCTATCATAAGGGAAGTTGCGTGCGTATGGTGAAACCCCCTAGCTAATGAATGCAGGGTGGATATATTTCTATAGGCCATATGAGCGATTATATATTTCCTGCGTTGGTTAAGTGATTTTGGGTGTGGTCTTGACTATCCCTCAGGCATATGACCGCTTCCCGATGATTTGTTAGGTTCCCAGGTTGTCTTTTTTGATAGGCCCAGGAAGATGATAGACATTTAGGGGCGTATCCAGTGGGGAAACCCAGAGGGACGATCTTAGACATGTAAAATCAATTTATGATAATAAATTAGCTTTAAATACATTTCCTGGATATAAGAAGGGAAATGGGATAAATGGTTTGGCTTCGGATACATTTCCCGGTTGGAAGAAGGGAAATGGAAGCATGTGTTATGGTAAAAGCATTTTTATGATAATAAAAATGGCTTTCAAATACATTTCCTGGATGTAAAAAGGGAAATGGGATGTTATAAAAATCAAAAGCATTTTTATGTTAATAAAGCTGGCTTTTAAAAAGTTATATGATGTGTTAAAGAAATTCATGCTAATGAGTTGGCTTTTAAATACATTTCCTGGATATAAGAATGGAAATGGAAAGTTTTGAGATAAAAATGATAAGTATTGGTAAATACTTTGTATATGAATCCTTAGTCCGAGAGATAGATCTGGATGTGTATTATAAAGATGAAATTAAATTTGGTAAACCTCAGTCCGGGAGATAGTATTCAGATGTATATTGTAAGATGCATATAAAAATGAATATGATTTGTATATTAATACATTAGTTTTGTACTACGGACCTAATGGATCTCTACCATTAACCCTGCCAAGTAGTAGTGTATCGGGGGGTTCTTTGTTTGGATTTCTCTTCGCGAGACACCCCACGCACGAACTTAGCGCAGCGTTGAGAATGGAGAGAAGTTTAGCCCTTAGTACTCGGGCGGTATAGGTTTGTAGTAGTCGGGTGAATTAGACTAGTTAGGCGGGATAGCTTGACTAGGGTATTTTGTTAGGAAGCGTTAGGTGTGCACTACTAGAAGAGAGGTGAGGGGTATCTCATGGGAGTGCGATACCCAACTTAAATATGAGAAAACCTTTTTCTAAAAATAAAGCATTTATGCACTTGCAAAATATTTTCAAACTCGGGCTTTGACTCGTTTATCTACTTTTCCTCTATTGCTATATATATATATATACACACACATATAGTTGTCCAGACACAGGGACACCTGGATGGCACTTCCTTCGAGTCAGACATTAGCGGCAACAGCTGTGGATGCGTGCAGGTTCTCGATAGACGCTTCTATTCTTGTACTCTAGATATGAGGTACTGTATATATATTCGGGCCAATGGCCCAATTGCATTTCTTTATTCTTTTAGCACAACATTCGATATGGTTGTATATCTTGACCGAGTGTTCGGTTATTTTATTTCATTTTAGTTTCATTTACGCAAACTGTTTGGATGTTTTATTTGTAATTGTTAAAAAGAGTAGTTAAGTAAAATTTTTTGATGCCAGCCTAATAGGTTATTATTAATTAAATGGATTTTCGACAGTGATGCTAAGAATGATCCATATGAAACTCCTGTTTTAATTTCATATAGGAGTGATGGCCCGGTATTTTATTAGGCGTGGTGTCACCATAAAATAGTTACATGCGTTACATTTCATGGGTCATACAAATGTTAAAAAGGATAATTTATGTCCACCTTTCGAATGTTTTGGTCACATAATTATGCTAAAAGCAGAGGTTTGTGTAATTTTAATAACATTGTGAGGCGTAGCGGTGTTTGGTAGCTTAGTGCCTTGGAAATTTCTTAGGTATTGTACATCGAGTTAGACGTAAAAATTTATGAGTAGCATAATTATTTGGACATAGGGAAAGTCATAGGCAAGTGTTTTCTTCTTCTTGAATAGTTAGGTAGTCAAGGGTGATGGTAACATCCCCTTTGCGCCTTAGGAATAGTATAGAATCATGGATAGTAAGTGAAGAAAAAGGCATCACATCATGTGTATGATGACACATTTTTGTCAAAATTTTGGCAACTTAAATAAGTTATCCCTCTATGTGTATCACACGGGAATTAACAACTATGAAACATGGTGTGAGGGGGTAGATGCGGTTCGAGCATAACAATCTTTTCTGATGAGTTGATGTCTATTGATAGATTATAATACAACTTAAATGAAGGCATATTACCTTAAAATATTGCAAAGTACACGATAGTTGACTTTATGGAAATGACACCCATGGTAAGGTGGGCATGCCATGAGATAGGTTATCGATAGTAACACTTATGGACACCGATCGGGCATGTTCTAAGGAAAATGTGACCTAGATGCATTTAGTTTGTTTTATCCTTCAAGTACATGTGCATTTTGTTTGTAAAAGTTAAGGAAAAAATTTATGTGTGGAACTAAAGAAAGGTCATCGGCGCTTCGAAGGTTATTCGAAGAACAATTATGTTCACCAGGGTGAACAAAAAGGGTTGGCATCATTCCTAAGGAGGGAAGCCTAATGTTGTGGTCTCTCGAATAATAATAAGCTCATAGTCATTAAGATTAAAAGTTTCACTATTTATCCTCGTTGTTGGAATGATAATTTAGGCCAGGGTACATGACCAGACAAGGACTATGCCAATTCATGATAATAAATTCATAAATATCTATAGTTACGTGTTATATTGGGTTAGTGACGAGTAAAACAGGGTTCATTGTTATGTGCAAAAATCTTTTGAATTTTTGATGTCAGGTGAAATTCCACATTTTGAAGGTGTTTTGTCTGATTTTAATGGTCAAAATATTATTACTCAGTGGATACCTGGGTATGACGCAAAGTGGTAGTGGGATGATGCATCATAGTAACTAGGGGCACGTTGCTCGTGATCATTTATTTATGTTTCCATGAGCATCTTGGTGTGTGTGCATAATTGCACGGGTAATTAAAATTACTTATACATGTTTATTTGCTTGTTTAGGCCTAGTGGCTCATTATGTGTCCCTACAGGACATAGGATATGGATAAAATAATGGTTACCATTTACATAATAAAAGGGTTGAGTTAGTGATATACAAAGGTTTTACCCTAAGGGGTGGAACTAGAGTCATCGAATTAGAGAATCGATTTGATTGATTATGTCATCGTTGTGTGATATTGTGCGTTGTGGGTTTGGGGTAGCACCCAAATACGTGACATATAGATTGCAAAACCTAAGGCAATGGTAGGAATACATTGCATGTGAAGTGATAGAAAGAACTTTTCGGTGTATTTGTCGTTATTGTACAAGCTCCTTCCAGTCAAACCCTCATATACCTACAAAATAATATCAACTCAAGTGTAGTGGTAAATAAGGGTATCAATCCACTTTCAAGGTTGCAAAGCAAATGGAAAAAAATTGTATCTCACTTTCTATTTCTTTTTGGGCTTTTTTTTTACTTTTCCTACTTTTTTTTAGCTTTTTTAAAATATTAAAACAAATGGTGAGGTGATGATTTCAAGCTAGACTAAATTAAATGTGGGATAAAAACAACTAACTAGAAAGTATGCTTGATAAGAACTAAGTAATAAAAGTGATATGAACTTCAATTTGAGAAGTATTCAAGGAATGAAACTTCACCACCACAATATCAATTAAATGTGTTGATTGTTCTAGTTTAATAATTTTCCAAATATTACTTTATCTTATCAATTAATTCTCATCACTTGGCAAAACAAACTAATATAAATTTAGTTAATCTAATTTTCATTCCCACAACTCAATTGAATAATTGATTTAGAAAAATTATATGAATCACTCGCTAGAGTAGATTCATGTAATAAATCATAAATCCAACAAAGTTTTAATGTATGAGTAATATAAAATGTAATATACTCTAATTAGTGGGTCATTTTATCTCTAGTTTGAATCCACAAATTAAGAGTATATTAGATTTTAATCCTTTCTCAAGGATAGTTTATCATTTCTCAATGCATAAACTCAAGTAGGAATGAAAAGAAAAATCAACTAAATGGAACAAAGTAACCTAGATTAATCAATACATTCAATTGAATATATGGGGCTTCATTTTACCCCTTGAGTGGAGTGATTAGCCAACCATACTCATAATTCACTTAAATACACTCTAATAAAATTTACTAAATGAAATTAAAAGGATGGAGAGAAGAAATTCAAACCAAAATGGGGGAGAAAAGAAATTGCACTTGCATTAAATCCAAGCTTCCCTCAATTGTGTACAAACACTAACAAAATTGAAGTACAATTTAATTCTCCTCTCTACAATATTTTTTTCTCTCTAATTTTCCCTATTTTTTTAGCCTAGTCTTTCTCTCTCTAGTCTTCCCTACTCTTTATTCCACCACCTTTAAAATGGTCTTCAAATCTCTTTAAATAGTAGGTGCCATGGAGCTAGGGGTATTTTTTTGATAAAAGGGGCTTGAGTGTGCATGGAAATGGTGAGGTGTGGGGATAAGTGGGTTTATTGGAACATGGGGAATTAATTGACTTTGGTCTTTGTTGGTTTGTGGTTTATGTAGATCGCGTTTTTTGCTTAAGGAGAAAATGGGACATGGGTCTTTGGCTTGGATGAAATGGGTTACGGGTTATTGGCAGGTGCAGGTCGAAATGGGTTTCGGGGTCAGGCAGAGCTACAGGACAAGGAGGGTCGGAGGCTCGCCGGATTTTGGAGTGTGGGTTTGCCCGAAGTTGAGTCGCCCAAGGGTCGGGTATGGATAGGGGCCTAGTGATCTCGGGTTAGGGATTCTCGGGTATGCCGGAGGTCGCGGGTTATGGTGGTTCCACCAGATAGGTTTAAGGTTGATCGACGCCGAGGGTGATTTGGTAGGACGCCGGTTTCGGACAGGGGGCTGGTGAGTATGGGCCAGGAGAAGTGGGGTTAAGAGGGTAATTGGTTGGTTTGATGGGTATTGGTTGTGGAGTTAATGAAAGTGTGTAATTATGGTGGTAAGAGAGATAGAGATGTGGTGAGGAAGATGAAGTGGGAGTGGTTAGGTGGGTGAGGGTGTAAGGGATAATGTGTGACAGTAAGGGTGTAGGATAGTGTTTGGGTGTAATGAGGTGTATAGATTTTAGGGTGTGAGTGGGTTAATGTGTGTGTTTTATTTATAGGGTGTGTGTGTTTAATTAGGACCCCTAAAAATAAAACTAAAATAAAAAATGAAATAAAATAAAATTAACCTAAAATATTTTTTTTAAGTAAACTAAAAATAAAAATCAATAAAAATAAAAATAAAAATAAAAATAAAAATAAAAATAAAAATAAAAATAAAAATGACACGACAGACGATAAAAACTCTAAAAACTAAACACGACTCAATAAAAATTGAAAATAAAAACTAATAAACTAAGATGAAATAAAACAAAATAAAATAATAATAAACTAACTAAAAACTAAGAAACTAAAAGAAATTATAAAAACTAATACACGACGCGCTAAAAATTTAAATATAAAAATTCCTAAAAATATATACATGAATCAAATAAAATAAAATACTAAAGTAAATCCTAAAAATAAAATGACACAAATAAAAATTTAAGTAAAAGAAATCAAAAGGGACAAATCAAACACACACACACACGGGTTTGGGACAAGCTAGGGCTTAGTTTGGGTAGGCTAGGGTTGCGGGTGAGGGTAGTTAGCTCCATTCCACTGCAAGTTGGCTCGAATTATAGCTTTTGACACTGCAACTGCAATTAAGCCTGCATATTGAACAATTAAGCGCATAAGACCCATATTGTCGAGAATTAGAAACTAAAGTACATCTATTCGGGGTATAAATTGTACAGTTTTGGGTGCTTATCACACCACCCCCAAACAAAGTGTTGCTAGTTCTCGAGCAATAAGATAGAGAAAAAGAGAAAGATAAGTAACCAAAACTATACCACTTTCGCGGGCACTTGCGATTGCACTTAGCATGTGCAACAAGCCTTTAAACCTATAGGTTACCCTAGAGGACGAGTTGTGTCTCGTGAGGGTTTGCAGGGAATATACTCATAAAATTATTTATTTGCAAATGGTTTATTGAAAGGCAGTCAATCTCTTATTAGACATAGAATAATCGCACAATCCATCGTGAGAGAAATGATTTCAGAAATACAAGCTAGAAGTGTAAAAGATTAAGCTAAGTAAATACTCAAGGAACATCCTTCCTAGAACTCAACGTGTGTAGTGTGAATTAGTAAAAAGGGGTTGAGTATCACAAGAGTAATTCCTAGCTTGCCTTATCGGAATCAACGCTTCAACTTCAAATCTCACGGATATCTCTCTCTCAATCTAACTCTCGAGATTAGGGTCAGTGTATCGCTCTTGTGTGTGAGGAGGTGATTAAATGTAAGCAAGTTCAAACGTCTCACACACACATAAGAAAGAATGAACAATTAGAAATAAAAATGATCTCATGAAAGGAATGCTAATCACTATAGTGAGAACGTCGAGTTATTCACCACGTCGACTTTCATTTGCCCGAACACCTAGGGGGAATATATGGATGATTATGGGTGAGGGTAAATGAGATGGAAAGGATATGATGAGGTTGGATGGTGATGTATGGATGAGTGACGAGTGATGAGTGATGGATGTGTGAGAAGATGGATGGATATGTGAGAAGATGGATGGATATGTGAGAAAATGGATGGATATGTGAGAAGAGTGTTCTATACATGAAGAATCAATGTCTTTATTTAACAAGGACTAAACTACTAACTACAAACTCTCTTTTTTTTTCTTTTTTTTTCTCTATTTTTTTCTTCTATTTTTTGCTATTTTTATGTTTTTTCTCTTGTTTTTTGTTTTTCTCTCACTTTTCAACACTGAAGACATTTAACATTTTGAATCAACACTCTTTTATTTGAAATAATGGAAGATATATGAATGGAGGTGATAGGTGATGGTGTGGGGAAATATGTGGGAATATGGAAGAGCATGGGAATATAATGGGTGAAGTGAATGGTAAACGGTATATGGAAAAGTGGTAAGTGTATGGATGAAAATCTAGTATTCGGGACAAATTTTAAGACACGCGTTTCTTACAACTCGAAAGTGATGTCGTTCTCAGTGATCAATCCAAAATTTTATGAAAGATAATGAGATCATACAACAATTAAAGTACGGACCCAAAGAAAGTTGAATCAACTTGTGACTCGGAGATTGCGTAAAACACTCTGAAAGGGTGAAAGGCACAAATCTCACAAGCTAAAGTCTCTACTAGTGATCCTTAAGGTTTTCTTGAGAATTATAGTACTCTTCAACTCTAAGACGTATTGACGTGACAAGTGCGCAGATTTTGTTGAGTCTAGAAATTCATGGTGCAACGTGCCTTGCTACGTATTACATAAGCCATTTATAAAAAAGATAAATCCACTAGCCTGATTCCTAGACTTAAAAAGATGGGTGATAGAAAATTCACATCAATGAATGAGATGAAAGAAACTACACGAAAATTTTAAAAATCAGGTTCAAAAATTAATTTTTTCCAAAAGAAGTATGATTATGATAAAATTCCCCACTCCCAAACAAAAAGGAACATCGTTCTCGATGTTAAGTAAAATAATTTTTAAAATTGAGAGCATAAGGTAGGAAAGAGATTACCAGAATGAACCGCTAATGAAGTGGACAGATATCACCAATAATAAACATGAATAAATGATAAGATAAGAAAAGTGTACAAGTCTATAAACATGATAAAGCATAGGGTGATGGGAAACACCACCCCCAAACAGGATAAGACTAGTGCAAGAAACGCGGGCTGCCTCCCGATAGCGCTAAGTTTAATGTCTTCAGCCAGACCGATGGAATCTTACCCTAAGGATAAGTTCTATGAAAGAGCGGGGTGGAAAAAAAATTGGGGTGATGAGAATCACCCCCAAACAAGACTGAAGCGTCAGTCTTGTTGGATCAGGGCTAAGAATGGTCAATGAACTTGTATAGCAAAGTGCATCACGCGATGCAAAGCATCGGTGGACCATGGGCGGGTGGGTATTAGGGTAAAGGCAAGGGTGAATAGGTATAGGTCTCGGGCCTTATTGAGCCGGAAGGTAAGGGAAACTAGGGCCCTATAAGCGTGGTCCTCAAGTTGGATGGGAAGGCAAAAAGGTTTGGCAATAGTGATGGGGCTCATAAAAATCACACGACCGTTCTATGAATGGGCGATGATAATGGTCGTGCCGTGACACGCCAGGGAGCTATCTCGGGAAGAAATCAACACCACAAGAGAGTGGCGGGCATGGGGTAATAAGATCGGTGTCACGGTGGAGAGTAGCATCGAGGAATGTGGTGGATGGGTAAGACAAGGAATTAAGAGCCGAGATAGATGAATCAACATCAATATTCGGCTCAAGGGGATCCAAATATGATGGGGTAGGATCCATATGAAGAGAGGTGGGAACCATCTCTAACGCTATCTCGGTACAATGGTGAGCACTCGTAGCCGGAGCTAACCTAGAATGAAGTTGTTCCTCGGGAACACAAGGGTGAAGCTCGATAGGTATAGACTCGGGTATTTTTTTGGATTCAGTGGGAGTGGGAATGTGAACCTTAAGTGGGGGTATGAATTTTGCAGAAGCGGATCAGTCTCATTACTGAAAGGTAAGTCGACATAATTGTCGACTTGGGGCCCGGACCATGGAATGGTCTCAACTTCGAGATTCTCGGGGTGGTAGGGTTGGTAACATTCAAAATCCATGTCACAAGAGGACACATCATCATCACACTCGGTGGCAACGATGGGTGGATCCATGGGAATGTCCGACTCTCTCGCATACTCCAACTCATTTAATCGTTGTTCAAGACTTTGGAGAGCTTGAGTTTGAATTTGAGTGGCGTGCTCTTGCTCAAGTATGAACTTTTGCAAGAGGCTTTCGAGAGCAGAGGTGGATGATGGTGGTGGAATGATGGGTGGTGGTGGCGGATGAGGCGGACACAACGCGCTACTATCAGGACTATACGGAGAATACTCAAATGAAGTGTGTGGATTGGGGCCAAGATCATCATACACGAAAGGATCGCTTTCGTGATGGACAATTGGTTGATACTCATGGGGTGCGTGCATGGTGGGGTCAAGAGTATCAAGGGCACTCGTGAGAGAGGTGAAACCGCTAAAAATATCATAAAGAGACGGCTCGGGATCACGTGACAATGGAAAATGACCAAAGTAGTCCCGTAAGGGACGTTCTTCAGCCATGTGGAGAGAAATATTTTTTTGGAGTTTTAAATTTTTTCAAAAGGAAAGATAATATTTTTGGATTTTTCTAAAAATGAGAAAAATAAAATATTTTTGGATTTTTGTGAAAAATAAAGGAAGAAATGTTTTTGGATTTTTTTTTTATAAAAATGAAAGAAAATATTTTTTGATTTTTTGGGAGAAAAGGTGGGAAAAATATGGACTCTAAGAATTTGGACGATTTCACTAAAACGGACTACCGAAAAAGGAATTTGACACACACAAGTAAAGGAAAAAATCCCTACTAGCACATAACCATTTTTTTTATCTTGAAAATTAATGAAAGTGGTAGTCAAATTTTAATGAAATCCGTGGGCGATAAAAATCACGGAATTTATATGAGTGATATGCCCTAAGTGTCACCTCGGCCCAGAGACACCAACCTCGGCCGAGGGCATGGCCGACGTTGGAAAGGCCTTGAATCAGTGACTCGCCGCCTCGGCTATATTAGGATCGGCCCTGGCCGACACCACTACCAACCTCTTTAAGGGGTCAGTAGTTCATCAACTCAATCGGGAATGGCAACCTCGGACGGGGGCAGGCCAGGACTACAAGGAGACATACCACTACCAAGGTCAACTCCACCTGTGAATCGACCAACGTTCCAAGTGCATGCCAACCTAACCTCGGCCCAGGCCGACCCTAAGGCCTTACCTCGGCTTCACTTAAGCCGAGACCATGATGGCTCATCTCGGATAGGATGGGCAGCTAGACCTTACCAACCTCGGACTCTTCCAGGTCGAGGTCATGACCCAGCACGAAGGCCGAGCACTTATTGACATGTGTGGACAAGGACACGTGGACACAATTTAGTTATAACAAATCATTCCCCTCACGTGGGGGGAATATTTCATCATCATTCTCTACACGTGACAGTGACAGATGTCTTCATCAGATTGTCTAGATCAACACACACATGCCCATTGCATGCATGGGGGGTACATTACACCCCCCAGGTACTATATATAGAGGTCATCCTCTACCTTGCAAAGGATCCGAAATTAGCAACCCTAACTAAAACTCTATTCAAATACACAGTAGAGAGAGAAAGATTGAGAGATTGTATCCATGGCCATTAGAGCCCTCATACAGTGATACACATCATACACTTTCACAGTGGATGTAGGCCAGATTGGCTGAACCACTTATATTCTGGTGTGAATCCTCTTCTCCTCACCTCCTTCTACTATATGTGTATGTACTCTTATCCTGCCATTGTTAACATTGAATTGATCTCACAAACACCTTGAAGGGTGGTGCTATTTCCAGCATCATCATTTTGGCACCGTCTGTGGGAAGAGAGAAGATGTCTCTTCCTCATTTTCTTCTTAATCTCACCGGAGACTCTGGTGGTGAACCAGGCACCGCCCCTTGCGTGGAGATGCTTCACCATTGAAGGAGGCCCTTTAAGGTATTAAGCTCATCTTCTACTCAAGATCTTTAGTGTTAGCATATTGCACCGGAGTTACCACCACCTCTTCCGCCGCCTGGAGCAGGAGGACCTAGTTCCATCCAGGCATCGCCCTAGTTTGAAATGGCGGAGGTGGCTACAGCCTTGAGGTATTTGGCTGCAACGCAACAAGCTATGCAGGAGCAGTTTGCACAACTCAGCCAAACTATGATGAGGCCACCTGGAGTTTCACCAAAAATGATCACTCCGGTGGCTTCCCAGCCTCATCTTGACGCTAGGGGACCACCCCAGGCACCAATGAAGGACTAACATATGCCCCAGTGGAGGAGGGACATTTTTTACTCTAGGCGCTTACCCCTAGAGAGGAAATAAAACCCTTGCCCGGAGGATAGGTATGATGACCTAGAGGCGGAAGATGTGCCGGAAGAATGTTGGGAGCTGTATGAGGTTTTGAATAATACGGTACGTCCTTTTCAGCAGAGCCGAGGTTGTGGCGGCAGAAGAGGTGAAGAGGCCCAACAGAGAGGATCAACTTTTGATCGATTGAGTAGAGGGTCAACCTTTGAGAGGTTGGGCCCAGTAAATGACCTAAGACAGAGGTTATCAAGGTCGAGAAGTGAAGCTGGCTCGCAGAGAGGAGACGGTCAAGGTCGGCCTCACCAAGGTTGAACCCATTTGGGAAGAGGCAGAGATCAGGAAGAGGTCAACAACAGATATTGTGCTGCGACTGGGGAACCCTCAGTCCATCCCTTGGAGGTGGATGGGGATAACCTCGGACAGGCCGATGGTAGGAGACCATGGAATAACTCTATCCAACGTCTTGAGGAGAATATAGGAGACCTCATTAAGATCCAAGACCCATTGCAAAGAGGTTTCTCAAAGGGCTCTCCATTTGTGGCTAAGATAGTGAGCTTCCTGACCCCTGCTAAGTACAAACCACCCGTGGTGTCTTCCAAGTATGACGGTAGCACCGATCCTGTACATCACATTGAGATATATCAGTCAGCAGCAGACATCTACTCGATACCTGATGAGATAAAGTGTAGGGACTTCTCTGGGACTCTGACAGGAGCAGCACACAGCTGGTTTACTTCTCTTCCGAAGAATTCAATCGAGAACTTCAAGGGCTTGGCCGAACGATTCATTCACAACTTCTTCTTTGGGGTAAGACCTCAAAAGAAGACCACTCATCTACTGTATGTCAAGAAAGGCAAGGACGAGAGCCTAAGGGACTACATCGCCAGGTTCAACAAAGAGAAACTTGAGGTTGAAGATTACGAAGAGAATATATCCAAGACCGCCCTCATAGGATGTCTTCAGAAAGGGAAGTTGTTGTGGAAACTCGCAAAAGACCCTCCCAAGTCCATAGCAGAGCTACTGGCAACTGCGGGAAAAGTCATGAATGCCGAAGAGGCAATGGCCTCCAAGTATGAGGATGAGAACCGCGGTAGTAGCGGGAAGTCCCAAAGAAAGAAATATGGAAAGAAGAGGTCACCCGATGACAAGTTTGCTCACTATACTCCTATAACCGTGAGTTGTGAGCATATCCTCAATGAGATCAAGAATGATAGGACTCTAAGATGTCCAAAGAAACTGAAGGCCCCTCCGCATAAGAAGAATAAAAACTTATGGTGTGAGTTCCACCAGGACCATGGCCATGTTACAGACAGATGCTTCGCCTTGAAGGATGAGATTGAGAAGATGTTAAAATCCGAAAAGCTGAGGAAGTATGTTGATGGAAAAGCTCCTAAAGGGGGAAGAGATGACCCTAAGAAAAGGAGAAATGACAGATGTCGTGATGATGCCCCAACTAGAAGAGGCAATGACTCGGAAGATAATGATGAAGATGATCCGGACCTTCCGTCGAAAGATGACAACACCCCGGTAAATAGGGTTGGCATGATCTCCTTTAGTGTTGACACCATATGCGGAGGACTTACGGGAGGTGGCTCTGAAGTGGCTGATAGGAAAGCTCATGTGGCAGAGGCCAAGTCAGTGGCCAAACTTGAAGTTGTAAATCTAACGTCTTCTGATACAGCACAGAAGAGAAAAAAGGTGGACATGGACACTCTTACAGTTGGGTTCTCCAGGCTCGACTTCAAAGGTATCTTAGCCCCGTATGATGACTCATTGGTAATAATAACAAGGGTGCATGGATGCGAGGTGCAGAGGATCCTCGTTGACGGGGGGAGTTCAGCAGACGTGATGTTTTGGCCTTGCTTCGAGAGCCTAGGTCTTAGCAGAGTTAGGCTGGTACCATATCATCATCCTTTAATGGGCTTTAGCGACGAAAAGGTCCACCCATTGGGCATGTATGAGATGGACGTACGGATGGGTAACGAGTGGCCTAAGAGGTTGACCCGAAAGGTAATTTTTTTTGTAATGGACAAAAACGTCTTCTCGGCCTATAACCTCATCATAGGAAGAGTGGCCCTTAAGGATTTTAAAGATGTGCCGTCGATGGTCCACCAGATGCTAAAATTCTAGACCCTTATGGGGTAGGGGAAGTGCAAGGTGACCAGACCATAGCACGAGAATGTTACTTCAACTCGGCCGAAGAGAGAGAGGCGCATAAGAGGGCAACCACCACTTATAGCATTGATATATTGGACCCAAGAGATGAAACAACGCTGAAGAAGGGAGAGGCCGCGGAAGAGGTAGAATCCATCGTCCTCAATGAGGATGAACCGTAAAAAACCGTTCAGTTCGGCAAAGCCCTAAAGATAGAAATCAAGGAAGAGCTGATAAACTTCCTGAGGAAGAGGCAAAGTGTCTTCGCTTGGAGTCACGCAGACATGCCCGACATCAACCCTGAGGTTATGAGTCTCAAGCTCAACGTGGCTAAAGATGTCAGGCCTATCAAACAAAGTCGAAGAGTTTACTCCAGGGAGAAGTACGACGTCATCCGGGAAGAAGTTAAAAAATTGGAAGAGGCTGAGTTTATAAGAGATGTCATATATCCGGAGTGGTTATCGAATGCAGTCATCATGCCTAAAGCCAATGGGAAGTGGAGAATGTGCGTTGATTTCACTGACCTGAACAGGTCTTGCCCAAAAGATAGCTATCCCTTACCTCAGATAGATCATATGGTAGATGCTACTACGGGTTATGAGCTTCATGGATGCGGAGGACTCAAAGAAGACTACCTTCATTACTGACAAAGGGACGTACTGCTACAAAGTAATGCCCTTCGGTCTAAAAAATGCGGGGGCAACATACCAACGTCTTGTGAACAAGATGTTCGAAGAGCAAATAGGCAAGACTATGGAGGTTTATGTAGACGATATGCTGACGAAGATCTTAAAGGCCTGCACTCATGTGGCAGACCTTGAAAAGACCTTCGATACTATGGACTTGTACAGGATGAAACTCAACCTCGCGAAGTGTGTCTTCGGGGTAGGAGCTGGTAAGTTTCTTTGATTTATCATCAATCAAAGAGGAATCGAAGCAAGCCCTGAGAAAATTAAGGCTTTTCTTGATATGAAGACACCAAGGAGCATCAAGGACGTCCAAAGACTCACGGGGAGAGTGGCCGCACTCAATAGGTTTGTTTCCAGAGCAACGGATAAGTGTCTTCCGTTCTTTAAAGTGCTTAGAAAGGCCTTCCAGTGGGATGAAGAGTGCGAAAAACCTTTTAACCAGCTCAAGTCTTACCTTGGGTCTCCCTTATTGTTATCTCGGCCCATAGTAGGAGAGAAATTATACGTGTATCTAGCGGTCTCCGAATCGGCAATCAGTGAAGCCATAGTGCGAGAAGACGTTGGAACCCAAAGGCCTGTGTATTTCAACAGTAAAGCTCTTCAAGGGTTTGAGCAAAATGACCCTCGTATGGAAAATTTAGCCTATGCCTTGATACATGCCTCAAGGAAGATGAAGCCCTACTTCCAAGCGCATTCCATTATCGTCCTCATCGATTCCCCACTAAGACAGGTTCTACATAAACCTGAGAAGTCCGGAAGATTGATGACCTGGGCCATTGAGTTGGGAGAGTATGACCTTGCTTATTAACCTAGGGCAACCATCAAAGGGCAGGCTCTCGCAGACTTTGTTGCTGAGTTCACATGGGAAGAGACCGAGGCAGAGAATGACCTAGAGGATGTTGAAGGGTCAAACAACAAGGCCTTCCAAGAACTGGAAGAGGTTGCACCAAACGTCTTCCGAAACCAGGAAGAGGATGTATCCAAGAAGATAAGAAGCAGAATAGCGGAGAATGAGGAGGATCGGTACCTCTTCAAATAAGGAATCATGTCAGAAGGGGCCACATTTGGAATCTCTTCGTTGATGGTTCTTCCCGTGACAATGGAAGCGGTGCAGGGCTAATTCTTTCAGCCCCAGATGGTGCCAATATTGAATACGCTCTAAGATTCAACTTCTAGGCATCTAACAACGAGTCAGAGTATGAGGTCATGATAGCGGGTCTCTCATTGGTAAAGACTCTAGGAGTAAGACGACTCTTACTTCATAGCGACTCAAGACTGGTTGTCAATCAAGTATTGGGAGTCTATGAGGCCAAAGATGAAAGGATGGCTAAGTATCTTAAGAGGGTAAGAACGATGTTAGAATATTTCGAAGAGACAAAACTGAAGAGAGTACCTCGACAAGGTAACAGCCACGCAGATGCATTAGCAAGGTTGGCCTCGGCAATGAAGACAGACGTCAGAAGGACAGTCCCGATCAGGTCTTAAGAAAAGCGACCATTGAGGATGAAGAGGTATGCAACCCTTGTCTCAATTTGAACCTAGGAGACTCATGGATGTATCCCCTCGTTAGATATATCAAAGAGGGGGAGCTACCCGAATCCAAGCTAGAGAGGAGGAAATTGAGATATAGGGTTGCCAAGTTCTCCATAGAAGGAGACGTCCTGGACAAGAAGGGATTTCTGTTACCTCTCCTCAGATGTGTGCATCCCACCGAGATATTGGGAGTCTATGAGGCCAAAGATGAAAGGATGGCTAAGTATCTTAAGAGGGTAAGAACGATGTTAGAATATTTTGAAGAGACAAAACTGAAGAGAGTACCTCGACAAGGTAACAACCACGTAGATGCATTAGCAAGGTTGGCCTCTGCAATGAAGACAGACGTCAGAAGGACAGTCCCGATCGAGGTCTTAAGAAAAGAGACCATTGAGGATGAAGAGGTATGCAACCCTTGTCTCAATTTGAACCTAGGAGACTCGTGGATGGATCCCGTCGTTAGATATATCAAAGAAGGGGAGCTACCCGAATCCAAGCTAGAGAGGAGAAAATTGAGATATAGGGCTGCCAAGTTCTCCATAGAAGGAGACGTCCTGGACAAGAAGGGATTTCTGTTACCTCTCCTCAGATGTGTGCATCCCACTGAAGTTCCACGCGTCTTACAGGAAGTTCACGAGGGCTCTTGCTCCAGTTACATAGGAGGAAGACCCTTAGCCAAGAGAATCATTACCCAGGGATACTGGTGGCCAACCTTGGCTAAAGATGCTACAGCTTACATGAAGAGGTGCGATAAATGTCAGAGATTCTCCACTATTCCTCATCAACCTCATCAACCTATGACGTCAATCACCTCTCCATGGCCATTTGCAGTATGGGGAATTGACTTAGTAGGGCCCCTACTAATAGCAGCTAATGATTACTAGTTTCTAATAGTTGCCATTGACTACTTCTCAAAATGGGTGGAGGCAGAGCCGATGATAACAATCACAGAACAAAAGACCTTCCAATTTATTTGGAGGAACATCATATGCAGACATGGACTCCCAAACACTCTCATCTCAAATAATGGAACCCAGTTCAAGAACTCCTCTTTAGAAAAGTATTGCGTAAGAGTTGGGACAAAGCAATTCTTCTCATCTCCTGGCCGACCTCAAGTAAACGGTCAGACCGAGGTCATGAATAGAATAATCCTCGACGGAATCAAGAAGAGGTTAGAAGAAGCGAAGGGAAAATGGATTGAAGAGGTTTACACTGTATTATGGGCCTCCAAAACCACGACAAGTACACCAACAGGAGAAACCCCGTTCATGCTCGCGCATGGCTCAGAGGTCGTCATACCAACAGAAGTGGGGCTCCCAACTCATAGGGTTTAGACCTATAACCCTGATAGAATTGGGGAAATAGGAGACTAGACCTAGATCTGATTGAAGAGATAAGAGAAGACGCATAAATCAGGCAAGCAGCTTACCAGCAGAGAGCGGAAAAATTCTACAATCAGAGGGTGAAGTCAAGACCCATCATCGTGGGAGAATTAGTACTAAAGAAGACCTTACAGAAAAAGAAACAAGCTCCATCCAAACTGGCATGGTCCCTACAAGGTGACAGAAGAGGTTATACCCGAGACCTATAGGCTAGAAAACCTAGAGGGGGAGACTTTCGCTAACCCCTGGAATGATGATCATCTAAAGAAGTATTACATATGATGTTGCAAAGAGTTATATAAATGTATCATCTTATGGAGAGGTTATTAATAAAAGATCAGTATCCATGATGACTCTTGCTTCATTATGCTCTAACAGTAGAAAATATGAGGGTGACATCTTAGTTGATGACCTCAGACCTTATAACATCATTAAGTGGTGACAAGGTCTGAGGTCAGACACCATACTCGGATGACCTCAGACCCTTAACATCATTAACTTGGTGAAATTATTTATGAGGATAACATCTTAGGTGATCACCTTAGACCCTTATAACATCATTAAGTAGTGACAAGGTCTGAGGTCAGATACCATACTTGGATGACCTCATACCCTTAACATCATTAATTTGGTGAAATTAATTATGAGGATAACATCTTAGTTGATGACCTCAGACCTTATAACATCATTAAGTGGTGACAAGGTCTGAGGTCAGACACCATACTTGGATGACCTCAGACCCTTAACATCATTAATTTGGTGAAATTAACTATGAGGATAACATCTTAGTTGATGACCTCATACCTTATAACATCATTAAGTGGTGACAAGGTCTGAGGTCAGATACCATACTAGGATGACCTCAGACCCTTAACATCATTAATTTAGTGAAATTAATTGTGAGGATAACATCTTAGTTGATGACCTCAGACCCTTATAACATCATTATATGGTGACAAGGTCTGAGGTCAGACACCATACTTGGATGACCTCAGACCCTTAACATCACTAATTTGGTGAAATTAATTATGAGGATAACATCTTAGGTGATCACCTCAGACCTTATAACATCATTAAGTGGTGACAAGGTCTGAGGTCAGACACCATACTTGGATGACCTCAGACCCTTAATATCATTAATTTGGTGAAATTAATTATAAGGATAACATCTTAGTTGATGACCTTAGACTCATATAACATCATTAAGTGTGACAAGGTCTGAGGTCAGACACCATACTCGGATGACCTCAGGCCCTTAACATCATTAATTTGGTGAAATTATTTATGAGGATAACATCTTAGTTGATGACCTCAGACCCTTATTACATCATTATATGGTGACAAGGTCTGAGCTCAGATACCATACTTGGATGACCTCAGACCCTTAACATCATTAATTTGGTGAAATGAATTATGAGGATAACATCCTAGTTGATGACCTCAGACCTTATAACATCATTAAGTGGTGACAAGGTCTGAGGTCAGATACCATACTCGGATGACCTCAGACCCTTAACATCATTAATTTGCTGAAATTAATTGTGAGGATAACATCTTAGTTGATGACCTCAGACCTTATAACATCATTAAGTGGTGACAAGGTCTGAGGTCAGACACCATACTTAAATGACCTCAGACCCTTAACATCATTAATTTGGTGAAATTAATTGTGAGGATAACATCTTAGTCGATGGCCTCAGACCTTATAACATCATTAAGTGGTGATAAGGTCTGAGGTCATACACCATACTTGGATCACCTCAGACCCTTAACATCATTAATTTGGTGAAATTTATTGTGAGGATAACATCTTAGGTGATAACCTCAGACCCTTATAACATCATTAAGTGGTGACAAGGTCTGAGGTAAGACTATTAAATTAGTTTAAACAGAAACGTTGCTACAAGACTTCAGAACTAAAACATCACATGGAAAACAAGCATTCGACAGAACAAATGAAGTGAAAATCCGCCTCAGAGGTTGTCATACAATTGTAAGATTAAAAAAATATGAGTTAACGATGTTCTTCAGAGATTACAAACCGTCAGGGGTTACAGAATAAAGCTTCACAATTAAGACTAAGGATTAGAAGGAAGAGTGCTGGCATCCTCGGCCTGATTTTCTTGGCCAATGTTTGTCACCTCGGCCTCGTCATCTTCGTGATTAGCTCTCCCTGTCTCTGTACCGTCCAGGGGCATAGTATCTGCAGAGGCAGCGACCTCCTCTTTAACCTCCTGAAGTGCTTGGGCAAACTCAGGGTCAGCAAAACCCAGACCTACGAACTTAGAGGCCTTTAGACTCCCTGCCTCCTTCTCCTTAGCAGCCGCCCATTTGACAGTAGCCTTGATACCTCTTTCAAGGTATTCAAAGCCAAATCTCATGAACTCGTCCGAGACTTTGTAGTTTACCAAAATCCCCTCAGAGGCATCTTCAAGGGATGCCTTCACTACAAAGCCGACCTTCTACTGGAGAACATCATCCTTAGCCTTCAAAGCAGCAGCATGGTTCTTTTTGAGCTTAGAGATATCTTTCTCCAACCCCTTAACCTTCTTTTCAGACTCATCAAACGCAGACTTTAGTCGGTCTACCTCGGCATTTAGGGTGCTTTGCACCTTCTCGGCCTCCTGACCCTTCTGGATGAGGGGTAACTTTCTCAGAGTCCAGTTGGCGAGATGATGCATAGAGGCTAAGCCCTGCAAATCATGTGATTGTGTATATGAGTTGAAAGTCAAATCAGAGGCTACACTTCGAAGATGAATACTAAAATCTAAAATCATACTTGAATAAACCTGTGGAGGCCGAACTCAACCAGCAGAGGTGTATCCATTGACCGACAAAAATGTTTGTCTTCCTCGATCATGGCAGAGCCGATAGCATCCAGTGCCTACAGACTATGGCCTATGATGCTGTCATTGATCTTCAGTTGCTCTATACGAGATGCCAACGCATCTGCAGAGGATATGGGGATGGCAGAATCCCCGCCTTTCTTTTTCTTCCTCTGATCTTCAGGGGCAGGGTCGGTAGCACCTCTCTTTTTTGTGGCCTGAGGCTTTGAGGTTTAAGGAGGAGGAGGAGGAGCATTCAGACCTGCCTTCTTAGCAAGCCTTGTCAGACTCGGTGCTGCCATTTCCCAAAGTTCGTCTGATATTCCCTTCGGACGCACTGCAAAAATGAAAGGTCTGAGTTAGAAGATTAGACATGCATAAACTCAGAGGTATAACTTGGAAATAAAAAAACTTACCAAACTCTGGAAGAGGACTTCCCCCTAAACCAGTCTCAGAGAGGTAGTGGGGGGTCATCAGGTGTTCAAATTTTATGAGCAGACCATACATCCCCTGATCCTGAAGGTCTTTGACCTTCTGAAGATTTTGCAGGCTTAGACCAGGGTCGGCCTTGGCTGACATTGTGACCTTACCCCATCTAATAGGTATTCGCAGCTCTAGTAGGGAAGAGGGGGCACATGGGCCAAATTCCCATGGCCCTGAGGCAAAGAAATAACGGGGCTTCCAGTTATGATTAGAAGTGTGAGTTATTTGGAGCATCTTCTTCTCAGGTTTTCGAGCTACAAAATAGTAATAGCTCGGATGGTTTTTAGCAAACGAAGGGACATAGCAACCTACAAAACTTGGACTAGAAGGTCTGAATGATGAACAGCCCTCCATAGGACTATGGCCCCAATTATTACCCTCCAAGGATTGGGTGACAACTGGTAAGGGGCCAAGTTGATGTAGGCTAGTATAGACCTAATGATGGGGTGGATGGGCAAAACGAAAGCCCAACTTGAACATCTGCTCGTACAAACAGATCTCACCTTCTCGGCTGTGGTAGGCCCCCTCTTCCCTCAGAGGTCTCCTGAGCTTTATGGAGGGGCTGATGGAGTATAAGTATCTAAAGTAAAGAAGGTCGACCTCACTAACTATACTCTCAATCTCGGCCACCTCAGAGACGTCGACATCACTCTCAACATCATCATCATCATCATTATCTAGCTCAACGTCGACCGAAGCAGACGTTGGAGGGTTACTTGGGAACCTCTGAGCAAACTCAGCCCCTGTGATGGCCGATAGGGGAATGGCATCGAGTATTGGTGTAATAGCCACGCTTGGTTTGAAAATCTCAACCTCTGAGGAAGAGGACGATGTGCTTGAATTTTTATGAGATGAGACCCGACTGGAGACCTCTGCTTGATCAGGGACCTGATCTTGTTGATTTGAGAAGTCCATGGCCTCTTGGAAAGAGTCCACAGACATAGGGTCTGATGTGGAAGACTCGGACTCAGACATTGGTGAGGGTTCAGTAGGTACCTCGACTTGGTTAGCGGGTTCTGATGGTTCAGGGTATACTACCTTCAGAGGTGGGGGAAAGATAGGTCTGAGGGGGAATTCCTCTGACCTACGAGCTTCCTCCTGCGCTCTTTCTATTTGCCTAATTTTCTCTAAAGTCTTCTCTCTGAGAGAAGGGAACTCCTCTAAAAGTTGGTAGAGGGGTCTGAGCATAAGAGGCAGACCCTACACTTACAACTCTCCTAAAACTACAAACAGGACTAGTTAATGGAATGATGCAACCTAAGGATCAAACTATCAAACCTAGAGTAAGAACAGTTCGCCTGAAAGTATGGAGACCTCGCCGAAAATCTCCAAAACTCACCGAAAAACACAAAAGTAAGGGGAAAATAGGGAAAATGAAGAGAAAAGAATGGCAGAGGATACCTGAAGACGAAATAGTAGGAGAGAAGTAAGAGACTGCGAGGAATCACCACCAAAACACTTCGAATCAAAGCTTTTCTAGAGAGAGAAATTGCTGCTGAAACGAATCGATCCAGGAAAGATAAGTGAGGAAGAAGGAGGGAAAATAGGGGTTTAAACCCTTAAATATGGGTGCACGCTTCCCAAGGCCCATCATTGCCTTGAGAGCCCCAAAGGACGGCTGACATCACATGCTTGTCAGGCATGCCTCACTTCAGCAATGGACAAGTGTCAAATGATCATTGACACATAGAAGAAAGACCTCAGAGGTGAAGAGATCCCACAGTCACCTGCTCTCACATGTAACTAAGGGCTGGGGGTGATTGATATGCCCTAAGTGTCACCTCGACCCAAAGACATCAACCTCGGCCGAGGGCATGGCCGACGTTGGAAAGGCCTTGAATCAGTGACTCACCGCCTCAGCCATATTAGGATTGGCCCTGGCCGACACAACTACCAACCTCTTCAAGGGGTCAGCAGTTCATCAACTCAATCGGGAATGGCAACCTCGGCCGGGGGCAGGCCAAGGCTACAAGGAGACATACCACTACCAAGGTCAACTCCACCTGTGAATCTGCCAATGTTCCAAGCGCATGCCAACATAACCTCTGCCCAGGCCGACCCTAAGGCCTTACCTCGGCTTCACTTAAGCCGAGACCATGATGGCTCATCTCTGATAGGATGAGCAGTTAGACTTTACCAACCTCGGACTCTTCCAGGCCGAGGTCATGACCCAACACGAAGGCCGAGAACTTATTGACATGTGTGGACAAGGACACGTGGACACAATTCAGTTATAAAAAATCATTCCCCTCACGTGGGGGGAATATTTCATCATCATTCTCTACATGTGATAGTGACAGATGTCTTCATCAGATTGGCTAGATCAACACACACATGCCCATTGCATGCATGGGGGGTACATTACACCCCCAGATACTATATATAGAGGTTATCCTCTACCTTGCAAAGGATCCGAAATTAGCAACCCTAGCTAAAAATATGTTCAAATACACAGTAGAGAGAGAAAGCTTGAGAGATTGTATCCATGGCCATTAGAGCCCTCATACAGTAATACACATAATACACTTTCACAGTGGACATAGGCCAAATTGGATGAACCACTTATATTCCGGTGTGAATCCTCTTCTCCTCACCTCCTTCTACTATATGTGTATATACTCTTATCCTGCCATTGTTAACATTGAATTGAGCTCACAAACACCTTGAAGGGTGGTGCTGTTTCCAGCATCATCAATGAGTGATCACCTTTTGCAAAATGTGTGTTCCTAGTCTAATCACAAGATGCCAAGAGGCTTGCCACAGAGATTCGCCACAAAGCTACTACGACGAAACGATCGGCCAGTACAACACTGGGATAGTACAAACCTATTTTACTGGGCGGCCACACTTAAAACCCAGTTTCCCTGGACACTTCCATGCCGCAAAGCGAACCGTTCAAGGGTTTGCCTGGTGGAGAGGACTCTACGGGTTATCCTACAAGTCAAAATGATGAAAAAGGGGCCTACGAACACCGTATCCTATGGGGCTATCTAGTTGATTGATTTTAAATTAGTGGTTTCTAGGGTAGCACACAAAGGATAAGTGATTGAGTCGGGTGATGAAATACCTTCTCGTGAGTGACCGGGCGTAGGTCTTAGTCAATTTAATTCATCATTCCATTCAAAATTAAATGCAAGAATTAAATCACATAAGAGCACATAGGAGCACACAAGGTATGAACTCGCTAACAAGAGGGCGAGAGGGTATAAGAGATGTACCTCCCACGGTTATTAGGCCGTGGGGTGCCGAAATTATTGAGTCGACCGGGGGGAGAATACGTCAATCTTAGTCGACCTCGGGAGTCCTACAGACCCAAGGTAGAGAGGCTTCTAAATCCTCGTCTTTGGACTCCCTCTCTCTACCTTGTCCGGTTTCCCAATCAAGCTTTCGTCAATTATTATAATTTTAAATGAAAAATAAATGGTGTCTCTATGCACCGCAATACAAGCAATGATAAAATTCCTATATACAAGCCTTCTAAAATAAAGAAAAATGGTACTAATAAAAAAATTGTGATAAATAAATGAAATACAAATTGAAATTTGCTCCGAGCTTCACGATCCCAAGAATGGCAACGGCGCCATTTGATAGAAATAACTTTTGTACATCCCCGGCAACGATGCCATTTGATAACGTGACTTTTTGCGTATGTCTAGTCTTCCCTACTCTTTATTCCATCCCCCTTTAAAATGGTCTTCAACTCTCTTTAAATAGTAGGTGCCATGGAGCTAGGGGTATTTATGGATAAATGGGGCATGAGTGTGCACGGAAATGGTGAGGTGTGGGGATAAGTGGGTTTATTGGCACATGGGGAATTAATTGACTTTGGTCTTTTTTGGTTTGTGGTTTATGCAGATCGCATTTTTTTCCTAAGGAGAAAATGGGATATGGGTCTTTGGCTTGGATGAAATGGGTTATGGGTTATTAGCAGGTGCAGGTCGAAATGGGTTTCGGGGTCGGGCAGAGCTGCGGGACAAGGAGGGTCGGAGGCTCACCGGATTTTGGAGTGTGGGTTTGCCCTAAGTTGAGTCGCTCAAGGGTCGGGTCTGGATAGGGGGATAGTGATCTCGGGTTGGGGATTCTCGAGTATGCCGGAGGTCGCGGGTTATGGTGGTTCCAGCAGATAGGTTTAAGGTCGATCGGCGCCGGGGGTGGTTTGGTAGGACGCCGGTTTCGGACAGGGGGTGGCGAGTATAGGCCAGGAGAAGTGGGGTTAAGAGGGTAATTGGTTGGTTTGATGGGTATTGGTTATGGAGTTAATGGAAGTGTGTGATTATGGTGGTAAGAGAGAGAGAGTTGTGGTGAGGAAGATGAAGTGGGAGTGGTTAGGTGGGTGAGGGTGTAAGGGATAATGTGTGAGGGTGAGGGTGTAGGATAGTGTTTGGGTGTAATGAGGTGTAAAGCTTTTAGGGTGTGAGTGGGTTAATGTGTGTGTTTTATTTATAGGGTGTGTGTGTTTAATTAGGACCCCTAAAAATAAAATAAACCTAAAATAAAAAAAATTAACTAAACTAAAAATAAAAATCAATAAAAATAAAAATAAAAATAAAAATAAAAATAAAAATAAAAATAAAAATGACACGACACACGATAAAAACTCTAAAAACTAAACACGACTCAATAAAAACTATTAAACTAAGATGAAATAAAACAAAATAAAATAATAATAAACTAACTAAAAACTAAGAAACTAAAAGAAATTATAAAAACTAATACACGACACGCTAAAAATTAAAATATAAAAATTCCTAAAAATTTATACATGACTCAAATAAAATAAAATACTAAAATAAATCCTAAAAATAAAATGACACAAATAAAAATTTAAGTAAAAGAAATAAAAGAAATAAAAAGGGACATATCAAACACACACACGGGTTTGGGACATGCTAAGGCTTAGTTTGGGTAGGCTAGGGTTACGGGTGAGGGTAATTAGCTCCATTCTACTGCAAGTTGCCTCCAATTTATAGCTTTTGACACTGCAATTGTAATTAAGCCTGCATATTGAACAATTAAGCGCATAAGACCCATATTGTCGAGAATTAGCAACTAAAGTACATCTATTCAGGGTATAAGTTGTATAGTTTTGGGTTCTTATCATGAAGGAAAACGGTTGCATATGAATTTAAATTCTAAAGGTTGTTTAATATGTCGGGTTTTGGGAGATGCATTGACAAAGAGATAAATGGTCGTGTATTAAGGCCATGAGTTTTTGGGTGATTGCGACATTAGGTCATATGGAAACCTTAAGTTCAAGGATTTATAAGTCTTGTAAAATGGTTTGGCATAACCTTGGTACGAGGTTGGAGACTGATCATACGTCGGTACATGACATAGGTAGCACCATAGAAACGAATTAGATAATGATGTGTATGTTGAGTTGTGGCTTTAAGATAGTAGGTGATCTTTAGGGTTTAGCCTATGAAGATTGTATTCTCTAAGCGCAGAAGTCTCAAGGAAATTCGCGCATCACCGACGGTTGATTTTATAAAGGTGCAAGTAGGAATTCTTGTTAGGGCACAAAATGATGGTAGTGATTCCTACGAATGATAGTTGAGGAATGAGAAAAGTTAAAGCTTGTAGTGCTTGTTGTGCCCGAGGAGAGAAATTGGCGATGTGATAGTAATAAATAAATGCATTGATGGTTATGGACGAAGGAAGAAATTTCGTGGAAGCAACTTCCTAAGGAGGGATAAATTTAATACCCTTAATTTTAATAAAGAAAGTAATTGTTAAATATCTGGGTAGCGCAAAAGTTTTATGTAAAATAGTTACATGCATTGTATTGCATGGATCACACAAATATTAAAAAGGATAATTTATATTTTAAGCGAACATTTCACGTAAAAGTTTGCATGCAAAAAAAAATATATATATGTAGTATACGAAGGTTGAGTATAACGAATATAAATTTGTTTGTTATGTTCGGACTTGGTTTGGTTCATGCATAAAAATGATAATAAATGGGCATACAGATAATTGACTTTAAATGACAAAATAAAAGTGCGTGAACGACTCATATTATGTTAATACTAGATAATAAGTGTAGCATATATATTTTAAGATTATTTTAATACATGGGGTGCAATCCTTATTTTAGTAAAGTTATATTTTTGGTAAGAAAAATATTAGAGGTTGAAAAAAAAAATTTATAAAAAGAAATATTTAGGACAAAAAATTATTTTTGTGAGAAAATCATTTAAGTGTATGTTTATAAGGGACCATGTAGAAATATTATTTAATGAAATATATTTATGCCAAGCTATAAATTATTATGTATGTATTTCTATAAACATATATTATACCATATATATGTGTGGGCAAGGGCGGAGCCACGTTTACTCGAAAGGGATGGGATAACAAGTCAAGGTCC
The DNA here is from genome assembly GCA_949130495.1 of Sambucus nigra. NCBI lineage: Eukaryota > Viridiplantae > Streptophyta > Magnoliopsida > Dipsacales > Adoxaceae > Sambucus > Sambucus nigra. The sequence continues at coordinate 398,173,047 of OX422219.1, read as the reverse complement.
ATAAAAAATAACAATAAAACTTAGTTCAATAATAAAATTCATTCACAATAAGATAAAGAAGTTTTACTGAAATTATTTCCTTGTCTTTAAATATTCTCATTCATTAATTATTAAAAATCTATCAAAATTTTACCCGACGAGTCTTTATCGATTCAAATTCATCGATCACGGAGTCTAAATCAATATTCAAAGCGAGGCCCACTTCAAGGAAGATAGACAAGCAATCAGTAAGAAATTCATCCCCCATTGAGTTACATACTGATGTTTTAACATGCTTCATACTAGAAAAATCCCTTTCAATAGCCTCCGTGGAAATAGGAAGAGTGAGAAGGAGATGACTCGATCTATCAGCTAAATAATACTTATTGTTGATTGCGAAATTTACTCCCCTACGTGGACCAATGCGATATGAACACCCGTTCTCTTATGTGACGATCTTTATAGTAATTACTTACGTGGTCGGCTCCCGAGGCAGTTGTTTGACCAACCATTCGACGAACCTAAAGAATACAAACCATCCAGAATGTCAAAAGCCATTGGTGTGGAGTCACCAACAGTCATTGTACCTGTGAATATCAACAGTTATATTTATTATATACATATGTAAATTCCTAAATATATAAAGGCGTTCCATATCTTGAACTCTAATGACTATAAACACATGATCTCCCATAGCTCAAAGGGATAAGTGAATCATTCTTAAGCACACCCAACTGTGCTATTGTAACCACAAAAAATAATACAAACAGTGGACGTGGACTTTCTTCATATCCGGGCCACTTTAAAAATCTTTGTATCTCGTGTATTTATTTATATCGCATATCATACTTTATCTATGATTAAAAATCTAGATCCAGTCCATTTTTAAACATCAACATATTGACGCCATCTATGGGAACAACACAAAAGATCTTCCCTCTTTAGCATAAGAGACAAACATTTATCTTACACGCCGATGATTTATGTAATCAGATTAAGAGCTAATTGTTCGTTTTCTCTATATATAGATAACATATCATTTACGTACACATCATTTCATTTATTTTTGTTGATGAACTGTACACTCAATTTTTATTCATTTATCAATCTGCAAAACTGTGTCAAGTGTTGATAATTTTCGTTATTGATTTTGAGATAAATTTGAGGAGATCTTCAATGACTCCTTGAATTTCCATAATAAATTTTCATCATATTTTCCTATTTGTAATTGGAAAATAGAAAGATATAATGTCAAGAATAATTTTATCTCTCCTGGAAATCACAGTTCTGGCCCCAGATTTACTTCAGAAATTCTCATCAATTTGATTTATTTGAAAAAATATATTTGTTGTATTCAATTTTCATTCGGTTTTAAACAGTTTTCATCATGAATTTCAGAAGTCTATGAGGACTGCCTATATATATGGATTCTCTTGAAAATTATGTGGGCAAACATATTTATGTAATGGGTTACATCAGGGAGTAAAGATTTCACATATGTTGATTCCCTTATCTCACATCTTCTGCAAGGGAGTAAAAATTAAAAATAATTCTCTCTCCTATGAAATATTGACCATATCTTTACATATAGATCTGATGATTTTGATTTATTGGTTCTCTCTTATATCCGATGATGTTGATTTATTGGGTTGATAAATCTATTCTTATGTAACACCTTGTAATTTTAATGATTTTTATAATTGGGATTAATCTAATTAAAATGAGAAATTAATTGGAAATTAATCCGGATTAAAAAAAAAAAATTTAGCGTGACAAGGGTTAATATTTATTTGTGTGAGATATATTAAATATTACTTAGTGAACAAGTAGTAAATCATTATTAATGCATTATAATTGTCACGGGTGAAAAATTCTACAATTATAGTAATTTAGTGAGGACGCATGTGTTAGTCATGTCGGAACTTAAATTATGGGATAAAGAACTAAATTAATAATGGGTCATCCAAATGTTAATTTTGAGTGCGATAAAGTATCTGAAAGGGTCGAAATAGTCAAAAAGTGTACTCGGGGGTTTAGTTTGGGTCCCGAGACAATTTTAGGCCAAACCAACATCCCAGGAGGGTATTTTGGTCATCTGTGTTTTTGGAGAGAAGCCACCTACGAATTTTATAGGTTTATATCATTAGTTATGATGAGGGGGTTAGGTTTAGAACCTACAAAACCACAAAGATGCCATAGGAGGAAGAAGAGAGGAGGTCCCAAGGCCAAATCACACCATTCTTGCACCACAAACAACATCATCGCGTAGATTGGGAGGAGAGGATCACAACCATACCACTCTTCTACAAAAATCAGACCTTAAAACATAGGCAAGCATTTATCTTGCTTAATTTATGAAATATATATCATCCATGTTAGAGTAGGATAATTTTTCTATGAATATCATGTGTTTTGGCTTAATTTGGAAGACTTAAAACATGTTCTTGGGTAGGAATCGCATGTAGACTGAACTTTCCTAGGATTAGAAAATGCAATCAGATTATAGATAAAGATAATAATGGATCAAATCTGAGTTTATTAGTGGCTTGAACAATGGAAGAATGACCTAGGGGTTTGACATGAAATTTATGGATCAATTCGATTTAATGATGTTTCGTAATGAATTGATGAATATTTTATGTTAGAAAACATGTTTATGGGTTAATATAATACTTAACATGCATGGATAGGAATATGAGCTTATACAATGAACTTTTGGAGGTGTAAAGATGTTGAAAAATGAAACTGGACGAAGGTTGTCAACCCAGAGTCGATCGATCGACCCATGAATGTCGATCGATTGATGAATCGATTGATCGATCAAATCTGTTGATTGATCGAATCTTGTGGAAATGGGGAACTTGTTTTATTTTAAGGATTAGTCCACCCCACTTTGCAAGGACCCTTAGTAATGACTAATTAACTATAATAGGTCTTAGATAAGGGCAATATGACTATAGTTGAGGCCCAAGAAATCTTAGTAAGGGTAGGATTGGCGTTTAGACTCACGAGGTTTCACCGGATGTGTTAGGTATTGGAAATTATAAGTTGAGTTTCGGTAAGGGTAAACGATGATCTAAGGATAATAATAGTAGTAGGGAGATGTTTATAACTACTGAAATAACCTAAGGAATGAATGAGACACTAAGTAAACTTTTTAGGTAGTGAGGGATACTCAGGTTTATACGATGAGAGGTATTACGTTAAATAAATTATGCATAGGATATTCGAGAGTTATACAGACTACAGATGGATATGTTATAGGTTACGCATATACCTATACTGAATTGCTATATACTTAGGTGGTATGAATACCTAATGTGTGACTTATTATGTGCATGACATACCTACGTTGCTTGCCATCGTAGAAGGTTTTAAAAGGGGACATCCTTATCCCGATGAGACCATTGGGGGGGAGTATAGATTGGTGCCTCAAAACATAGAACCTAGGTATGGACTATATAATAATATGATAGTTTCGACGATCAAATGGGTGCGTAGGTATGTGCATGTCCTATAGGCCTGGAACTATGTTCGCCTCCAATATGTGTGATGTGTATTTATGGTTCAAGAGTTACTCTGAACCAATTATCTTTTATTTAGTACGTGATGTACCGGGACTTGATAACAGAGTATGCATGCACCGAAGCTCTCAGCCCAGGGATGTTGTGTGTGTGTGTGTATATATATATATATATATATATATATATATATATATAAAGTTATAAATATATATACTTATGATTTATTCTACTGTGTGTGCTTAGTAGATGAGAAAGATAGTGATATCTAAAATAACCTAAGTATGTGGAAACTTAACATCTATTTGGGGAATTCTTAGTTGATTTAAAAGATATGAGAAAAAAATATTTTCAATAACATATTGTATGGGCAATACGGATGGGCACCATGAGTTAGTATGTGTAGTAAGATAATTGACTTGAACAAGTTAGACGGGGTAGCATAATTAGGGCGGGTTAGTAAAATACATTAGACGTGCACAATAGTTGAGGGGTGAGGATCTCAAGTAAGAGCACATGAAACTAACATGTATACAGTATCTGCAGATTATGCATTTTAAATACTTGCTAAATTTTTTAAATGTTTTTGTGGACTCTGACCCGTTTTCCAAATCTATTTTTGTAAAAACCATTTTAGGTGTCCAGCTACGGGGACGCCCAACTTAGGAGTTCATCCTCATTCGATGTGTTGCAGTTGCTGTGGACAATTACAGGACCTCGATAGTAAACGCCTCCATTTCTTTCAGCTCACATGCATCATTTTATCTATTCCTATCGGGCATGTCGCCCATCTTCTACTAGTAGTTATTCCAAAGACACCGTACTTCATTTATTTCTATTTATTGGATTCAATTTTTGTTATGGATTATTGTATTGGAGTTTCAGGCTGGAGTGTTTATTCCAGTCATATTTAATTGATTCAGTTATTTCACTATTTATGATGTTGGTTAATGAAATGGTGAATGTGGTAAACTTACTTATTTCATATCATTGCGTGTTAAATAAAAGATTAAAATCTGACACCGACGTAATTAACTAATGTAGGTGATTAGTAATTAATAGTTTTCGACAGTGATGTTATGAATGAACCAACTGGATATTCTTTTTAATTTAATGAAGGACTGACCACCCGATGTTTAATTGGTCGGGGTGTCATAGATGGTCTCAGAGCATCAGGTTCTAGTATCCTTAGGATCTGTGCGGCTTTACTACGTCTCAGCGTAGCATTATTTGATATAGATCCCTATTATAGGATTGTTGTATTCCTCTTCGTCTGCACATTTATGTTCACCTACTAATAAATATAATTTATACGAATCGTGTGCGAGTTTGGTTGGGTTTTGTACACCGAACAATATAGGGCGACCAACAAGGGTCGTTAGAAAGACTGCAGGAGGAGAGGCTCAACAGAAGCCATGAAGTATTCTGGGAACAGTGTCCGTGACGGGATTCACCATGATTAGTGTTCAAGAAGATGATGATTGGATAATTGATAGGGTGCAAAAGTTTCCCCAAGCACCGTCGTAGAGAATGGTGGTACAAATTTAGACTCACCTAGTGTACTCGATAAAAGGGGAAGTCGTAGGAGCTCTTTAAAAGATCCATTTATAAGGATTTGGATAAGAAGAAGTGTGATGGCCTATGGTGGAGTGCAGTAGCACCCATAATTTAAATTTTGTATCGTAGAAGCAGTGCTATCATGATGGGAGATAGTCACCACATATAAGGAAGTGGATAAGGAATTAATTTAGAAATTTTGGGTGTGGTTTAAGCCCAAGTTCTTTCATCTTCTGCTCATACGGAGATGAGAAGAAAATTTCCGGACTTTTCACAGGAAGGACGAACAGAGGTTGATTGTGATGAAGAATTTATTTATTTAAGTGAATTTCGTACCCAGGGAGGTAGGTAATGGCGAGGAAGGTTCTTAAAGGTGATGATGGACTCACGAGTAGGAGTCACTAGTATTTATGGGAAATCATTCTTGGACGACTTATGCGCATGGCATCAATGATGCACTTTTATAATGTTTATATCAACGTTTCTATGAGAAGGGAGCCAAGAGATTTTGAGAACATAGCCAGAAGGGCAAGACTAAATGTAATGGGTGATAGTGATGGACCACAGAGGGATACCCAACATGGGAATCATTTAAATGATGTAGATCAATGAAATTCCCACCGACTTACGATGGATTCAATTAGGGACACTAGGGACAATAGTGTGTTCCACAGGGACAACAAAGCCAAAGGAACAACGGGGGTAGCAATCGGGGCCAAGACTACCAGGTCCGAGATAAGGACAATCCCAATATGGCCAATAGGGCCAGACATAGGGGAATGACACCAAGAAGTGTCATATGCGTGGAGAGTAGGACCGCATGTATCGACCTTGTCCGCAGTGAGTGAGGGGATAGGAGTAGGATTCCCAACAGGGGCAGCAATTGTAAAAACGTTTTTGGATAGATTTGGACAAGAGTATTATATCCAGGAAGCATTTGGACCGCCAGTGCTATTGGAAATTAAAAGTGTGAGTTTAATCCTAGGGTAAATAGGGAATGTTTGTGTGACACAAGCGAGTCATAGTATCTCGTTAGCATTAGATTCGAATGTGAAACGAGTTTAGTGGGTGTGCTGTTAGTATTACTATTGTGTTCCTATATTTTACCATTTACTAGATGGACTCTTTGGTCCCATCTGCAGAAAAGTGGAGCATAATCATTGAGAGAATAGGTTTCAGTGGAATTACTCGTTTCGATAGATGATATTCGAGTATGATGATGTCCTGGGTATGGGTTTATTAACGATGGGTTGAGCAATGATGGACAGTTACAACAATGCTATTGTGTTCGTTATTCCAGGACTAGATGTATTGTTTAGCGATGTGTCACTGAAAGAGGGTTGAGCTTGCGTTTATATTACATCGTGGAGGAGACTTCAGAGGTTATAGTCGTATCATTATATTTGATCCCAGTGTGTAGGGATTGTAGTAATATGATTAGGGGTATATTAAGTTTACTTTCGAGTGGAGAAATTTAGATCGTTATCGACTTTGCGCGAGAAAACTACTGATAGTGAGAGCGTCGTGTTATATAACTCCGTTAGTGACGTGGGAGTGGACAGTTAGACTTGTACATCTAGGGATATGATTTTTGATATTCTGTTTATCTTCGTAGGACCTACGGATCTTGACGACTGACAATGTTAGGTAGTAGTGTATCGGGGGGGGGGGGTTCCTTGTTTGGATTTCGCTTGCGAGACGTCCCACGCATTAATCCCAGCGAATGTCGGGAGTTGAGAGATGGTTTGGTCACTAGGTCATGAGGTACCACTTAAGTTATTACACATGAATGTGGGTGAAAGCATGAGCTGAGAGCTATTCTATAATATAAGACCTGTAGAGTGGACATGTGGGTGAAACCATGAATGTCGATCGATCGATGGAACGATCGATCGATCGACAGTAACAGAAAGGGGGATTTTTTTATTTTATTTTAAGGATTACTCCACCCCACTTTTCAAGGACCCTTAGTAATGACTAATTAACTATAATATGTCTTAGATAAGGGCAATAGGCTTGTAGTTGAGGTCGAGAAATCTTGATAACGGTAGGATTGGAGTTTAGACTCACGAGGGTTCGCCAAATGTGTTGGACATTGGAAATTATAAATTGAGTTTCGGTAAGGGTAAACCATGATCTAAGGATACTACCAGTAGTAGGGAGATGTTATAACTACTAAAATATCCTAAAGAGTGATTGGGAAACTTAGCAACCTTTTTGAGTAGTGAGGGATACTCGAGTTTATACGATGAGGGGTATTACGTTAAATAAATGATGCGTAGGATGTTCGAGAGTTATACTGACTACATATGGATATGTTATAGGTTACGCGTATACCTATACTGAATTGCTATATACTTAGGTGGTGTGAATGCCTAATGTGTGACATATTATGTGTATGACATACGTACACTGCTTGCTATCGCGGGAGGTTTTACAAGAGGACAGTCTTATCCCGATGAGCCCATTGGTGGGATTTTAGATTGGTGCCTCAGAACATAGAACCTAGGTATAGGCTATCTGAGAATATGATAGTTTCGACGGTCAAATGGGTGCGTAGGTATGTACGTATCCCATAGGCCTGGAACTATGTTCGTCTCCAATATGTGTAATTTGTATTTATTGTTCGAGAGTGACTCCAAATCGGTTGTCCTTTATTTAGTATGTGATGTACCGGGATTTGATAGTAGAGTATGCATGCACAACATGTATCATCCTAGGGGTGTTGTATTAGTACATATATAAATAGAGTGATAAATATATATACTTGTGATTTATTCTATTGTGTGCTCTTAGTAGATTAGAAATATAGTGATATCTAAAATAACCTAAGTATGTGAAAACTTAACATCTATTTGGGGAATTCTTTGTTGATTTAAAAGATATGAGGAATTTTTTTTTGATAACGTATTGTATGGGCAGTACGGGTTGGCACGATGAGTTAGTATGTGTAGTAAGATAATTGACTTGAACTAGTTAGGCGGGGTAGCATAACTAGGACGGGTTAGTAAAATACGTTAGGCGTGCATACTAGTTGAGGGGTGAGGATCTCAAGTGAGAGCACGTGAAACTAACATGTATATAATATGTACTGATTATGCATTTTAAATACTTGCTGAAATTTTTAAATGTTTTCGTGGGCTCTGACCCGTTTTCCAAATCTATTTTTGTAAAAACTATTTTTGGTGTCCAGCCACAGGGACACCCAACTTAGGAGTTCATCCTCATTTGAGGTGCTACAATTGTTGTGGACGATTGAAGGACCTCGGTAGTAAATGCCTCCATTTCTTTCAGATCATATGCATCATTTTATCTATTTCATTCGAACATGTCGCCCATCTTCTACTAGTAATTATTCTAGATACACTGTACTTCATTTATTTATAGTTGTTGGATTTAGTTTTAGTTATGGATTATTGTATTGGAGTTTCAGGCTGGAGTGTTTATTCCAGTCATATTTATTTGATTAAATAATTTCACTATTTATGATGTTAGTTAATGGAATGGTAAATGTGGTTTACTTATTTATTTCAAATCATTGCATGTTAAATAAAATATTAAAATCTAACACCGATGTAATTAACTAATGTAGGTGATTAGTAATTAATGGTTTTCGACAGTGATGCTAAGAATGAACCAACTAGATATTCTGTTGTAATTTAATAAAGGACAGATCACCCAGTGTTTAACTGGGCGGTGTGTAACATCTTACACTTGGGCTTTGTTTGTTTTTTCATCTGAATCTGAAGTCCGAATATGAAATATGAAGTCTAAATTTGAAATCTAAAATCTGAATGGACCCGTGGACGAATGTATTGAGATTGATTCAGATTTCAGATTCAGACTTCAGAGGTTCATTTACCTCTTAATCATTCATAGGGGAAAATAACCGTAAGCCTCTTAATCATTTTAAAAAATAAAAACTATTTGGTACCTCTTAAGTGTGAATGGTTTAAATTCATACTTAAGAGGTAAAAACAAACAAAACCTTATTAAATATGAATTTTATCATTGACCATCAAATCCAAACTGCGGCGACTCGACATCTGAGAGTCAACTGCCTTTTAACGAAAACATCAGCAGCTAATATTATATCACGACATAAATAGGTTCGACAATTTGGCCATCCTCATGGAATATCGAGCCGGTCAAAACCGCTAATATTATATCACGAATTGTGGATTTTTATCTAATGTCAAATTGACCTCTCAACGTTTGAAAGAGGAAGAGGTGGACACGCTGAATGCCGGTGATATTCTTAAAGATAAAACGATAAAAGAAAGAAAATAAGGAAAGGAATGGCCCCAAGTGGGCGATCGCACAGCCTGTTGATCTATTTTTTATTACTTATATGTTGAGGGCGCATTTTTTGATATCAATACACATGAAAAGCCCTTGCCATTTTTTATCAATGTGAGGAATGACCCATAATAAGGATTTCAGGGCGAGTCACTGTAACACCCCGTAATTTTGTGCGTTTAATACTTAATTAATTCGGGAATTTAAAATTACTTGTGTGTCGTAATTTTAATTGAATTAAATATGGAAAAATATATTTAAATATTAATCGAGGAGTGAATGGTTAATATTTAGGGAAATTTAATTACTAAGTGAATAGTAATAATTTATTTACGTCATTTCGGGTATTAATGACGGGGTATGTACTTATCTCAGCCGGGAGTCGGTATAGACTAATTTGGGTGTGAGATAAGGATTTTTATAAATTAATTTGGATGCCAATTCTGAGTGTACGGTTGAGTCTAGATGGGCCGAGATAGTCAAAAAAGTGTACCCGGGGGTAGTAAACGGGTCACGGGGCATTTTTAGGCATAACCAGGCCCACACGGGGGCATTTGGGTCACTTGGGCTTGGCCCGTTAGGCAAAAAAGGGATTAAGCCTAATTAAAAAATTATAAGAAAAAGGAGAACAACTGAATTAAGTTTAGAAAATACTTAGTGGGTTAGGAAATCCTAAGAGCAGTTAAAGGCAAATTTGGGGGACAAAGGAGAGCCAAATCAAAGGAGTTTATCTTCAGTCTTAGGCATTCACAACTCCAAAACCAGACACTACGAATCATAAGGCAAGTGGTTAACTTGTTGTAGCATTTAAATTGTATTTCAATTCATATTCATGTGATGTGTGAAATCAAAGAAATTCGTTTTGGGATTTAAAGGGTATAAACATGGGGTTTGGTGAACCATTATTCTGATTTCTAAATTGTGTAGAAATTCATGTAAATTCTAAGAATAGCAAATATATCTGGTATGATGTGTAAATCGGAGGAATTAGAAATGAATTTGAGAAAAGAATTTGATGTTTAAATGGGTTAAAGATTAAATCGGATTTTTCCTCCAATTTGTGAAAACAGTAGAGGACGTAAATTAAATGGTGTTTGTGGACTTTATGGGTGTCCCTGATAAGGTTTTTAGTATATTTTGTTGATGAGAAGGCTTGTGATTGCTGGTGGTAAAAGTCTGAGTATATTGGTGGGAATGACACCAAAAGTACTTTAATTAATTAATGTGCAAATTAATTAATAAGTAGAGTTGGACCATACACTCATAATATTCTGAATAGGCTTGTGTTACGGACTTAGTACACTGTATAGCCGGGGTAATTAATATTATATATATATATATATATATATATATATATATATATATATATATATATACGGTGTACGATAGTATATATAGATATGGTGTGTGCATTAATATCAGTGGCAAGATATTATTATTATATACTCTAGTGCTATAGGGGGAGGTTGCGCATAGTAGATGAATCCCCTAGCTTGAGGAGTAGGGCGAGTATATTCCCAGGTCATAGCGTCCGTTATAAGGGTGAGGGGCATCTCACTTTCAGGGAAGGAATGTTTTCACTAAGTTAGTGAGCGATTCTGACTTGGGTAACTAGGTTATGTGAATATACCTAGTGGGATAGCACTTTAGAGAATTTACATTCGGTGAGTTATTGCTCGGGAGGATGTTATTATTAATTATTATTTTGGCATGTTTGTGAATGTTGTAATATAATTATACGTATATAATGAGATAAATAATTATATATGGGTACAATTAATACAGGCTGTGAATTGTATTACATATAATGGGTGTGAAAATTATATGAACTTAAAAACGGAAATGATTAATTAAGTTAATGTTGAGAATAACATAGAAATCATAATTGTGGCATACTCGGTTAGAGTAGGGTGGTTGCAAGGGGTTATATAAATTATCTAGTTGTGAGATATATAACTAAGAGAAATTTATTAAGACGTTGGTAGTGCATGATAAAAAGACTTTTGCTTGTATTTTTCTTGTCGTTGCTTGAAAAGCCCTTTCTAATCAAAACCTTATGTACCTACAAATATAATAAACTCAAGTGTAGAGGTAAGTAAGGGTGTCAATCCACTTTCTAGGGAGTAAAGCAAATGGAACAAATTCAAATGTAATTCACTATTTATTTTCTTTTTGTGCTTTTTCACTTTTCTATTTTTTTTTTTAGCTTTTTCAATATTAAAACAAAAGGGTAAGGTGAGGTCTAAACTAAGCTAAACTAAATGTGAAATGAAAACTAACTAGAAAATGACTAAATGAAAAAATAAGGTCTAACACTAAAATAAAAGATAAAGTGAGGTAAATAATTGTGAGAACAATCAAGGAGTGGGGTTATACGATAATTTCTAGTTAATCTATTTAGTTAATTTATTCAAATTAAACGTCCCAAATTAATATTGAAATTACAAATCAACTCTCGTTGCAAATGTAATTTTAATAATAATCTTTTAGAGGATTAAATTTATAATCCTACAACTCACAAAATGTAGATCTAAACATCATCTAACAAATCACCCGCTAGGATCGATTTACTAAATTAGTTTAGATCATAAAAATATGATTAGAGTTGAAATTCAAAGAAATAATTTCACATTTTAGAAAAACCTATCTCTAGTTCGATTCTAAGATGGAAATTAAGACTAGAATCTCGATTTTCTCTCGAAAATCATTTACCCTCTATCGAGGCGTAAATTAAAAGTAAGATTGCAAAAATAATCATCAAAGGGAATTTTAATTTAATTAAACTAATTAAATTAACATTAACATCAAAATAATGGGTCTCCCCACCCCTTGAAAGGGGTTCTAGCCTAACATGATATGAAACATGACAAATTAATAATCAAGGGTACTAAAATAAAAGAGAAGAGAATAGAACAAGCAAACCAAGTCTCCTTGAGAAAGTTGAACTCTAATCTTCCAAATTGAAGCATACACCTCTTAATTGAGCATCCAAATGATTTGAAATTAAAATATTCACTCAATTAACTCTCTTACAATATTTACACTCACAATAATCTAAAAATAAAAAAAATGAAAAACTATTTACAAGGGAAATTTTCTCTACAATTTTCTCTCTCTAATTTCCTATCTAAAGCTGTCTAATCTAGAATTCATTCCCAAATGGGTCTTCTTCTTCATTTTATATGCAATGGAGCAAAGGGTTAAATTAGGAAAATAAGAATGTGCACATGAGGGGTGTGAAGTATGAGAATATATGGGTGAGGGTAATATGGAGAAAATGCACAATTGTGCATGGATTGTGTGAGGTGTGAGGATATTTGGAAAAAATCTGATTTGGGTTGAGGGGTAATTTTGGGATTTAGTTTTGGGTGGTTAGTTTGGGTATAATGGGTAAAGGGACAAGTTGGTTAAATGGTGTATTGGGTAAAATAGACACATGGGTTAATTTGGTCTTTGTTTGTTTGGTATTTGTGTTTTTGGATGTTAACAGGTGGAGAGAAATCGTGGAAAGGTTTGGGAGCTAAAAATGGGTATGGACTTTGGAAAAGGAAAATGGGAGATGGGATTCAATTTTGGAGTTGGGTCGGGTAGTAGATCCGGTACCGTGGGTAGGGGCCGAGAGAGTGCCGCCGGAGGGTGGTGTGGTCGCCGTCGGGGCTTCTCCGGAGTGGCAGGGAAGAGGGACGAAATGGGGAAAGGAAGAGGCATGAGGGTCGTCGAGGTTTGGCAGCGGCGTTGCCGCCGGAGGGGGTGAGGTTTGCTGTTTTCGGGTTTGGTCCGAGAGGAGAGAGATGGGGCCGGCAGTGGGTTCAGATCTCGGCCCGGGTGAGATGGTTACGCCGGCGGTGTCGCAGGTGAGGGAGGGTTTGGAGGGGTGCAGAACGAGGAGAGAGAGATCCGGGTTGTGGGTTTTTGATTGTGGGTATGGTTATGGAGTTTTGGTGAGAGAGAGGGTTAGGATGAAGATGATGATGAATAGTGTGTGTGTGGTGTAGGTTATTGTATGGTGGGGATGAGGGAGTTAATTAGGTGTGTGTGGGTGTATAGGGGTGTAGGATAAGGGGATTGTGTGTGTGTGTGTCAAATTTGAACCCCTAATAAAACTAAAAAAATAAAAATAAAATCTAAGTAATAAAATAAAACTTATAAAAACTAAAAACTAAAAATTAAATTCCTATACTAAAAATTAAAATCAAGACTCAATAAAAATAAAACTAAAAAAAATAACAATGTAAATCTATTAAACATAAAAACAAAAGTCCTAAAAAAAATAAAATGTAATAAAACTAAATTCCTAAAAACTAATCCTAAAAAAATAAAATAAAATAAGATAAAAACTAAAACTAAAAACTTAATAAAATAAAATAAAATAATATTATATTAATAAAAATAGAAATAAAAAATATAAAAATAGGAAATAAAACCTAAAAAATTCTAAAATAATCCTAAAATTAAAATGACTTAAACTAAAAATCTAAAAAATTAAAATAAAATAAAAAGGGACCAAACCAACACACACGGGTCTTGGGTGACGGTTTAGGGACAAGTTTAGGCTAGGATGGGTTAGGTTAGGGTCAGGAAATTTGGTATTTAGCTCCGTAAAATGCACAATTGCCTTGAAATACGCGTTTGAATACCGCAACGTACATTAAACCTGCATATTAAACATTTAAGCGCATAAGACCCATATTGTCGAGAAATAGCAACGAAAATACAACTATTCGGGGTATAAAATGTACAGTTTTGGGTGCTTATCACACCACCCCCAAACAGAGCGTTGCTAGTCCTCGAGCAATAAGATCGAGAGAAAGAGAAAGATAAGTAACCAAAAGTGTACCACTTTCGCGGGCACTTGCGATTGCACTTAGCATGTGCAACAAGCCTTTAAACCTATAGGTTGCCCTACAGGACGAGTTGTGTCTCGTGAGGGTTTGCAGGGAATATACCCACAAAATTCTTATTTGCAAAAATTTATTTGAAAGCAGTCAATCTCTTATTAGACATAGAATAATCGCACAATCCATCACATGAGAAATATTTTGAGAAATACAAGCTAGAATTTGTAAAAAGTTAGCTAAGTAAATACTCAAGGCACATCCTTCCTAGAACTCAACGTGTGTAGTGTGAATCAGTCAAAACGGGTCGAGTATCATCAAAGTAATTCCCAGATAGCCTTGTCGGAATCAACGCTTCAACTTCAAATCTCACTAGATATATCTCTCTCAAATGAACTCTCGAGATATGGGTAAGTGTATCGCTCTTGTGTGTGAGGAGGTGAGTAAATGTAAGCAAGTTCAAACGTCTCACACACACATAAGAAAGAACGAACAATTCAAAGAAAAATTGATCTCATAAAAGAATGTTAATCACTATAGTGAGAACGTCGAGTTATTCACCACGTTGACTTTCATTCGCCTGAACACCTATGGGAAATATGGATGTATATGGGTGAGGGGGAGATGAGATGGGAAGATAAGGATATGATAGGTAGGATGGATGGGATGAGGTAGGTAGGATAGTGATGTAGAATGGGGTGATGATATGATGGATGGTGGATATGTGATGTAGGATATAGTGGTGATATGAATGATGATATATGAATGGATATGATAGAAGAGTGTTCTATACTTTAGGCACAAATGTCTTTATTTCAACAAAAATTAACTACAACTCTCTTTTTTTTCTTTTCTCTCTTTTTTCGAATTTTCTTTTCTTTTTCTTTTTTTCTATTTTTTTGCTATTTTTCTATTTCTCTATTTTTTTTCTTTTCGATTTTCTTTTTTCTTACTTTTTTTTCTTTTTTTTTTTTGTTTTTCTCTCATTTTTCAAACCAGCACTGAAGACATTTACATTTGAAATCACACTCTTTTATTTGAAAATGATGATGGATGATATGAATGAAATGATAAATGGATGGGGAAATATAATGGGTGAAGTGTATGGGTGAAATGAATGGTAAATGGTATGTGTATGGATGAAAATCTAGTATTCGGAGCAAATTTCAAGACACGCGTTTCTTACAACTCGAAAAAGATGTCATTCTCAGTGACCAACCAAAATTTTATGAAAGAAAATGAGATCATACAACAATTAAGTGTGGACCCAAAAGAAGTTGAATCAACTTGTGACTCGGAGATTGCGTAAAACACTCTGAAAGGGTGAAAGGCACAAATCTCACAAGCTAAAGTCTCTACTAGTGATCCTTAAGGTTCTCTTTAGAATTGTAGTACTCTTCAACTCTAAACCGTATTGACGTGATAAGTGCACAAATTTTTGTTGAGTCTAGGAATTCATGGTGCAAAATGCCTTGTTATGTATTACATAAGCTATTAGAAAAAAATATTCTCTAGCTTGATTCCTAGACTTTAAAAGATGGATGATTGAAAATTCACATGAATGAGTGAGATGAAAGAAACTGCACGAAATTTTAAAAATCAGGTTCAACAATCAAAATTTTCCAAAAGAGGTACGATTTTGATAAAATTCCCTACCCCCAAACAAAAAGGAACATCGTCCTCGATGTTAGGTAAAATGATTTTTAAAATTGAGAGCATAAGGTAGGAAAGAAATTACCAGAATGAACCACTAATGAAGTGGACATGATAGCCAAAAATAAACCTGAGTAAAAGATGTACAAGTCTATAAGCATGAGAAAGCATAGGGTGATGTGAAACACCACCCCCAAACAAGATGAGACTAGTATAAGAAAATCGGGCTGCCTCCCGGTAGCGCTAAGTTTAATGTCTTCAGCCAGACCGATGAAATCTCACCCTAAGGATAGGATCTATGATGGCGCGGGGTGGCAGAAGAATGGGTGATGAAAATCACCCCCGAACAAGACTGAAACGTCAGTCTTGCTGAATCAGGGCTATAGGGGTCAATGCACTTGTATGGCAAAGTGCATCACGCGATGCAAAGCATCGGTGGACCATGGGTTGGTGGGTATTAAGGTAAGGGTGGAAAGGTATCGGTCACGGGCCTTGTTGAGCGTAAAGGTGAGGGCGACTAGGGCCCTATAAGCATAGTGCTCAAGTTGGTGAGGGAGGCGAAATGGTGTGGAGATTGTAATGGGATGGGCCTCATAAAAATCACACGACCGTTCTATGAATGGGCGATGGTAATGGTCGCGCCGTGACACACCAGGGAGCTGTTGAGAAAAATCAACACCACAAGGAAGTGGTGTGCATGGAGGAACAAACTCGGTGTCACGGAAGTGGAGAGTATCACCATAACTCTCGTGGAAGGTGGATAGTTTTAGGTGAGGATCTAAAAATGTCAATGGAAACTTGAAATGTGTAAAATCAAGATCCAAACCAGGTGGTGGGGTGGAAGATATAATGGGTGGGTCAGGTGGGATAAACGGTGGAGGAAGATGATCCAACTCAAGCGTGGGAGACACACACTCATTGGGAGGAGTAAAGGAATACCCACAAGGGATTGTGGTTTCTAAAGATGGAGTTGTCAACTTCTCCACAAGAGTAGCATCGGTAAATGGGGTGGGTGGATCAAACGAGGCACCAAGATCGGAGATAGAGGAATCACTAAAAATATCGGGCTCAATGGGAGCCATGCATGGAGGGACATCATCCATATCCGGATAGTTAGGAACTATCACGGATTCTATCTCAGGAAAATGGTGAGCACTCGTAGCCGGAGCTAACCTAGGATAAATTGGTTCCTCGGGAACATAAGGGTGAAACTCGATAGGTATAGACTCGGGCATTTTTTTGGATTCGACGGGAAAAGGAATAGGAATCGCAAGGTGAGGTTCATGTGGACATGGTGGGATTAGATCAGGCTCACTATATAAAGGTAAGTCAACACAATTGTCGACTTGGGACCCGGACCATGGAATGGTCTCAACTTCAAGATTCTCGGGGTGGTAGGGTTGGTCACACTCAAATTCTGTGTCACAAGGGGACACATCATCGTCACTCTCGGTGGCAACGATGGGTGGGGTCATGGGAATATCCGACTCTCGCTCACACACCAATTCATTTAACCTTTGTTCAAGCCTTTGGAGAGCTTGAGTTTGAATTGCTTGCTCTTGCTCAAGTATGCACTTTTGCAAGAGGGTTTCGAGAGTGGATGTGGATGAAGGTGTTGGTGGAATGATGGGTGGTGGTGGTGGTTGAGGTGGACACAACACGCTATAATCAGGAGTGTATGGAGAATACTCAAAGGAAGTGTGTGGGATGGGGCCAAGTGCATCATACACGAAAGGATTGCTCTCGTGATGGACAGATGGTTGCTACTCATGGGGTGCGTAGTGAGAAAACTGATCATGACTGGGTGCACAAGATTGCCATGACGACTGTTGGAACGTGTGAGGATCCACAATATCGGGTTGGGATACGTATTGCGTGGAAGGGTGATTAGGCCTCCACGAATAGCTCGGGTACTCACACAACTCGGGAGTAGACATAGCGGGGTAGTAGGCCGAGGTGGGTTCCGAAACAGTTTCATATGGATACACATGTTCCATGGTGGGTGCGTAGGGATATGAAGAGTATGGGCACTCATGGGACATGTGATCGGCATAAGAACAGTGGGTGCACAACAAGGGAGGAGGCACAGTGACACTTGACACCGAGGGTGATGGAATAGGTGGTGCGTGCATAGATGGGTCAAGAGTACCAACGGTACTCGTGAGAGAGGTGAAATCATGAAGAATATCATAAAGAGATCGCTCGGGACCACTCTCACATGTGTCACGTGTCAATGAAAAATGACCAAAGTAGTCCCGTAAAGGACGTTCCTCGGCCATGTGGAGAGAAATATATTTTTTTGGATTTTTTTGAAATTTTTTCAAAAGGAAAGAAAATATTTTTGGGATTTTCTAAAAATTAAAGAAAGAAAAATATTTTTGGATTTTTTATAAAAAATAAAGGAAGAAAAATATTTTTGGATTTTTTTTTTTTGGAAGAAAAGGTGGGGAAAAGTGTGGACTCTTTGAATTTTGAACGGGCTAACTAAAATCGACTACCGAAAAATGAATTGGACAGACACACAAGTCAAGAAAATTTCCTAACTAGCACATAGCCAATTTTTATCTTCAAAATTTAGTGAGAGGGTAGTCAAATTTTAATTAAGTCCGCGGGCGATAAAAATTCACTGAAATATCTTAGTGATCGCCTTTGCAAAAATATTCTCCTATTGGGCTACCTAGTTGATTGATTTTAAATTTAATGATGGCTAGGGTAGCACACAATGGTAAGCGAGTGAGTCGGGTGATGAAATCCCTTCTCGTGAGTGATCGGGTGTAGGTCTTAGTCAATTAATTCATCACACCATTCGAAAATAAATGCGAGAATAAAATCAAATAAGAGCACACAAGAGCACACAAAAGAATCGACTCGCTAACAGGAGAGGCGCGAGTGTTTGAGAAATGTACCTCCCACAGTTTTTACGCCGTGGGGTGCCGAAAACTTTGAGTCGACCGGGGGGAGATCACGCCTATCTCAGTCGTCCCCGGGAGTCCTACCGACCCAAGGTAGAGAGGCTTCTAAATTCTCGCCAATGGACGCCCTCTCTCTACCTTGTCCGGTTTCCCTATCACACTTATCTTTAATTATTACAAATTTAAATGGAAAATAAATGGTGTCTCTAAGCACCGCAATACAAGCAATAATAGAATAATCCTAAATACAAGCCTTCTAATAAAATGCAAAAATGGTACTAAAATGAAAAAAAAGTACAATACAAGTGAATCACAAAATGGACTCCGCTCCGAGCTTCACAATCCCAAAAATGGCAACAGCGCCATTTGATAACTATGCTTTTTGCGTGTCCCCGGCAACGGCGCCATTTGATAAAAAGACTTTTGCTTGTATTTTTCTTGTTGTTGCTTGAAAAGCCCTTTCTAATCAAAACCTTATGTACCTACAAATATAATAAACTCAAGTGTAGAGGTAAGTAAGGGTGTCAATCCACTTTCTAGGGAGTAAAGCAAATGGAACAAATTCAAATGTAATTCACTATTTATTTTCTTTTTGTGCTTTTTCACTTTTCTATTTTTTTTTAGCTTTTTCAATATTAAAACAAAAGGGTGAGGTGAGGTCTAAACTAAGCTAAACTAAATGTGAAATGAAAACTAACTAGAAAATGACTAAATGAAAAAATAAGGTCTAACACTAAAATAAAAGTTAAAGTGAGGTAAATAATTGTGAGAACAATCAAGGAGTGGGGTTATACCATAATTTCTAGTTAATCTATTTAGTTAATTTATTCAAATTAAACGTCCCAAATTAATATTGAAATTACAAATCAACTCTCGTTGCAAATGTAATTTTAATAATAATCTTTTAGAGGATTAAATTTATAATCCTACAACTCACAAAATGTAGATCTAAACATCATCTAACAAATCACCCGCTAGGATCGATTTACTAAATTAGTTTAGATCATAAAAATATGATTAGAGTTGAAATTCAAAGAAATAATTTCACATTTTAGAAAAACCTATCTCTAGTTCGATTCTAAGATGGAAATTAAGACTAGAATCTCGATTTTCTCTCGAAAATCATTACCCTCTATCAAGGCGTAAATTAAAAGTAAGATTGCAAAAATAATCATCAAAGGGAATTTTAATTTAATTAAACTAATTAAATTAACATTAACATCAAAATAATGGGTCTCCCCACCCATTGAAAGGGGTTCTAGCCTAACATGATATGAAACATGACAAATTAATAATCAAGGGTACTAAAATAAAAGAGAAGAGAATAGAACAAGCAAACCAAGTCTCCTTGAGAAAGTTGAACTCTAATCTTCCAAATTGAAGCATACACCTCTTAATTGAGCATCCAAATGATTTGAAATTAAAATATTCACTCAATTAACTCTCTTACAATATTTACACTCACAATAATCTAAAAATAAAAAAAATGAAAAACTATTTACAAGGGAAATTTTCTCTACAATTTTCTCTCTCTAATTTCCTATCTAAAGCTGTCTAATCTAGAATTCATTCCCAAATGGGTCTTCTTCTTCATTTTATATGCAATGGAGCAAAGGGTTAAATTGGGAAAATAAGAATGTGCACATGAGGGGTGTGAGGTATGAGAATATATGGGTGAGGGTAATATGGAGAAAATGCACAATTGTGCATGGATTGTGTGAGGTGTGAGGATATTTGGAAAAAATCTGATTTGGGTTGAGGGGTAATTTTGGGATTTAGTTTTGGGTGGTTAGTTAGGGTATAATGGGTAAAGGGACAAGTTGGTTAAATGGTGTAATGGGTAAAATAGACACATGGGTTAATTTGGTCTTTGTTTGTTTGGTATTTGTGTTTTTGGATGTTAACAGGTGGAGAGAAATCGTGGAAAGGTTTGGGAGCTAAAAATGGGTATGGACTTTGGAAAAGGAAAATGGGAGATGGGATTCAATTTTGGAGTTGGGTCGGGTAGTAGATCCGGTACCGTGGGTAGGGGCCGAGAGAGTGCCGCCGGAGGGTGGTGTGGTCGCCGTCGGGGCTTCTCCGGAGTGGCAGGGAAGAGGGACGAAATGGGGAAAGGAAGAGGCATGAGGGTCGTCGAGGTTTGGCAGCGGCGTTGCCGCCGGAGGGGGTGAGGTTTGCTGTTTTCGGGTTTGGTCCGAGAGGAGAGAGATGGGGCCGGCAGTGGGTTCAGATCTCGGCCCGGGTGAGATGGTTACGCCGGCGGTGTCGCAGGTGAGGGAGGGTTTGGAGGGGTGCAGAACGAGGAGAGAGAGATCCGGGTTGTGGGTTTTTGATTGTGGGTATGGTTATGGAGTTTTGGTGAGAGAGAGGGTTAGGATGAAGATGATGATGAATAGTGTGTGTGTGGTGTAGGTTATTGTATGGTGGGGATGAGGGAGTTAATTAGGTGTGTGTGGGTGTATAGGGGTGTAGGATAAGGGGATTGTGT
The DNA here is from genome assembly GCA_949130495.1 of Sambucus nigra. NCBI lineage: Eukaryota > Viridiplantae > Streptophyta > Magnoliopsida > Dipsacales > Adoxaceae > Sambucus > Sambucus nigra. The sequence goes on along the minus strand of OX422219.1, from coordinate 398,151,803 downwards.
GTGTGTGTGTCAAATTTGAACCCCTAATAAAACTAAAAAAATAAAAATAAAATCTAAGTAATAAAATAAAACTTATAAAAACTAAAAACTAAAAATTAAATTCCTATACTAAAAATTAAAATCAAGACTCAATAAAAATAAAACTAAAAAAAAATAACTAGGGGTGGCCGTGGGCCGGGCCTGGGCAGGCCCGGTCGGGCTCGGGCCGGGCTTGAAAAATTAAGTGTTATCCCAAGCCCACTCGGGCCTAGATCGGGCCTTATTATGTAATCCCAAGCCCGTCCAGGTTTGAAAGCTCTTTACCCAGGCCCGCCCGATCGGGCCCTATTATGTTAATTAAAAGATTTTTTTTTTAAATTAAAATACCTATTTTTTTATTTAAAGACCAATTTTTTTAATTAAAAATCTGTTTTAAACTCCATATATTATAAAATCCATATATAAAGTTTCTCACTTTACATGAAAAGACTTGGTATACATTTTTATATTTATAGAATTCCCCCTATATATATATATATATATATATATATATATATATATTTCGGGCCTCGGGCCGGGCCGGGCCTCATCGGGCTTAAGAACTCATGCCCAAGCCCGCCCGAAAAAAAATCGGGCCTATAAAATTTTGCCAAGCCCGCTTTGCGGGTCTATTTACCTTACCCAAGCCCTATTTTTTATTGGGCGGGTTGGGCGGGCTTGGCGGGCCTCGGGCCTATGGCCACCCCTAAAAATAACAATGTAAATCTATTAAACTTAAAAACTAAAGTCCTAAAAAAAATAAAATGTAATAAAACTAAATTCCTAAAAACTAATCCTAAAAAAATAAAATAAAATAAGATAAAAACTAAAACTAAAAACTTAATAAAATAAAATAAAATTATATTATATTAATAAAAATCGAAATAAAAAATATAAAAATAAGAAATAAAACCTAAAAAAATCTAAAATAATCCTAAAATTAAAATGACTTAAACTAAAAATCTAAAAAATTAAAATAAAATAAAAAGGGACCAAACCAACACACACAGGTCTTGGGTGACGGTTTAGGGACAAGTTTAGGCTAGGATGGGTTAGGTTAGGGTCAGGAAATTTGGTATTTAGCTCCGTAAAATGCACAATTGCCTTGAAATACGCGTTTGAATACCGCAACGTACATTAAACCTGCATATTAAACATTTAAGCGCATAAGACCCATATTGTCGAGAAATAGCAACTAAAATACAACTATTCGGGGTATAAAATGTACAGTTTTGGGTGCTTATCAGTGCACATTAGAGGAGGGCTGAGGATGTCCTCAAGGGAGTGCGACACTAACTAAATTATGGAGAGCATGCATATTTACTTATTATCGCAAGTTAATCATTTGCTAAACCCTTTCCAAATGTTTTGAGTACTAATTCTTGCTATAAAACTTTTTAAAACCTTTTAGGTGTCTAGCCACAGGGACGCCAAGCTTGACTCATTCCAGGAACCTGTTACTGTAGCATATATGGATGTTGCAGGAGTTTGATAGGAGCCTCATTTCTTTCATTTCTAGTGGAGAAATTTCCTATCAGTTATTCGAGCACATTGCTCACTGCTTTATTCAACACTTATGTTAGACTTGTTGAGATTTATTTACTTGTCTTTATTTCGGTTGTATTTTGTACCGATGGTTTATTGGGTCAGTTAATTATTCGTGAATGGTGGAATTCAGTTAATTGTGATTGTCATATTGTTTTTTTTGTTTCCGTATGAGTATTTCATTTAAGTTAATGAAAGATAAAAGTTGGCACTAGTCTATTTTTCTCACTTAGGTGGTTAGTAATTTGAAAGGCGACAGTGATGCTACGAATGAACCAACTGAGAAACATGTTCTAATTTAATTTAGGACTGGTCACCCGGGGTTAATTAGGTGGGGTGTGACAGTGGTATCAAAGCATCAGGTTTTAGTGTCCTCGGGATCTATGCGGCTTACTAAGTTTCAGCGTAGCGTTCGGTTGTTATGGAGACCTATTATTAGGACTATTGATTAATTTTCGCTTGTGAGATATTATATTTTCTACTATTAGTTTTTGTATAAATTATGTACTTATAATTTCGATCTATTTTAAGATGCCACCGAAGAGGCAAAGAGCAGAGAGGGCTGAGGCTAGAGATGAGCTCGGGGAGGCTCATCAGGAGCCACAGGTACCGCCACCACCACCCCCACCCGAGTTGATCTCCACTAATCAGGTGGCAGTGATAGTGGCTCAGGCAGTCGAGACAGTGATGCGGGCTATGGCAGCCCATTTTCCACAGCCCCAGGCACCACCTCCATTGGCACCAGCAACTCAGGCTCTAGTGGGGCCACCATCTTGGCAGCGAGTTAGGGAGACCTTTCAGAAGGGTCACCCTCCCGAGTTTCAAGGTAGCACCGATGTAATAGAGGCTTGTGACTGGAAGAAGAATATTCAGTGCCATCTGTGCATGCTGGAGTGAACCGATGTACAGAAATAGATGCTTGCTACCTTTCATCTATCGGGGGCAGCCTTATAGTGGTGGGAGTCAGTTACCACCGTGAAGGAGCAGAATTTGATGATGATAGCTGAATTCTGGGTGCAGTTCGACCGTAAATACTCCCCACCAGCGGTAGAGGCTGAGATGAGGAAGAAGTTCAGTGATTTAGTGCAGGGTGACCAGTCAGTGGCAGACTATGAGGAAGAGTTCACCCATCTGGCAAACTTTATGCCAAATGAGGTGAGCGATGAGGAGCGAAAGAAATCGAGATTTATGGATGGCTTAGCCTGGTGGATCAGGCAGCATTTGATTGCGAATCCGACGTTAGTGACTTATACAGATGTCGTTAATGCCGCACTTGTATATTACCAGCATCATCGCTTCCATGCGAAGGGGAGCCGAGCTAGCAGGGTAAGGTAGTTACTAGTGGTGACACGAGTGGAACTCAGCAGCAGACTGGCAGTCAGCAGGGGAATCAGGCTAAGAAATTTAGGCCTGGTGGGTTTCGACCGGGAGGACAGGGGTTCCGGCAGGGGCAGTCAGGCCCAAATCAGTAGTAGCAGGATCCTCAGGACTGTCAGGACAAAGGGAACAACGGGGGAGGCTAGCAGGGCCAACCACGTTAGGGCCAACATGACCAACGACAGGGGGACGGTCAGAAATGTTATTTTTTCTGTGGCCATCCAGGACACTTCAAGAGGGAGTGCTCATAGAGGGGCAGAGGTCATCAGCAGGATGCCCAACAGGGGCAGATGCCGCCAGCAGCACCAGTTCCACCCGCCCCACCACATCAGGGGTAAATGCACTACGGGCGTGTGTATAACGTCTGGAATGTTCCCAATCCTCCAGCACAGCAGGCACCGCCAGCAGTTGAGGGTACGTTTCTCATTCATGGTCATGATGGTAGTATTATTTTTGATACGGGAGCATCGCATTCATTCATTAAACCTAATTTTACTAAACGGGCCGGGTTACTAGGGATCGCGGGCAGTCTTCGAATATGTGTAGATTCGCCAGTAGGTAGCGGGGTATTGATTCACTCGATTTTTTAGGGGTTGGGAGTCTTAGTTTACTAGTGGACCTCTTAGTGTTATATATGGAGGGGTACGATGTCATCCTAGGTATGGATTGGTTGGCAGGTTATCGAGGAACTGTGGATTGTTACGAGAGGAAAATCGTGTTCTCCATTCTAGGATAGGAGATGTTCTTGATAGAGATGTCGTTACCTGAGGGAGGGTCACACACGCACCTGTATTATATCGAGGAGGAAACCTCGCAGGAGGTGGCGATTCCGTTGGACTCAATCCCAGTCGTAAGGGACTTTGAGGATGTGTTCCAGGAAATACCACGGTTGCCACCTAGAAGGGAAATCAAATTTGTAATCGATTTAGCACCGGGGATGAGGTCGATTGCTCGAGACCCATAACGTATGGTCCCTTCAGAGATGCGTGAGTTGAGAGAGAAGATTCAGCAGCTTCTAGGTTAGGGTTTCATTCGGCGGAGTACATCATCATGGGATACATCGGTGTTGTTTTGAAAGAAGCAGGATGGTTCACTTCGGTTATGCGTGGACTATAGGGAGTTGAACAAAGTGACGATACGGAATAAGTATCCATTACCTAGGATTGATGATCTATTTTACTAGTTAAGAGGGGCGTCTCAGTTCTCCAAGGCCGACTTAAGGTCAGGGTATCATTAACTACATATCCGAGAGGAGGATGTTCTTAAGACCGCTTTCCTATCGCGATATGGATCTTATGACATCACGGTGATGCCATTCGGGCTCACAAATGCACTAGCAGTGTTCATGTATCTCATGAACAGGGTTTTTAGGGAATATCTTTATCAATTTGTCATCGTGTTCATTGATGACATCCTAATCTACTCGCGCACCGAGGTGGAGCACGCAAAGCATCTGCGTATGGTTCTACAGACACTGCGGGATCACCAGCTCTATGCCAAATTCGAGAAGTGTGGATTTTCGTTGCGGGAGGTACACTTTCTTGGCCACGTGGTGTCAGACCGGGGTATTGTGGTGCATCCGAGTATGGTGTCGGTGGTGAGGGAGTGGGGACATCCCACGACACCGACCAAGGCGCGTAGTTTTCTAGGATTGTCTGGTTATTACAGGAAGTTCATCAAAGGATTCTCAAAGATTGCGAGCCTTTTAACGAATTTGACCTGAAAAGGGGTGCCTTTAACTTGGAGTGATCATTGTCAATTAGCTTTCGACGAGCTAAAGGACAAGTTGATATCTTCACCTGTACTTTCTTTCCTGAAAGAAGGACTAGAGTATCGGGTTTACACTGACGCATCCTTATAGTCCAGAAATTTAAAGCCCCACGAGAGGAATTACCCCACTCATAACCTGGAGCTAGCAGCGGTCATTTTTGGTTTGAGGATATGGAGACATTATCTTTTAGGAGAGAAGTTCACTTTATTCACAGATCACAAGTCACTTCAGTATCTCTTCACATAGAAGGATCTGAATATGAGGCAGAGGCAGAGGCGGTGGCTAGAATTCGTGAAAGACTACCATTTTGATATCCAGTATCATCCTGGTAAGGCTAATGTGGTAGCAGATGCATTGATCCGGAGACCGACTGGGGAAATATCAAAAGTCTGGAAAGTGAAGTGGAGAGAGCTTCGATATGAGGATGATGTGGCTAGGGCTTGCATGTCAGTATTATCCATCACACCTGAGATCATTATGAGGGTTAGGAGGGCTCAGGCAGAGGATCAGATCTGTCGAGATAGGGTGAGCCAGTTGTTAGCTGAGGGAGCAGAGGGTTACTCGATCAGCTCAGAAGGAGGCCTACGCCTTAATGGGAGGTTAATTGTGGCAGAGGATGAGGAGTTGAGATACACTGTTATGACAGAGTCCCATGCGTCGAGATTCATGGTACTTCCCGGTGGGGATAAAATGTACCAGGATATAAAGAGGCAGTATTGGTGGGGAGGAATGAAACGGGACATAGCAGAGTTTGTGTCAAAATATTCCACATGTCAGCTCGTGAAAGTTGACCATCAGAGGCCATCAGGGATGCTATAGCCGCTAGAGATTCTCATGTGGAAGTTGTAAAGCATCTCAATGGACTTCATTACAGGGTTACCCGTATCACAGAGGGGTCATGATTCCATATGGGTCATTGTGGATCGGTTGACCAAGGTGGACCACTTCCTACCGGTTCGTCCAGACTTTGAGACGATGCGTTATGCTCAGATATTCATAGTGGAGATTATTAAGCTACACGGGGTGCCGATAAATATTGTGTTTGACAGAGACAAAATTTTTGTGGCCGACTTTTGACAGAGCTTTCAGGAGGCCATGGGCACATAGTTACGTTTGAGCACAACCTATCACCCACAAACTGACGGGCAGACTGAGAGAGTCAATCAGATGCTGGAAGATATGTTCAGAATGTTCATATTAGACTTTGGGGGAGGTTGGTAGAAATATCTTCCTTTGGTAGAGTTCGCGTATAACAACTCTTACCAATTCACGATCGGCATGGTACTGTTCGAGGCACTATACGGGAGACCTTGTCATTCACCCGCTTGTTGGTTAGAGGTGGGGGACAACAAGCTGTTGGAGATGGAGATTGTCCAAGAGGCGTCTTCCAAGATAGAGTTGATCCGAGGACGGATTCGAATAACTCAGGATAGGCAAAAGAGTTATGCTGATGCTTCACGGAGAAATGTGGAGTTAGAAGTTGGGGACCAGGTATTAGTCCGTGTGTCCCCTATGAAAGAGGTGATGAGATTCGACAAGAAGGGTAAGTTAGCACCAAGGTACGTGGGACCTTTCCCTGTTATTAAGAGGGTGGGACCGGTAGCATATAGGCTGGGATTGCCAGGGCATCTTCAGCGGATATACGATGTGTTCCATGTGGCATCGCTAAAGAAATATCGAAGGAGCGAGAGGGCCTTCTGGCACATTCCACTCGAGGAAATTGATTTACAGCCAGACATCTCATATGAGGAGAGACCGGTGGCTATTCTGTACCGTAGTGAGCGGAAGTTACGATCTAAGATTGTTCCACTAGTTAGCGTATAGTGGGGTCATCACAACGTTGACGAGTCTACCTAGGAGTGGGAGGAGGATATGCGGGAACAATATCCAGAGCTTTTCACAATAGGTAAGACCTAATTTCTGGGAAAAAATTCCTTTATAAAGGGGGGAGTATGTAACACCCATAATTTTATGCGTTTAATATTTAATTAATTCGGGAATTCAAAATTACTTGTATGTCGTAATTTTAATTGAATTAAGTATGAAAAAATATATTTAAATATTAATCGGTGAGTGAATGGTTAATATTTAGGGAAATTTATTTACTAAGTGAATAGTAATAATTTATTTACGTCATTTCGGGTATTAATTACGGGGTATGTACTTATCTCAGCCGATAGTCGGTATAGACTAATTTGGGTATGAGATAACGATTTTTATAAATTAATTCGGATGCCAATTCTGAGTGTACGATTGAGTCCGGATGGGGTGAGATATTCGGAAAAGTGTACCCGGGGTAGTAAACGGGTCACGGGACGTTTTTAGGCATAGTCGGGCCCACACGAGGGCATTTGGGTCACTTGGACTTGGCCCGCTAGGCAAAAAACGGGATTAAGCCTAATTAAATAATTATAAGAAAAAGGGTAATGACTGAATTAAGTTTAGAAAATACTTAGTGGGTTAGGAAACCCTAAGAGCAGTTAAAGGAAAATTTGGGGGACAAAGGAGAGACAAATCAAAGGAGTTTATCTTCAATCTTGGGCATTCACAACTCCAAAATCAGACACTACGAATTATAAGGAAAGTGGTTAACTTGCTGTAGCATTTAAATTGTATTTCAATTCATATTTATGTGATGTGTGAAATCAAAGAAATTCGTTTTGGGATTTAAAAGGTATCAACATGGAGTTTTGTGAACCATTATTCTGATTTCTAAATTGTGTAGAAATTCATGTAAATTCTGAGAATAGCATATATATCTAGTATGATGTGTAAACCGGAGGAATTAGAGATGAATTTGAGATAAGGATTTGATGTTTAAATGGGTTAAAGATTAAATCGAATTTCCCCCCCAATTTGTGAAAACAGTAGAGGACGTAAATTAAATGGTGTTTGTGGACTTTATGGGGGTCCCTGATGAGGTTTTTGGTATATTTTGTTGATGATAAGGCTTGTGATTGCTGGTGGAAAAAGTTAGGGTTTTTAGAATTTCGTCCATGGCTGAAACATGCAACTCGGAGAAGATGATGACCTGCTCGATCGATCGATCGAGGGTTGGGGGTCAATCGATCGATGGTCAGAAGTTCGGCCAGTTTGTATATATAAGGGAAAATAACTATTAAATCTTTTCCTATGCCTTATGTAATGAGAAACCAACATGGGGGTCTAATCAAATTAATTGTGAGGAAGAATTAATTGGGATATTGGAGGAAATTTATGTGTGACACACTATGGTTAAATTATGGGAATAATATTTCAAAATAATTAAATACGGATTGAGTGGACAAGTCCGGGGATATTGGTTGAGCGATACCAAGGCGTTTATTTTATTTAGAGTAAAGGCTAAATAATTTGGAGTCGGGGATTTAGACTCGGGTATAGTTTTATTTCGGTCCACGAGAGTAAGTCCGAGTATATTGGTGGGAATGACACCAAAAGTAATTTAATTAATTAATGTGCGAATTAATTAATAATTAGAGTTGGACCATAAATTCATAATATTCTGAATAGGCTTGTGTTACGGACTTAGTACACGGTATAGCCGGGGTAATTAATATTATATATATATGATGTGTGCATTAATATCAGTGGCTAGATATTATTATTATTATATACTTTAGTGCTATAGGGGGAGGTTGCGCGTAGTGGATGAATCCCCTAGTTTGAGGAGTAGGGCAAGTATATTCTCAGGTCATAGCGTCCGTTATATGGGTGAGGGGCATCTCACTTTCAAGGAAGGAATATGACCGCCTCCAATTATATGTTTTCACCAAGTTAGTGAGCGATTCTTACTTGGGTAACTAGGTTATGTTAATATACCTAGTGGGATAACACTTTAGAGAATTTACATCCGGTGAGTTATTGCTCGGGAGGATGTTATTATTAATTATTATTTAAGCATGTTTGTGAATGTTGTAACATAATTATACGTATATAATGAGATAAATAATTATATACGGGTACAATTAATACAGGTTGTGAATTGTATTACATATAAGGGGTGTGAAAATTATATGAACTTAAAAACGGAAATGATTAATTAAGTTAATGTTGAGAATAACATAGAAATCATAATTGTAACACACTCGGTTAGAGTAGGGTGGTTGCAAGGGGTTATATAAATTATCTAGTTATGAGATATATAACTAAGGGAAATTTATTAAGGCGTTAGTAGTGCACATTAGAGGAGGGGTGAGAATGTCCTCAAGGGAGTGCGACACTAACTAAAATATGGAGAGCATGCATATTTACTTATTACTGCAAGTTAATCATTTTCTAAACCTTTTCCAAATGTTTTGGGTACTAACCCTTGCTATAAAAACTTTTAAAAACCTTTTAGGTGTCCAGCTACAGGGACGCCAGGCTTGACTCATTCCAGGGACCCGTTGCTGCAGCATATGTGGATGTTGCGGGAGTTTGATAGGCGCCTCATTCCTTTCATTTCTAGTGTAAAAATTTCCTATCAGTTATTCGAGCATGTTGCTCACTACTTTATTCAGCACTTATGTTAGACTTGTTGAGATTTATTTACTTGTCTTTATTTTGGTTGGATTTTGAACCAATGGTTTATTCGGTCAATTAATTATTTGTGAATGGTAGAATTCAGTTAATTGTGATTGTCATATTGTTTTTTTTTCGTATGAATATTTCATTTAAGTTAATGAAAGATAAAACTTGACACTAGTCTATTTTTTTCACTTAAGTGCTTAGTAATTTAAAAGGCGGCAGTAATGCTAAGAATGAACCAACTGAGAAACCTGTTCTAATTTAATTTAAAAATGATCACCCAGATTAATTAGGCGGGGTGTCACAGTCACCACGGTTGAAATTAAAAAACAACAAGAAGATTTGTAGTCTTTATTAAGTCCGACCTGCGACCCGAATTTTATGGTCTTTCTCTCAGGTTACCTCCGACCTGTAACTTTCTTTATCCAGTAACCCAAGCAGTCCGATCTTCCAAATCGACATTCGTATACGACAAAAAGGGGACGTTGGCATCCACACATAGTGATCGACGAGCATCCATGTAGAAGTAATCAACGGTCATCCACCTCCGGGTCTTCATTAGGAGTCCGAATAGCTCCTTAGTAGTGATATTTACCTCGAAATATTGATTCATTACAAACAAATACCCAAATGTCTTCATCTTGGTTTAAACCATTAAGTCGATCGGCGGTAAGAACAAACCCAAGAAGCTCATTCGATTCAACTAGGAGAGTTTTTAAACATTGAAAAAAAATCTAATCCACAATCATCCAAACGACCCGGAGGCTGCCCGGTTTCTCCATCAAATCCCAAGGGTTTCTCAGAATTTTTTCAAGAAGGTCGCTGCTGGAGCTTATGTGACACATATTTGGCATAAAACTTATTATTTCACGTTTTGAAATTTGATTGGCCAATGTTTGAGCATATATCATATATTGTTTGGCCTAATAAATCAATCTCATGGTAATTTCTGTATGATTTAGCTTCAACAGATGGTCGAACACTTATTAATTTCAACAGGTTCAAGATTCAGTCCCGACGAATACTCGGCCATAATCTTAAGCTCTGAAAAATATTATTAACGCTAGGTACTGTACAATTCTTCCTTGGCGGATTAAACATGAACCATTTATCTTGTTATTACTCCGACGGTTGATTGAGCACGCTACAATATTTTAAAACCCGACAAATGGTTGGGCAAGATTATTTGTTATAACCGATGGATGCTTAAGCGTAGATATTTATTCAACTTCATTATTGACTCTTATTCTTAACCGGAAAGATGGTTATTCAAGATTCATCTCGGCAAAGGATCGACAAAATATTTATTGTCATATATTTAATCCTGAAGATATCTACCACGCATGTTATATTTTATTCCCAACAGATAGATTGGTCGGGATAATCCTTATCTATATTCAGTCTCGACAAATGGTCGGCATAGTATATTGTTAATCGACATTACATTTTGATATTCAACCCTAATGAATGGTTTGGAAATCTATTTTTCTCTAACAATGTAGGACATTTGTAATATTTATTCGGTCCCCTCAAGCATTATTTAAAGGCCCCGACAGATGGTCCGCACTTTCATTATTTCTCTAGATTTGCCTGTAGCTTAGATGGATAATTGATGCAATTTATATTATGTGAATCATCATAATTTAGCCCCAATGGACTGGTGCGCATTACCATTTTCATTTGACTGAACTTCAGCTAATGACTGCATGTTCATTCGCTAATCGACATTATATCTCAAGAAAGACTCGATAAATGGTCGGGCATTATTATTATTGGCATGATAATATTATCCTTCAGTCTCCTCTTCATAAGCCCGACTAGGGGCTCCGCAGTTATGAGGACCTATTCATTGCAACATTAGTCAAGCAAGCCTCAACGCATTAATGCTTCACAGACCTTTGGTCGGCCTCTCCAATTAGGCCATTTATTAGATCATAAGATAATACTGGCTTGCACTAATTATCAGTCGAATAAGAGAAAATGCAGAAGAAGCGCATCCCAACAAAAATTAGTCTATAACTGAAGACATCTCAGCAAAGCACCTAAGTTGCACGACCAAAATCAAAATTTGGCATGACCTGGTCTTCGGACAGATCACTAACAAGAAGTTCACCAAATCTAGGAAATCCGTTGTAGTCTTAAAGATGACAAGATCCGACCATACTGAATTAATGCACTGATAAGATCCTAACATCAAACTTCATATATGACTTCGTCTTTGACAAGTCAAGAATAAGAAGTTTGTAAAACTTCATGTATAAACAAAAGAAGTTTTACTTGACCGAGTTAAAATATAAGAATAATTATGCATTCCTAATACACTTGGTCGCCACTGATAACTAATGCTACAACTTAGATCAATAAAACCATTTACAGTTTTATCTAAAAAATAACATTAGTATAATCTAAGGCCTTATAATCACCGTTGACCTGACTAACTAATCTACATAGATTACCTAGACGACAAGCTAATTAAAAACTAATCACAAGCTTAAATAAAGTTCAACTAATCATTCCAGCACCAATGGCTTCAACAGGATAGTACAAAAGCAGAAATAATCATTACAAGGAAATAATAAAGCTCTTAGCAGTCATTTCATGGGGCATTTTTCCTTGGCCTTATCCTAGAAAGAGAAACATCAATGGTAGATAAACCAGAGTACATTTTGGCGGTTCACAGTTTTTCAAACTATCCACAAGAACGCCACCTAGTGAAATATTTTACAAAGTCCAGTAATTCGGCTGCCAGCCACCATCATACTTGAAGGCCGAGAAAATTATTTATATCTCATCTTCAAGAATGAAGCATGGGGATATTTTTATGGTTTAAATTTTTCATACCACATGGATTAACTATGCAAGAACAACGTTCATATGTTGCTAAGAGATTACAAGTGGCACATTATGGAAAGTAAAATTGATGACATCAAATGGTACTAGCTAAACTAACAGCATGAGGAAACTTGTCCTCCCAAGTAGATACCTCAACACTTGGTCGGCTCTAAACCTAATTAGTCAACACACCGATCGATCAACTCTAGAACGTAAAGTGTCAATAAGAAGAAGGGTCAAACGCATGGGAATTATCAAGAGACACTCCACACGTGTTGGCCAATAACCTCATTAATTATGTATGGATGTAACGTTTCAGAATATATATTTCAGCCTTTTAATAATCATCAAGCATGACATATTGGGGGCTTTTTTTGATACAAAATTTACTCCCCTACATGGACCAATGAGAGCTGGAAACCCGTTCTCTTACCTGATGATCTTTACAGTAATTACTTACGTGGTCGACTCTCGAGACAATTGGTTGGCCAACCATTCGACCTAACTAAAGAATGTGAATTTTCAAGAATATCAAAAGCCATTGGTGTGGAGTCACCAGCAGTCATTGTACCCATGAATATCAATAGTTATATTTATTGTATATATATGTAAATGCCTGAATATATAAAGGCATTCCATCTCTTGGACTCCTAATGCCTATAAATATATGATCTCCTACCGCTCAAAGGGACAAGTGAATCATTCTCAAGCATACCAAACTGTGCTATTGTAACCACCAAAAGTAATACAAATAGTAAACTTAGGCTTTTTTTCATAGACGAACCTCTTTAAAAATCTTTGTTTCTTGTGTATTTATTTTATATCACATATCATACTTTATTTGTGATTAGAAATCTTGATCTAGTCCATTTTTTGACATCAACACTCATCAATCTTTCTTCTTACATATAGGTGTTGGTATAACTCACCTATGGTAGAAACTTTTTGAAACTCGGGATCACTAACAACATTAAGATGGTAATGCATTAACTAACATCGCAAGCGATGGATATCTTGTTCCCCAAAATCCTCAGGATAAATTTTTTCTATAATCTTGCAAATACCCTCAACATTAAATAATGAAATATATTTACTTGGATACAAATATGAGCTAAGGGTAAGAAGTTCCAATACCCCCCCAAAAATTGATGTTCTAACCCTATCAATTGAAAATAAAAACATCATAATGATAATAGTGTTCAACTGTGATGTGATCTTGCTGCTGACATTGATGACTTGTACCCTCGACAAAACATAAACTCATATCCAGTATTGATATCAAATGTTGAATACAAAACCACATCTCGGTCTCAAGAAAATTTTCCCAACCATCTTGTCTTAGTTTTGAAAGAAGTTGTTTTGTTGTGGAGACTAGCTTCATAACATTTAAAATGTCTCGAATTTTCATTGCAAGGCTGGGCAGAGCATGTTAATGATTCCCATGATTTCTCACATTAAGAACATAAAAAATATAAATTTAAACTCCCTCGTTGCTTTCAACACACCGCGAGCATGCCCGCGTATTTTTGGATTTGCTCGATTCTTTTGAAGAGCCTTAATAACTATGCAAGCTGCCTCATGTATATTTATTAAGTCCTTCATCGAATCATAATGTGAGCTGCAATGAGTCGCTTTAGGTCGATTAAAAGTACAAATATGATTAGCCCCTTTACCAAACGGTCATTCCCCACTGACCAACATACGTTCAATGTCATTCTAATTTGCATATTTTAATTTTGACAAATGTTTTGGAGAAGAAGCAATGATATTCACAATACAAGTCAAGTAGGATAAGAATTTCCAAACACTAGGCCTTTTTTTTGCCACCACAACTAAAGTTAGTTGAAGTTGATGAGCAGAGAAATGAACATAATACGCATATGGGCATTCCTTAAGAAATAATACCTGCAATCCATTCCATTGACCACGCATATTGCTAGCACCATTGTACCCTTAACCTCATAAGTTTTCAATAGGGAGACTGTACTGAACAAGCTTATAAAATATCTCTTTTTAAGAATTGGCGCTGATGTGTCTTTAACTATCAAACCATCTTTCTTGACATATCTCAACACAAGGGCCAATTGTTCCCTTTTGGAATCATATTGAGATTCTTCCACAAGAATATACAACTTTCCTCCCTCTATTTCATCACATATCATCTTTCTCACTCTATTAGCTAAGATATTTAAAACCCTTTTTGAATAAATTGAGAAGAATACATGGCATTTCCTGGAGCATTAGTTAAAATTATACTTGAAAGCTCACCATTTCCTTCAACTTTGAGCATTAATACTTCAATAAAATTCCTCTGGTTAAATGAATTTGGGCCTTTATCATAACCTATAAACCTAATGCTTGAAGTGAAAGAAATTGAACGACTCAAATGCTTTCCATAAGACTCGTTCGATTGTTCACAACTTCCTCAGTTGATTGTGCATTATTGACTTTGTCAATATATTATGCTGAATTTTTTTAAATTGTAAAGACATTCCACATATTTGCCATGTGGTGAAGATAGCCCTCCAACATGAAGCAAAGCATTTTTGCTCCATCATTAACTCTCTTCTAATTATCAAACCCATCAGTAGTAAGTGAAGAACGACTGGTTAGGTTATTTTTATTTTTAAAAAGAAAGCACGGAAAAAAATATGCTTTATGATTTGAAGTGGAATACTCTAGCCATGGAAATTATTTAAATCACACATTTAAAATCATAGATATTGTTTACCAAACAAAGTCTTTCGATACTAAAAAAGATTAGGTTGATAAGGCCCAAACTTGATGTATGTTCTTTTAATGTCATCTCGTTGACCAAGAGATTCTATATCACATATGAAGTACGCAACCCGGATCTCGTTCAATAATAAAAGAAGAAAATGGTATTGGTGCCATTACTTAAGATATGGAAGGAGGGTGTAAATTAGGACTAGCAATATCTTTATTAGACGGGGGAGGTGTACCCCCTCTCGATGTCTCATCATTCTTTCACTTTTTAATAAACAAAAAAAAAATTCTCTCTCTTTATTGGTGATTGATTGTTTGCCATAATAATTTATAACCTAACAAAGGAATAAAGTAATGTGATTTATTATACAATCATAGAAACTATTTACACATTATATAAATAATTCAATCATTAAGAGATTACAATTAACTAACTGAATCATAAATAGATTAATAAATAATAAAATCTAACATATTAACTTAGAATCATAAATAGATGTGAGCCATCAATCAACCTAAAAATTCAAACCGCAAAGTTCCATTATTAATTAAATGCATAAATTTGACACTTAAGAAAAAATCCACTAATCAGATTCAAATAGGAATTTCTTTTGAAAAAAAGGGAACATTTATTAAAATTTTAATCCAATATCTACTTAGGAATAAATCCACTAATCATATTGATATTATAGTATAATAGTTATAGTCTAATCTAATCTTAAAAGAAAAAAAATTAGAAAGAAAGGGATAAAAATGAAAAAAAGAAGAAATAAAAAAAAAGGAGATCTTCATACCCCAATAGCGCCAGAGGTAGGCTATCAGCCAGTGATAGAAAATTAACATTGAAGGAGGATAGTGGCGAGAGGCACATCTAGATGGGAGATATATATATATATATATATATATATATATATATATATATATATATAGAGAGAGAGAGAGAGAGAGAGATGTTCAGTTTTTTTAGAGCGTTTATTTGTGTTGCCAACGATTTTTTTCTTGGAAAAAATGTGGCCAACGTTTTTCTTTTGGGTTTTAGGTAGGCTGGACTATTTTAGAATTTTGGGTTGGGATAGGTTGAAAATTTGAATTGGACTTCAACTAGTTAGCAAATTGTTTTACACTAGGTTGGGTTGTGTCGAAATCCGCCTTTGTCTGTGGATATTCATGTTGGCTTTTTTATATGCACATGAGATATAGATGTATGGGACTGTAGCTTGCATCTAATTAGTAAAGAGATGCAAACATAGGAGATGGTATCGTGACGATAAATCTAGATATATAAAACTTTTAGTGTAGTCACATGGTCAAGATAGGTATATATGTGTGTAATTATTTAACTCTAGAATGGGAGATGGGTAATAGTGGGTTGATGGTTGGCTGTACAAATAAGAAAAGATAGAATAGGATTAGGATGAGTGCTTGCATGTGGGACCAATTTAGTATTAAAAGAACTAACAAAATAGAAGAACAAACCTATGTATCCCCTTACTTACAACCCACTTTAACATTGTCAAGTGGTGAGTGAACTTGATCATGTGCGTTGATTAAGAATGTGATGACCCGAATATGATTATAATAAACCATGTTTAAATCATGCTTACCGTATGGGATGTGGATAATGTGTTATTAGAATATATAATGTTAAGTTATTGTGTTTAGTCTAATCTTACCTTCATAACTTATGAAATATTGAACTAGTCACAAACACAAATTTGTGAAGTCTTCGGTAGGAATGTTTGAGTTCGGGACTAGTTTTGGCCACTATAATATAACAACTGACTTGAGGTAAAAACTAATTAGTTGTACATATATGAGTTAAGTTTGTAACACAACAAACGGTGGGTAAAACAGAGGTCCGAGCAAGAAGTTATACTGGAATTACGAAGCAGAGGCAAATTTGTCCATTCGTTAAGTGGTATTTTGTCTTATATGTATAACAAATGGATGAATTTCATTGGTTGGAAGGGGAGGAAAGATTGGCCGACTTAAGCCCCTTGAAATAACCTTCTTCTTCAGCCAAACTCATCCATTAGAGAGTTTTTCCTGAAGAGAGAGAAGCGGGAAGTTTAAGAAGAGAAAGGCGAGGAAAAATGGGAGAAAAATCCATAGGAAATTACGAAAACATCCCTAAGGTAATTCTACATGTAAATCTTGTATATTGTTGTAATTATTGATTTAAAATGATATAAATAATCATTTTTTTTACTAAAATTTCGTGTTTTGAGGTATACGTATGGATAGATGTGGGTTTAAGCAAGGTTGAAAGTTTAAATTATGTATATTGATTCGATTGGAAACCATATGTATTCAAACTCCTATAACTTTTTGTATATTTATTGGAATTGAATAATTATAGTTGGATATGAAAATAGACTCGTATATGTATAACATATCTGAATATTACGTGAAAATACCAATAAATGAGTCTTTGGTGATAGTTAGAAGTTCATATATCAAATCTTCCCCAAAGGTGTAAGTATGCACACCAGGTGTTCAATGTTTTGCCTGACATAGCAAATGAACCTTAAAAATTATGAAACTTTAATTTTGTATTGTTACATATGTTTATGGATGTTGGGTGAAATATCAAAGGAAGTTATGATGCATAAAAATTATGAAAATTCTTCGAAGTTGACTGAACGATAAAAGAGTCTATAAGGAAGATTTGATTTGTAATAAAGAAATGGACACATCTTGCTCTAGGAAACTTGAAATGATGTGTTGTCTTTTATATTGGGAACCTAATATGATTAGAATCGGATTACCAAGAAGAAATTAAAGTATGTTTGGGATATGGATTGGATATGTTTAATATTTTAACATGAAATTGGATGAGACTTCATTTATGATAAATTATTATAATGGGATGATATGATGCTTATGAGTATGGTCAAGGTTAAGTTATTCTTTGGATTGTTAATATCCTTATGATGATACTAATATTTTAAGACATTATATGTGAAAGGTAAGAAGAACCGATTGAACAAGTGCCCGACAAAGGCAGGGGAAAAGCACACGAAGTGGCCAAGGTGAGTGTACTCGCTGTAAAAAGATGTATTATACATGGCTATGGAGATGATCTGAATATCACTCATGGGTAAGATGTATTACTCATAGTGATGGATAAGATCTAAATATCACTCACTGGTAAGAGATATTATACATGATTACGGATATTATCAGAATATTATTGATTATGCATTTGTTCATTTCGGTTTACCAAAATGGGAGGTTACTCCCCAACCTCAAATGGGGGAGATTTGTCTATTAAAGACAAGTGGTTACTCCTCGACCAGGAATGGGAGAGAATTATCTATTGTAGACAGGATATGTGAATCATGATTCGGATAAGTTGGTCATCTTTATGAATGAGTTGGATAAGTATATAATTGGAAATTATTTATGAATGGGCCGGATAAGTATGCATATATCATCACGGGAATATGATTTATTGCATTTAATTTTATGCAATAGTGTAGTAGTGATGCATTTACTGATCTATTTTTCTCACGGTTACTATGGTTATCTGTTTCAGGTATTGTGATATCACTGCCAAATCTAGGAGTTCGATGGTGTTAGCAAGGTATGCATAAAACCATGTTTGGTCAAACGTAAATGGGGTAATTTAAACCTACTTATTTTTCAGTAAGTTAGAATAAGCATAATTAGCTTAAAAATGTGAAAGGCTTTTAGTTTTATTGATTCATGTTAATAATTGAATAACGATACTCGTGTTTATGATTTGATTTAGGTAATTATGATTTGACTCACTTTGACTTTTATACTTAATTATAAGTAACTGGGTTGGGGTGTGTCAAAGCATTAGCTCTACGAATTGAGGACATGCACAAATTAACTCTCTCTTTCATTATTATTTCACAGGTAAAACAACCCATTAAATGTCTTGCTGCCAAACCACAGGGTTAGCCTCTATAGTAGGCCTAATTAGAAATTATAGGGGATATTTTATCCTAGGCTTTACTAGTAACATGAGTTATGTGTCATCATTGACTGCTGATTTTTGGGCCTTAAAAACTGGTATCGACCTTGCTGTTCATGCATGTATAAGATGTATTGAGATATAAACAAATTGTCAAAATGCATTCAACATGATCTCCAGAAACCAAGCGTACCACCCATTCCATGAGGAGTTACTCCACCCCATCCATGAGGCCCTTTCATAGATTCCACCATGTAGTCTCTTCCCTTTGTTTTCGCGAAGCGAACATGTGTGTTGATGCTCTTGCTGCTTTTTCATTACCTAGTCCATTTTCACTTATTTATTTAGTTTTGTTCCTTGTTTTTTATTTCCTCCTTTATGTCATGATCAGAGTCATTGTACAATAGTTAGGTCAACAATAACAAACATATCATGTAAATTACTTTTTGTTTAAATAAAGCTTCACGTTTGGGAAAAAATGTCTTGCTACCAAAATTGATAAAATACACCAATTAACCCAAAAATTCATCATTTTTAATGGATTAAGCCATTATCATTTCACTTTTACACCACACAACCCTTGGATATAATATTTGTATTATTTTGGAGGTGTTATTGGTGTATTTTTGGAAGTATTGTGAGAGTATATTTTTAGAGCACTCATAGGTATTTTTCTGGAGATTTTCTTGAGTGTATTTTTCTTAATGCCTTGGAGAACATTTCCACATAACTATTTTGGAGGATTTTTTCACTTGAGCTGGGGTTTTCGTGTTTTGTTATTTTGAAATACTATTTAATGCGTGCTTTTCATATATATATGTATAAAAAAAATACACATGTTACGTATTTACACAGTATGCCATTATTTCATGTAAAGATAAAGTATTAAAAGGTAGGTTTTAAACATAGTTTACAAGTTGTGAAATTTTAGAATATGAAGTCTTGATTTTGGAATGAAAACACCAACATTGTGTTAATATTAACACTTTCATGAGAATAAGTGAAAAATTGTATGAAAGAAAAATTCTTAATTTTAACAATAATTTCATAATAAAAGAATTTATGTTTTTATAAGAGAAATACAAAAAAAAATATATTATTTCATGGGGGGTGTATTATATCTTGAAAAGAAATAATAGGGTAAAGGGATGGATATTATAAGTAAAAATAGGTAAATGTGATATTAGTTAACATTAAAATGTTTAAGTGTGAAAAGGGGTATAAATGTGTTAATAATTTTAAAGATTGTGTTAATCCCCATGAGGTGCTAAGTGAAAATAAATAATAATGTGGGTGAAATTACATACAAAATTGGATAATGATTAGTTTACTAAATAAATCCTAAGAAAGGAAAATTTGTAAATTTTGCCTTAAATATGATATCTTGAAAGATAGATACTTTGTTGCACAAGACATTGAAATAAACACAAATACGAAAATAACGGTCCGGGAATGTAAAATGAAAAAATAAAATTGAGTTAGTAAAGGTAAAATGTTTGTTAAACATTTAAATTATGTAGCGAGGACTAAATGGTATAAATGTGTTCAATTGTGTAACAAATAAGGTAGTATTAACCTTGGTTATTGAATTACGGGCAGGGTAAATGTTTAAAGTAAAAAAAAGGAATTCATGCAAATGAAAAAAATGGCGATATGCCGGGTGTTTTTGATAAAAATAAAGGTTGGACCGCATTCAAATGGATATAATGTAAGTGAAAGAGTTTTCCCAAAGGAGTACCGAAAAAAGTTATGGAGGTCCCAAAGCTCTAGTGTGCGGCTTCGACTTAGACACTAAATCACTCGCAAGGGAAGTAATGGTTGCAACATTTATGGCACGCAGTGAAAGTTCGTAAATATAAATGGTATATGGTTAACCCCGATATGTAAAAAGAACTTAATGGAAATATATGGAATTTGTAAATTCTGGAAAAGATAATGATTAATAATTGAATAATCTATAGTAGTTGTAATCCCAAGTTGATATATAAATGAAAACAAATATTTATACACTAGATGCGTGTGTTGGAATAATATTTTTTAGAAAATGCCATGAAAGTAGAGATTTTAAGATGAAAATGGTGATTTCAATAGGAATCAGATAAATACAAATAGATTAATAAAGGAATATACTTTTTCCATATTAACCCTACATATTGATGGATTGAAGGAATGTTTTTATAATAAAATAGTAAAACACAGAATGTCAAGGTAAATAGCTCTTAACCCAAATTAAAGGAAATATTTTTTTGTGTGTAAAACATGGTTAAAGAATACACTGTGTAGTTACTACATGTACATTCGAGCTACTATATGATATTTCATCCTATCCTTTTACGATTCGTTTTTATGTTTCGTTATTATTTGGAACCCCACTGGGTATTGGCTCACCTTGTTCTCTTTGTTATGGCAGGTTAGTTGATATCCCGTCTTTTGAGAGCATTTTGCTAGTAAGTGTTTCTTCTATTTACTTTAACATCTATGATTACACGAACCCGTAGGGTATCTCCTAATGAGTTTCACACTTCTTATTATTTTATTTGTATGCCTGATAAAAGGAACTGCATATTACTCGCTTAATATAATTAATTATAATGGACTAGAAACACTTTCTAGGTTGTTTCATATCATTCCAAACATATTGCAACCGATAGGAATCGGGCTGACCCATGGGTGATCCTCAAATACCGACGGGGCCTTATAGTGAATCCCGCTATACACATAAAATTCTAATTCCAAATTTTTTTGACCATTAGGTTCCAAAGAGTATTGATAAACAACTACAACATCTTGTTCTAAACCAATGTGGGATATGTAAATGAGATATTGAGAGCTAAAAGGATTTCAATCCAACAAACATGTGAATCCCATTTCTATTATTTTTCTTTATCATCTGTATTATTGTGAAAATATTACACACCCACACACGATTTCGAAAAATCCCCCTCACGTATGTTTTGGAAAGATAAATCATCAGACGAGATTTCAAAAAAGTGTGCATAAGCAAAGGTGTCTTTCGATTTAAACCTTTACATATTAAAAATGGTTTTGAATATACTAGAGTAATATTAGTTTTGAAGTCTATTTCTAACAATATCAAACTTACAACCTTACTTGTGTGTATCTCCAAAGCCAACGTACATTACACCAAAAATAATAATTTGGCACACCTTGATATTAGAAATTTGGCACAATTTAAAACTATGCCTAATTCTGGCACGACTTAATGACAATCTGCCACACTTTAAAACAATGCCAAAATTTGGCACTGTTCTTAAGTGTGCCAAAATTGAGTACACTTGGCTAAATTATAAAATGCCCTAAAAAATTTGCACTCACTCACTTTGTGTCTCTCGCTCACTCAGCCCTCTCATTTTCTAACCTTACGCTCGGCTCTTTCTCTGTCACATTTTGGTCACACCTATGACATATCTCTAATCGTCCCGTTCATCTAATCATCACTTGTCTCTCTGTATCATATTCGTTCATTTATCTCTGTTATATCTGTTCTTTTAATCACAGGTTGTCCCTCTCTGTCATCTCCAGTCGTTTAATCGCCTGTTGTAAGAAAAGGGATTCCTCAAATTACACTTACACATCATTCTCTCTCTGCCAAAGGTATTATTCAAATTTTTACTTAAGGGATTCCTCATATTTGCATTTTTAAGGTTTTCTATATACATTTATGAAAGTTTAATATTTTTTTATGAATGTATGATTTTTTGGTACAAATTGAATGTGGAAAATGAAAAAAGACAAATCATTAGTTTCTAGATGGACCATGGATGTTTTAGTGGTAATCTATGTTTTTATGTTCATACCCTTCTAATTAAAAGCCATATTTGTTTTGATTAGTATAGATTATGGAGTTTTAAGAAAATTTAAGTGCTAAACATTCAATAATAATTTAAAAAAACTATTTAAATAGTAAGTAGACACCCCACCAATTTGATGCTAGATAGATCAGCTATTGTGTTGAAAATTTAAGAAAAAGTAAAAAAAACTATTTAAATAGTAAATAGACGTTAATGCTAAACATTCAGTAATAATGTTATACAACTCTGGTGAGAACTCTTGAATTGTCCCATTTTTGGATAGGTTGGAAATGCAAAAGTGTGTATTATACATAATGTTTATGCATGTCCTATTTTGAAAAATTCCATGGTATATCCTTATGTTCTTTGGGTTCATATTAGATTGATGTAGTGTCTTGTGTTTTCTTGGTTTAAAAACTTAAGTAATACATAAACACTCCCAATTTAAGTTATGTACTTGAAGAATTGTAGGGAGATGCTGGCAAATTTTTCCTGATTAGGCCATGGCATGAGACATTATGAATGATACAAAGTATGCATTTTCAAATGGGATAGGACCCTTACCCTGTAGAGGATATGGGAGATTTTGGAAAGAGCATTAACAACTGTATGTTATTATCATATTATTTTTTTTTGCAACAAATATTTTTGTCATGATAGTTTCAGTAAAATGAGCATTCGGGGAGTTGATTATGGATCACTTAATTAAAGGTTAGTTTAATTTATGTTGTATGATAACATCTATATTTTCCAATTTTACATTTAATTATTAATTTTTCATTTCATTTCTTTTGAGGTACACATATAGGATTAGGACAGATGCGGACAAGAGGATTCTCCACAAACTCTTCTTCAACCTATGCCACCTTGCTTCGAAGTACTTCCCTCTAAGGTACATACCTGCAAATATATACACACATATACATATGTGTACATATTATTAATTGGTTGCCTTAATGTGAATTAGGTTTCATTAATTATGAAACGTACTGTGGAGCCTAAGAATTTGGATGGGCTGACTTTGCTCAAGGTAATCATTGTTCGATTGCTGATAAAATCATAGGGCCCTGGTACATTGTCGAAAATTGTGGAGCCATTTTTCTTTACGGCAGGTCATATTAATGGCCTTGTCGGTACTCATGTATACATTCATACTACCATATTATTAAAAGCCTCTTCAACACCAAAACTCACCATCTTATACATTCACACTACCACATCATAAACTATACCACCTAATGTTCATTAAAATCAATTTTACTGGACTTAACTACAGTGAACCGTTCTGACCACTCTACATCCTATCAAATGTTTATGTATGCCTTAGATTTATGGTTTGGTTGATCGGGTTAAATGAATTAGGGTTTGGTTGATTATATGTGTTATTGTTTTGGTCCATTCAAATACTGAATTAATTGTTGTATCATTTTTTTATTAGATTGTCATTTGTTGTTACTAATGGGCGCTCCACCAAACGAGTATGATTACCATTTTAATTTCATTTATTGTTATACTTTAGTATGAGCAGTCTCTCTCGAAAAACGACTTGGATTCCAGTGGGCTACCACGTACTGTAGGAGGCATATATTGATTTAATTTTATTTCAATTTATATTATTTGATTTTATTTTCATATTTAGGACCTTGTATTTTCTATGTAGTTATGGACCTTTGAGGTCTTTGGTCTTGATCGAGGGATATTGAGGGAGGCTGAGGAGCATATATGGCCTTTCTAGAGATGATGTAAGTAGGCTAGCCCCTCGTCGGGTGCTCGTTTATATACTCAAAGTTAGATGATGACTTTTCTAAGTGATTGGACTAATGAGGTGTTATATTTTCTTCTTTCTTTTGTTACTAATCATGTACTTAGTCTTAACTTTATTGTTTGGTTGCATGTTACATTATTTTCGTGGGACATGTTGCGTAAGCATTGGTCCAAGGATAGGACGATCACTCAAATGACTTCTCCATTTCTACTTTGCATAAATGGAACTACAGTCCTCTATCTAAGGGAGAGACTCGTGAGACAATGGGACTAGGGTATGTAGTTGGCAACTTTAGTGGAACTTCCTGTGGGTACGAGAAGATGGAGGCAAATTTAGTCAAATTACATGATTTCTTACTCCGTGTTCATTACAGAAAAGCTGATGCTTGGTACTTTGACGGTGGATGAGGGTCAAGGTTCAAGGGAGGTACCTCTTGCTGTTGTTTCGGTACTATATTCTAAGGGTGCTTCCATTAGTGTTGAGGTGTCATCGAGTCATTCTTTATCTCCTCCTCTAGTCACCAGTCTTGTATTTCAGGCCTTTTTCGTGCCATATCCCAGCCCATAGGCTCATACATGACCTTTATTCATCAGACAATATGTTGTTTTGATACCATATGCTATTTTGATGATGTTGACTATTTTTAATTATGTTCTTGTAATTAAAGTTTTATTGAATGAAGAGTGAGTCTGCTTTCTCCAAACCTTTCTTTGTTATCCCATAGATTTAAGACTAGTTTCTTAGTGACCTAAAGTGGGATAAAGTGAAATAAAAGATTACCCCTTGAAAGGGTGCTGGACCATTGACCAAACCCCTAAGATTCATTTACCCTAGATATTTATTCTTATGATTAATGATAAGCATCTTGTTTCTTTTCATTTATGCAGAATCAATTGCTCTTACTTTATTTGTCAAGCAACACAAGAACTCAACTGAACTTATTATCTATCAGTATTGTTTTGTTGGTTGTCAAACTAAAATTTGTAGATAGGCTATCAGTATTGTTGTATTTTGGTATTCTTTTCACATCTTTAGATTAAACAGAGACTTATGTAATGATCTATGGTTTGAATTCTAGCCTAATAATTCTGTTGCTACACTTTATTGAACATGTTTGGCCATGTCCCTTTATTGGGAATATTCAAGATAGAGTCTCCAATGCCACCAAAAAGATGGATGAATATGGTTCATGAATTGTAATCTACACTCCTTTATGCACACGTTAGTACTATATATGTGTTATCTTGCAACTCATATTGACTTGTGGCCTATGAATGTTTAATGTACAGTTTTTCATGGATAACTGATTTCAAGTGCTAGAAACACACTCACATGTCTGTTATATCTCATTTACATCGTGGTTTCCTTTGCTCTACCTTCCTCTGTGTTACTATAACTGACCCCAACTACTACTGCCTATACGTTTCTACTACTGTTGCTGTGTTTGTGCTATTGCCTCATCATACATACTTCTATCTTTATGTTATTACTGTGACAATACACACCTGCTACACCATTTTAAATTCCCTCACCACCTGCTATTCCATTTTGAATCAACATTTGACTAGTATGGACCCTATTGATGATGTTTATCCTGATGAATATGCTCATTTTTATGGATTGATCATTTGGGCAAACACTTGGTCCATCAACTGAATAATGTGGATACAACTGAGTCTTATACTTCTCATTATTGGATTAGAATGAGTCTTACACTATTGTACTCCCACCTCGATAAACCAAAAATTTAGCTCATAACTATTGACATCGGATCTGAAGATTTTGATTTCTGAATTCTGTAAGTTTTCGTGCAGTCCCTTGAAATTTTAGATTGTTGGAGGAACTTTAACATGGCACAAAGGGTATTGGGGATGGCACTATGAGCTATGGAATGGATGTCATTGATGACATTTACATGCAATCTTGGACAGGAACCATCACTGGTCCTCATAATGTAATCCCCCCTCTTTTTAATTGCTTTTTCAAATCTTTCAATGACTCTTTTTTTATTATATATGTTAAAAGTATGATAATAATTTTTTTGTTTCAATCCGTACATAAGGGTCGTATTTATCAGTTGAATCTTTTTGTTGACAAAGACTACCCTGAGAAGCCAACGATTTTGTAAGATCAGCTTATCAAGTACTTTTAATTTGTACACGAGATTGTTGATATGCATTAACTTTATGTTTTGGTGGTTTACATCTTTTACACCCCTGTATAAGAAGTTTTCTTTGGTACAATAAATTTTCTTATTTTTTAAGTTCAAAATCTTGACAGAGTGTGTGAATCCTACCTGTAATAAATTGCTTTAGTTGCATCTTTGTATATATAATAGCCTTTATTGTTACATATGTCACATTTGCAACATTATGGGTTTGCAGATCATGATGTGTACATAAAGAATAAATAGAATCCAACTGTTTTAGTAAAATAGGTACGGAAAATAGTGAAAAATACACCTTGACATTATTTGGTAAATTAGGAATTTAAGTTGGTCTGTTGCATATACATCATATTGAATAGTTATTACGTTTAGTTTTCCTTCATTCTGGTATCGCGTATGTCCCTTCGTTGGGATGCTTCTAAGTAGTCCTTCATAGCTTACCCGTAAGTGTTTATTCTTCTCATTATTAAAATATGTGTGTGCTCATTTTATTCACGCTACTACTGAATCTTGTGATTATGATATCCATTCACAGGTACAACTTTAATTATATTTTCTCGGCAATAATGTTTGATTAGTGGACCGTATTACGAGTTCATGTGCCAATCAACCTCAATTGACTGCTTAGCCAAGTACCAGTTTGATTTTAATGCATGCATACACAAAGGTTGATCACTTTCCTCTCCTTTTGTATTTGTTTATTTTATTAGGCCGCATTACTGTCCAGGATAGTAGTTATTATTTATTAATAGGGTAGTTGAATATTCTTTGGTGTAATGGTTAATGTTTAGAATTGAAGGCTTAGGTTTCAACTCAAACTTTTAGGTTTGATCTGGATAAATATTTTAGAATTGTATGAGTTTTAAAAACATGTCGTTAAAAGGGTTAAAGCCCAAACCAACCCCCTAAAGGCTTCGTAAGTGGCATGAAAACCTCGCACGGTACCAATATAACTTGTAGAAATTGACCACATAGTCACAGGTCTCCCGATTTAAGAATATGATGATAATTTGAAAATATCTAGATTAGGCTTAAAAACATGCTGTTACAGGGTGAAAACCCAAATCAATGCCCAAACGGCCTCGTAAGAGGGACTAACACCTCGCATGGGATCAATGTCACTCTTAGGAATGACCGCGTAGTCGTGGAACTCCCAGTTTGAGAATATGACGATAATTTAAAAATATCTCGATTACACTTAAAAACTAGCCGTTAAAGAGTAAAAACTCAAACCAGTCCCCAATGGCCCCATAAGAGGCATGGACCCATGGGACTAATGTAACTTGTAGGACCTAATCACATTATCATGGGTCTCCCAGTTTGAGAATATGACGATAATTTGAAAATATCTAGATTAGGCTTAAAAATAAGTCATTAAAAGGGTGAAAATACAAACTAGTCCCGAACGACCCCGTAAGAGGCATGAACACCTCACATGGGACCAATGTAACTCATAGGAATTGACCGCATAGTCACATGTCTCTCGATTTGAGAATAGGATAATAATTTGACAATATCTAGATTAGTCTTAAAGATAAGTTATTAGAGGGTGAAAGCCCAAACTAGCCCACAAATGGACCCGTAAGAGGCATGAACACCTCGTACGGGACAAATATAACTTGTAGGAACTGACCGCATAGTCATGGGCCTCCCGATTTGAGAATATGACGATAATTTAAAAATATTTAGATTATGCTTAAAAATATGCCGTTTGAGGGTGAAAACTCAAACCAGTCCTCAAACGGCCACATACGAGGCACTAAAACCTCACATGGGACTAATGTAACTCATAGGACTAGACCACATAGTCACAGGACTTATGGTTTGAGAATATAATAATAATTGTAACTCGTATATGCAATTTTTCAGCTTGAATAAGATTTTTTTTTAAAAATTACTTGGTTATTAATATCATCTCTTTTTTGTATTCTTTTTTTTTACAGGATAACATTTTATTGTTAGCTTTTATCCACGAGAAACACACAAAGAAGTCAATGGTTTACAATAAAGGGATTATTTATTTAATATCGTTAATATTCAAGATTTTATTTTTTTGTGTTATGGCCGTGCGGGCTTTTGTAGTTTTATTGTTAACTTTTATGGATGTGCGGGATTTTGTAATTTTATTGTTATATTTTATGGCCGTGTGAGCTTTACATTACGTAGGTTTTATATTAATAGGTTTTAGAATGTCCAAAAAATAGAGGAATCTCTTCCTATTTTTTTTTGTCTGTGAACTATTAAGAATTGTAATATTTTGAAGCTTGTATGTACATTAGTTTATCAACAACGTGTGAGATTCGCAATTTGTGAATTTTCTTGTTTTCAAATAATTTTTTTCTTTGATCCAAAAATTTGGCATAGTTCAAAACCGTGCCAAAAGTGTATCAAATTTTGGCACGGTTTTAAACTGTGTCAAAAGTGTACCAAAATGTACTCAATCTGGAACAATTATAAACTATGCCAAAAGTGTGCCAGAAATATCAAATTCAAGCACGGTTTAAAAATGTGCCAGAAGTGTTCATGTTTGGCCACATCTGGCACATTTTAAACTATATTAGAAAAAAAGGCCATTTTGGAACACCTGATTCTGGCACAGTTCAAAATCGTGCTAGATTTAATTTGGCACAGGTTTAAACCATGCCAGATTGTTATTTTTGGTGTAGTGATATTACGATCATATTCTTCTATCCCTGTGTGGTGAATGCTTTGGGGGATTTGACCAAAATTACTATAAGTAACCCCACTTCCAGATCTATATAGGTAATATTATTGAGGATACTCCTTTAACTAGGTACCCCATTTAACATGGAGATATATATTTCATTAAGCGTTATAACTAATTTAACCTTAACTTGCTTTAGGATATCATGTTTCGTAGGAATGGACTTGGAGTAAAATCAAGTTCTTAACAAATAAAATGGTTCGACCCATTTCACTTGAGAATTTTTATCACCCTTTGAACGTATTTATTGGGATTTCGAGCCTATAGGTAAATCTACAATCACAAATGACAATTGTATAAGGGATTTAGTCCCATCTCATTTGAGGTGGGTCACACAATTTCTCTTGCCAATCCTTTCATCAAAGGATCAAACAACTTCTCCTCATATGATATATGTTCCACTTTTACAACACAAATAGAGATAAAAAAACTCTCTAATAGTATTGTGCTTATGATGCACGTATCACCTCATGTCATTATAATAACGATTCTATACCTTTTCATTAGCCACGATGCTATTACAATGTATAAGAACAACTTGTATTGATCTTTCCTATGATGGGATATCTGACACAAAATTTTATAACTGCCCTACCTCCTCAATACATATATCAAGTGCTATCATATTCAACTCCATAATTGACTGAGTTAAAATATTATATCTTTTAGACTTTGATGAGACTGCACCACCAACTATACTAAAAATTTATCCATCAGTGACCTTTGAGTCATCTGACAAGGTGTTCCAATAATTTCGGTAAATCCTTCAAAGACAATGGGAAACTTTCGATAATGTATTATCCTTCAAGAATAATGGGAATCTTTCGATAATGTATTCCAAGGTTCATTTTTCTTTTTCATATAGTTCAATAGGTATCATAACAAAGTCTATTAATGATGTTCACATCCTCACTATGTTAAACATTATCACCAGTGTTCTTGAAGAAATATGCACTAGGATCAAATGGAGTACTAGAAGGTTACAATTAAATTAATTGTATTTCTTTAGAATTTTATCAATATAATGATATTTGTCCAATAAAGTCCCCTTTCAAACCTAGTAATTTTAATTTTCAAAATTGCACTACCTTTAACTCAATCTTTCATGTCAACATAACATGGATTTAAAATTATCCACGTCAGGAATATTGTATCCAAATATAACCAATTCGTTCACATATAGACATACAATAGTGAAAATTTGAAGTACACTATATAGCTGACTCACTTCAGTCTGCACTATTTAGGAGCCTAAACTAGTTTGAAAAGAGAGACAAAATTGAGTCCCTCTTTTAATACATCATAGCCTCTTCAAGTATTACATCATCAGCAGCAAAGATCAAAGTCAAACAAGTAGAAAATCATCACACTCAACACATAAGATTGCATATTTTATCATATTTCATATTTCATCTCATATTTGATTGGCGTGTCTTGAATTGAATTGAAATTAATTTTCTACAATTTTTAGAAATTTTCAAACAATTAAAATTTATTCTTAAAATAATTAAAATAGGGTTTTAAATTGTTTATGGTTTAAAGTTGTATTTTATAAATTCCTAAAAGATGGTTTGGGTAGAATATAACACCGACATAAAATATTATGGTTAAAAGTTGGATTTCTAAAACTCCAAAAACACACATTATTCAACTGATGAAAGCTCTACACGTGTGTACACTTGATTGGCTCAATGTGTAATTATACTCACATTATTTGTACTTCATCTTGACCATTGGATCTGAGTTATCAATGGTGTGCATGCGCTATTTTATAATCCTTGTGCATCTCGTTTTAACCAATCAGTGTTTAGATTTGTGCGGTCATTTATTAGCCATACGATTTGAATTCTAATAGTTAGTTTAATCCCAGTAGTCTATTTACCTTTGACCATCCAGACCCTTCTAAGCTAAGTATAAATATAGGTCCTTGGGTCCCCATTTGAAGACTTTGGCAACTTCATCAACTGAGATAAAATAGAGAGAAGAAAGAAAATAATATTTGGATCAAGTTCTCCATGTGAAGTTAAATAATTTTCAAAAATTATGCATGGAGAATTCCAAATGTCACTTATTAGTGACCTTCAACACTTTTTAGGTCTTCAAGTTAAGCAAAAGGATGATGGGTTATTCATATCGCTGTCTAAATACACAATAGAATTAGTGAAAAATCTGATTTAGATAATGCTAAAGTTATGAGGACTCCCATGAGCACCTCTACGAAGCTATCCAAAGATGAAATTGGGAAACCTGTAGATCCTACTCTATATAGAAGTATGGTAGGCAGTTTTTTATACCTAATAGGTTCTCGACCCGATAACATGTATGCTGTTTGTGCACGTTACTAATGTGCACCTAAAGAAAGTCACCTTATCAGCATTAAACAAATAATGAACTATGTTAAGGGAACTATAAACCTAGATATATGGTACACAAATGACACCACAAGCTCAATTATAGGATACACTGATGCTGACTAGGCCATCTGCTCAGATGAAAGAAAAAACACTTCCCGTGATTGTTATTATATAGGTAACAACTTAGTAGGTTGGAGTAGTAAATAACAAAACTGCATGCTCTTTCCACAGACGAATCAGAATATATAATGGCAAGAAGTTGTTGCGCTAAATTATTGTGGATTAAGCAAATGCTTAGCAACTACAACATTAATAAAGAAAAGCTAAATTTATATTACGATAACAAAAGTGCGATCAATAGCTCTAAGAATCCTATTCAACATTAGCATACTAAACATATTAAAATATGACATCATTTTATACGTGAACTTGTTGAGTCTAAAGAATTAGAGATAAACTAGTTACCCACCGAACATCAACTTGCTGAATTGTTCACCAAACCTTTGGAGAATTTATGTTTTGAATCTTTAAGGAAATCCATAGATATGATTTTACTTGAATAGATATCTATCACCTATTATATCCTCCAGTTGCTTTCACGTTTACAATTAGTCTTTAAGGATATAGAACATGATCGTTTGATAAATGAAAAAGACGCCTCATATCTCTATTTTATGTAGGAGACCCTTGAGGTGACCTATTGATTGATTTATGTTGATAAAATGCTTGTTATATTCAATATATGTTTTCACCCTTTGTCCAATTGATACAAAAAAGGGTAGAGTTATTTGAGTCCATCATGACATTTATTATAAAAAACTTGACTAATTATTGATCTTTGTAATAAGTTGTTGTTTTATTTTTCAGGAATCAGTACCATCAGATATATTTAGGGTATTGGTCTTTTCATTGTTGAGTTATGTACTTTTTGATTTCTAGGAAACGGGTTAGTCAGAATTTTTGTATAGGAATAAGTTTTTCTTATTTTTTTATCCCTACGAGTGCTAGATGACTCCAAGGAGATTTTGTCCCTCATTTTCAAAGGGGGAGATAGTTATTTGAGTCCATCAGGAAAATTATTATAAAAAACTTGACTAGTTATTGATGAAATAAGTTGCTATTTTATTTTTCAGGAATCAATACCATCATATATATTTAGGGTATTGGTTTGTTTATAGTTGAGTTATGTAATTTTTTATTTCTAGGAAATGGGGTTGTTAGAATTTTTGTATAGGAATAAGTTTTTCCTATTTTTTTAATCCCTACGAGTCCTAGATGACTTAAAGGAGATTTTGTCTCTCATTTCCAAAGGGGAGACTGAAGCACATTATATAGTTGACTCATTCGAGTTTTCACTATATAGGAGCCTCAACTAGTTTGCAAAGATAGACAAAATTGAGTCCCTCCCTCAATACATCATAGCCTCTTCAAGTACTACATCATCATTAACAATGATCAAAGTCAAAAAGGTAGAAAATCGACACACTCAACACATAGGATTGAATATTTTATCATATTTCATCTGTGTTGAATTGAAGAGAAATGAATTTTCTATAATTTTTAGGAATTTTAAAACAATAAATCTATTCTTAATATAATTATAATAAGGTTTTAAATTATTTTGGGGTTTAAAGTTATATTTTATAAATTCCTAAAAGAGGGCTTGGCTAGGATACAAAACCGACATAAAATATTGTGATTTAATGTTGGATTTCTAAAACTCTAAAACACGCCTTTTTGAATTGATAAAAGCTCAACACGTGTGTATATTGGATTGGCTTAATGTGTGTTTGTTTATACTCACAATATTTTCACTTCATCTTGACCATTGGATCTCAGTTATCAATGGGCTGCATGTGCTCTTTTATAATCCTTACGCATCTCATTTTATACAATAATAAGTGTTTAGATTTGTTCATTCATTTATCGGCCATACGAATGAATTCTAACCATTAGTTTAATCCTATCCGTCCTTTTATCGTCGACCTTCCAAACCCTTCTAAGACAAGTATAAATATAGGTCCTTGGGTCCCCATTTGAAGACTTTGGCAACTTCGTCAACTGAGAGAAAAAAGAGAGAATAGAGATAAAAGAGAAAATAAAGTAGAGACAAAATATTTTCGTACAAAAACTCTGTCACTTTTTTTTCTTCAAAATAATTTTTAGAAGTTAGGGTTATCTGTAATCCTCATAGTTTAAATCTCTTTCGCAACAACCTCACATGCAAATGATCTCCTTTATTTTTAAAAAGTTGAAGATCTAAAATCAAAGTGATACAATTCACGTTTGTTAGGTCTTAGATTGTTTGATTTCATTTTGAGAAATGATATCTTGTTGGAGATTGTTTGTAAACTATTTTAAAATCATTTTTATCCATCATCTCTCATTTTTTGTTAAACTGAAATCATGACTTGCATATTTCAAATCTGAGAAGATTTTTCACTTTGAAAAATTGTGTTTATAAATAAGTTCTAAGGATCTAAGTTTTCAAGATCCTAAAGGCCTTCAGATCTTGAATTTTTTTGTTCAAAAAGAATAAGTCTAATTTCAAAAGTGTAAAAAGGATCGCATATTTAGATTTGTTATAATTCATAGGATCCGTATGTAATTAAGTGTGTGTGAGTACATGAATGGCATTTTAGGCACTTCACTAACAATACTGTCACCCAAAATCACTAAAATGTGTTGTTGGTTGAGATATTTTTACTATTGAGTCGACATCTTGCGAAAGGAGAAAGGAAGCAGAGCGAGGAACAAAGAAAGGACAAGTTCAGTACCTTAAGGAAGTCAGAAAGAATACCATTGATGAGTGGAATCCCAGTAGGTATATTTCTGGACTTAGAATATGAACTATTTGTATGATTTGTTGTATGCTTGTAACCGATTTTTTTTAGTGGATTTTGATTTTGTGGCGTAGAGGTCACCGTGCATGTTTCCCCAATTGGGTGGGGTTTTATCACGTAAAAAATTGTTATTTCTTATGTGTGACATTTAATTCTCCATTATTACATTTTGCAAACATAGACTAAGGTTTATTCTAAAACCTATTTTGAAGAGACTTAAATATTTTGTTCGACAAATTGTTTTAACACATCTTGTGTTCTTGTTAAGATTTTTATAAGAATTTCTTCAAAAGGTATATTCGAAACATATTAAACCATTTTTACTTTTGTTAAAATAACTTAGTGATTTTTTTAAAATATTAATTTCATATATATAAGAAATGTATTTCTCAATTTTATTAAATTCAAACCCATTACATAAGACTAAGCTATTAAATTTATCATACCATTGATTAGATGTCTGGTTTAATCCAAAAATATTATCAAATTCCAACTCATTATTTTATTGACAAGAAATAATAAATTCTTTAGGTTGGTGCCTGTAAACAACTTCTTTTAATTCACCATTTTATAAAGAAGTTTATCATCCATTGGGTGCACATAAAAATTACGGCCTTGGAAATTTTTTCGGACCTCCCCTCTTTGATTGAATCAATTTTCCTTACTGGATAGTAAGAAAAATTCCTTTTATCCAAGGGACATTGGGAGATGATGTCTAGGAAGAAATTGAAAATGGATATTACTATCCAGCTAAGCCTTTTGTAAAAGGTAATACTGAAAGGATTAAAAAGATGCTCAATGAGTTTTCTAAGGAAGAAAAAATTGTCTCCTTAAGTTATAATAAGGGGGAAAATGCTATATTCATGTCTATTAATGAGAACAAATTCAAACGCATATCTATTTGCACTACATCTAAGGAAGCCTGGGACACGTTAGTCACTGCTCACGAAGGTGATGAACGTGTTAAGGCAACCAAAACACAAATGTTAATACAACAACATAACACCCTTCTTATGCATAAGACTGAGACCTTTAACGAATTCTATATTAGGTTGAATAACATTAATACAAAACTTCATGCAAATAGAATCTTGTATAATAGGAAAGAAATACTGTTAAAAATTCTAAGGTCCCTTCCCCCTAAGTTTGATAACAAAAGGTATGAAATTGAGGAGGTAGATGATCCATTTCTGAGCAAACTTAGGGCTGTAGAAATGGAACTTGAGTTTAAAAAGCATCTTTCTAATAATCAGAAAATATAGTCCAATTCTAATGTAGTATTTTAGTCTAAAATGATTTCACCTTAGTTAGTCCTGCCAAATGTAGACTTGGACTATGATGAAGATTGTGATTTAGAGAGTTTGGATAACCAGATAGACCTTATGTCAATACAGTTCAAGAAAATTTTAAAGTTTAGAAACACTATTTCTTCTAAACAAGGGAAGGCTGGATATCAAAATAACTCTAATAACACGCCTCATGAGGGAGACCATGACAAACAAAACACAGAGAGCAATAACATACCTGAAAAAGACTTTAGAAACACTCAATGCTTTAGATGTGGTAAAAAGGGTCACATAGCTTCTAATTGTAAGGTTAAACTGAATAAATCTACTAAATCCAACTCAAGTGAGACTTGGGATAACTCAAGTGACTTTGAAGAAGATGAGCCTGAATCTTCCAACTCTTTTGACCCTTGCATGTCTTTCTTTGCAAAAATTGTTTATTCTGATGATATGTCTATGAACACAAAGCTGAACTTGATGATATCATGCCTAGTACTGTTATGTGTAATGAGGTTTTGCCTACTTCTAGTCTATCTTCTCTTTTCTTAGATAATACAAATGTTGTTCATATTGCTATTAATAGTTCTTCGACGATGTGTGTGAGTCAAAGTGTTTGTACTGATGATGAATTGAATGGGTGTGTGAGTTAGATAAATGAAGGGCTAGGGGATAACTCACACACTGCACTTAATGAGTCCGGCAATGATGATCTCCCTGACATTCACACACTATACACTAAGACTCTTAGGAAGAGCACTAAACTGGAAAAAATAGTTAAGGACTTAATTGAAAAGATAGATTCTTTAAGACTATTGGTGAAATAGAATGCGTAGGACTATACAAATTAGTGCCTAGCCTATGAAATGAAAAATAAATGTTCTGTTGAAAAAATTAAAGAACTTTCTGAATCAAATGAAGTTTTGGAAAATAAATATAAGGCAAATTTGATAGAATTGGAAGAATCAAAATAAAAAGGTTCAACTGTCTTCAAGAAATTTTCTAAATTTGAAAATAATTCCAACTGTTTTGAAGACTGTGTTGCTTCAAGCAAGACCAATTCTGAATATAAAACTGGGTTAGGATTTAATCAGAAAACTAAGGCATAAACTAAAACTTTTCAACATGTGCAATTTGTTTCTTTGGAAAAGACCGGATGATCTACGTCCTGATTTTCAAACCTTAAAGAAAGATTTTGAAAATAAGCAAAAGAGGCTAGATAATCTGATGGAAAACTATCCTAAGCCAATAGTTGAACCTAAGGCTAAGTATGTTTTCCCCATACTAGGCAAGGAGATTATTCATTTAAACCTGTTGCAGTTATACATAAGACCAATGTCCAGTAAATAGATAAACCCTTTTTTAAAGATTTTCAAAATGTCAACAAACCGTCTAGCCTCTAATACTGTTCCTATTGTGATGTTTATGAACACTATCTCGCCGAATGTTTAAAAAAAAGACTATATAAAGCTATCTATAATTAACCAGTTTATACAAACTTTAACTATTCTATGTGGAGCTGGAATAATTATGAATCGGAAGAAAATATCTCGTGCTAAGAAGAGATCTAAGAGAAAAAAATCCTAGATCTGTTTCTAAACCAAAGGCTGATAAACATTTTAAAACTAGAGAAATTTGGGTTAGAAAGGACGATCTAATACCTAACATTGCCACTAGTGCTTTAAAAGCTGAGAACACTGCATCTGGTTGGTACTTAGACTCTGGATGCTCCAAGCATATGATCGGAGATGCTACTAAATTAATCGACAAGACTAACTTCTTAGGAGGGAATGTTTTTTAAGAGACGGAGCATTGGCTCAGATCATAGTCAAAGGAACACTCCAAGAAAAAGGACTCCCCACTCTCAAAGATGTCCTACTAGTAAAGGTCTTAAATCTAATTTGTTGAGCATATTTAAATTTTTTGACTCCAATCACACTCTCACATTCTCAAAAATTGATTGCAAAATTTTAAATGAGAATTGTGATTGTATTCTTATAGGTTAGAGGACCCCAGATAACTAGTACACAGTAAATTCCAGAAATGAGACCTGTAGGTTAGCCAGACTTGATGATAATGAAATATGGCATAATCATTCGGGTCACATTAAATATGATAATCTTGAAAAATTGAGCTCTCAAGATATAGTTAGAGGTTTACCAAAAATAAAACTAGTTTCAAATGTTGTTTGTGGGCCGTGTCAGGAAGTAAAAATGATTAAATCTGCTCACAAGGAAGTTAAAGATATTCTAACAACTAAACCTTTAGAGCTAATCCACATGGATCTTATGGGTCCTTCACAAACTGTGAGTCTTTGTGGTAACAATTATATTTTAGTCATTGTGGATGATCTTACTCGATTCACTTGGGTAGAATTTTTAAAACAAAAATCTGACACATTCTGAGAATTTTTCAAAATATTCTTAAGAATCGAGAATGAAAAAGACACCCAAGTTAATCTAATATGTATTGATAGAGGAGGTGAATTTAAGGACTCGGGCATAATAGAGTATTGTAATTGTTATTGTTATCAGCATAAGTTCAGTGCTAAATATTGTAATGGTGTTGCCGAGCCTAAAAATTGCACAATCCAGGAAATAGACAGGGTAATTATACATGCTAAGAACTTGCCAAAATACTTTTGGGTTGAGTCAGTTCACACAGTGTGTCATATCATCAACCGGGTCTATCTTCGAAAAACTACAAAATAAACCTCCTATGAACATTGGTATGGTAAAAGGCCCAATCTAAACCATTTTCAAACCTTTGGGAGTACGTTCTATGTTTGCAAAGACAGAGAACACCTGTCTAAGTTTGAAACTTGTGGTGACAAAGTCATATTTTTGGGTTAGTCCTCTAACGATAGGGCTTATCTCATTTATAATTTGCGTACCAAAGTAATCATGGAATCGATAAATGTGATCGTGAATGACACTAATGTCGAAAGTAAAGAACAAGGACCAATTATCGTGGAAGAGTCTGAAAACTATTGTATCTATGACTCTCTAGAGATAATTGATCCTTTACCAACTGAGACCCCTAAAGTACCTAACTGGGTTTCTAAATATCATCTTATAGATAATGTTATTGGTAACCCTGATGAGCTAGTGCGTACAAGATCTTAATTACGTAATATTGCCCATTTTGCGTGCTTTATTTCTCTAGTAGAACTAAAGAATGTAAATGAAGCACTTAATGACTCATTTTGGATAGGTGTTATGTAGGAAGAGCTAGTCCAATTTAAAAGTCATGTTATGTGGAATCTTGTACCTAGGCCAGAAAATAAAAGGGTTATTGGCACTCGTTAGATTTTTAAAAATAAAACAGATGAATCTGGGAAGATAATTCGAAATAAATCTAGATTAGTTGCCCATGGCTACTCTCAATTTGGAAGAATAGATTTCGAGGAGACTTTTTACCCAGTTACTCGCCTCGAGTCTGTTCACTTACTCTTGGCCATAACTTGTCACTTACAATTCAACCTTTATCAAATGGATGTAAAATTTTCCTTTCTAAATGGTATTTTGATGGTGGAGATCTACGTTAAATAGCCGAAAGGCTTTATCGATCCTCATTATTCAAACCATGTGTACAAATTGAAAAAGGTATTATATGATTTAAATCAAGCCCCTCCGGCTTGGTACGAACGCCCATCGACCTTTTTAATCAATAAAGGTTTTCAATGTCGCGACAATGACCAAACATTATTTGTTAAACATTTTAACAAACAGGTCTTAATTGCTCAGGTATATGTTGACGACATTATATTTGGATCAACTTCCCCATCTGAAGTTAAAGAATTTTTAAAAATTATGCATGGGAATTCCATAAGTCACTTATGGGTGAGCTTCAGGAAGTTGTTGTGCTCAATTATTATGGATTAAACAAATACTTAGTGACTACAACATTAACGAAGAAAAGCTAAATTTATATTGCGATAACAAAAGTGAGATCAATAGCTCTAAGAATCCTGTTCAACATTAGCATACTAAACATATTAAAATAAGACATCATTTTATACGTGAACTTGTTGAGTCTAAAGAATTAGAGATGAACTATTTACCCACCGAACATCAATTTGCTGACTTGTTCACCAAACCTTTGGATAATTTATGTTTTGAATCTTTAAGGAAATCCATCGATATGATTATACTTGAATAGATATCTATCACCTATGATATCCCCTAGTTTCTTTCATGCTTATAATTGGTCTTTGAGGATATATGGCAGGTCGTTTGATAAATGACAAAAGATGCCTCCTATCTCTATTTTACATAGGAGACCGTTGAGGTGACATTTTGATTGATTTAGGTTGATAAAATGATTGTTATATTCATGTGGTGTTTTTCACCCTTTATCCAATTGAGACAAAATGGGGGAGAGTTATTTGAGTCCATCAGGATTATTATTATTATTATAAAAAGTGGACTAATTCTTGATCTTTGCAATAAGTTGGTGTTTTATTTCTCAGGAATCAATACCATCAGATATTATGTACTTTTTGATTTCTAGGAAATGGAGTAGTCAGAATTTTTGTATAGGAATAAGTTTTTCTTATTTTTTTATCCCTGCGAGTCCTAGATGACTCCAAGGATATTTTGTCTGTCATTTTCAAAGGGTGAGATAGTTATTTGAGTCCATCAGGACAATTATTATAAAAAACTTGACTAATTCTTGATCTTCGAAATAAGTTGCTCTTTTATTTTCAGGAATCAATACAATCAGATTTTTTTAGGGTATTGGTCTATTCATAGTTGAGTTATGGACTTTTTGATTTCTAGGAAATGGGATAGTTAGAATTTTTATATAGGAATAAAATTTTATTATTTTTTTTAATTCCTACGAGTCCTAAATGACTCAAAGGAGATTTTGTCTCTCATTTCCAAAGGGGGAGATTGAAGAACACTATATAATTGACTCATTTGAGTCCTCATTATATAGGAGCCACAACTAGTTTGGAAAGATAGACAAAATTGAGTCCCTCCTTCAATACATCATAGCCTCTTCAAGTACTACATCATCATCAACAAAGATCAAAGTCAAAACGCTAGAAAACCAACACACTCAACACATAGGATTGAAAATTTTATCATATTTCATCTGTGTTGAATTGAATTGAAACGAATTTTCTATAATTTTTAGGAATTTTAAAATAATTAAAATATATTCTTAATATAATTATAATAGGGTTTTAAATTATTTTGGGGTTTAAATTCCTAAAGGATGGTTTGGGTAGAATATAAAACTGGAATAAAATAATGTGGTTATAAGTTGACTCAATGTGTGTTTATTTATACTCGCAATATTTGCACTTCATTTTTACCGTAAGATATCAGTTATCAATGGTTTACATGCACTCTTTTATAATCCTTGTGCATCTCATTTTATACAATAAGTGTTTAGATTTGTGCGATCATTTATCAAAAATACGATTTGAATTTTAACCATTTAATCCTATCCATCTGTGACACCCTGCTTAGAATAATAACGGGTGGCCAACCCTATACTAAAATAATCAGGAATCTCTAGTGGATCATTCTCAGCATCTACTGACGATTCTAAAATAAACACGACTGACAACCCATTACCACAAAAGAGGGTGTCAATTTTTTTTCTTTTTAAACATTATTAAAACAAGCTATGCAACAACTAACTAGCGACATAACAACTATATATGATAAGAGACGCACACATGCTCAAATGATAAAAAGGAGACTAATAAAAGAGTACAACACAATTGTGACAACCCGCCTAATAAAATACCGGGTGATCACCCCTATATCAAATTAAAACAGGAGTCTCGTATGGATCCTTCTTAGCATCACTGTCGAAAATCCATTTAATTACTAATAACCTATTAGGCCGGTGTCAAAATTTTACTTAACTACTCTTTATAAACAACTATAAATAAAACATCCACACAGTTTATGCGTAAATGAAACTGAAATGAAATAGAATAACCGAACACTCGATTAAAATATACAACCACATCGAATGCCATTCTAAACGAATAAATAAATGCAATTGAGACATTGGTCCGAATGTTTATACAGTACCTCCTATCTAGAGTACAATGACAGAAGCTTCTATCGAGAACCTACACCCATCCACAGCTGCTGCAGCTGACGTATGACTCGAAAGAAGTGTCATCCAGGCATCCCTGTGTCTGGACACCTATGTCACACACACACACACACACACACACACACACACACACACACACATATATATATATATATATGTATGTATATATATATAATAAGAGAGAAAAAATAGATAAACGGGTCAGAGCCCGAGTTTTGAAAATATTTAGCAAGTGCATAAATGCCTTATTTTTAGAAAAAGGTTTTATCTCATATTTAAATTTGGTATCACACTCCCATGAGATACCCCTCACCTATCTTCTAACAGTACACTCCTAGTGCATTTCTCTATACATCCTAGTCAAGCTACCCTGCTAAACTAGTCTATCACCCAACTACTATCAACCCTAGATAGTCCAAGTACTAAGGGATAAACTTCTCCCCAGTCTCAACACAATGCCATGTTCGTGCGTGGGGTGTCTCGCAGAGCGAAATCCAAACAAGGAACCCCCCCGATACACTACTGCGCGGCAAGGTCGATCATCGAGATCCATTAGACCCTCAATAAATAACTTATATACATATACATACACCATATAAGAAATGTTAATATTAGAGCAATAAGGATTAAACTTCTCCCCAGTCTCAACACAATGCCATGTTTGTGCGCTGGGTGTCTCGCAGAGCGAAATCCAAACAAGGAACCCCCCCGATACACTACTGCGCGACAAGGGTGATCGTCGAGATCCATTAGACCCTCAGTACTTAGTTTATACATACTCATTATTATATATGCTTATCATGTTACACTTCCGGAAATATCTCCCGGAATGAGAATTCATTTACTTAATTTTTATTTTTCTCTCAAAACTTTCCATTTCCTTTCTTATATCCAGGAAATGTATTTAAAAGCCAACTCATTATCATGAATTTCTATGACGAATCATATAACTTTTTAAAAGTCAGTTTTATTATCATAAAAATGCTTTTCTGTTCCATAATATCCCATTTCCCTTCTTTCATCCAGGAAATGTATTTAAAAGCCTTTTTTATTATCATAAAAATGTTTTTTCTATATCACATGCTTCCATTTCCCTTCTTCCATCCGGGAAATGTATCCGAAGCCAAATCGTTTATCCCATTTCCCTTCTTCCATCCGGGAAATGTATTTAAAGGCAATTCATTATCATGAATTGCTTTAACATATCTAAGACCGTCCCTCCGGGTTTCCCCACTGAACGCGCCCCTAAATGGCTATAATCTTCCAGGGCCTGTCAAATAAGACAACTTGCGAACCTACCGAACCTCGGGAAGCGGCCATATGCCTGCAGGAGAGTCATAACCACACCCATAATTACCTCACTAGCACAGTAAAACATATAATAATCGCCCATATGGCCTATGAATATATCCACCCTCCATTCATTAGTCAGGGGGCTTCATCACACGCGCGCAAGTTCCCATTATAGCATTTAGAGAGGTGTGTATCCATAAATTATCATTTATGAAAATCATTTCTTTTCCCACTTGAAAACATTCATTTTTATATTTTCAAAAGTCATTTACATCATATCATATATATACTTTATTCTCATAGTATATACATATACCATATATTCCTCCTCAAATATATATAAATGACCATATTTGCCGATCACATCTAGCGATGACTAATAACCCCAAAGATTCTCTCAAAGAATCATAATCATGCATTCATATACGCATGATACTAAACCCAACGTATTTCCTTACTTTAATACTCAATACATACCTTAATCCCATCTACGGATTTATTGGATATCTCCAATTATACCATTTCACACTAAGTGAATATTTATCTATATTCCCAATTTATCCTAACTATCTCGTAGGATATACTCAATAGTAATCGGTATAATTATGCTTTCTATAC
Source organism: Sambucus nigra (assembly GCA_949130495.1). Lineage (NCBI taxonomy): Eukaryota > Viridiplantae > Streptophyta > Magnoliopsida > Dipsacales > Adoxaceae > Sambucus > Sambucus nigra. The sequence continues at coordinate 398,108,140 of OX422219.1, read as the reverse complement.
GCATAATTATATAGGCCTAAATACTTACTAAAAATCCTAGGGATTATCCTTCCCCTGAACAACTTAATTTTAGTGGGTTATGGATTTCATTTCCATGAACCCAAGGACTACATCTCGTCCAATTTATCATTTAGGGATCCCCACTCTATTTTAGGGACCCCAACATCTTAACTTATCAATTATTCTATTTTCCTCGAAAATATAGTTTAAGGGTTATACATTTAAAACCCTCACCTTGCCCTCCTAAATTCCCTTAATTAGAGGACCATATAGTCTTAAAAGGTCCCTTATGTTATCACATAAATCACCTCGAATCAATTTGAATTAGAATTCATCCCATCCAATTCACCTTAGGAAAATTGCCTACTTTCAGCAGGGGTCGATCGATCGACCCATGGTCGTCGATCAATCGATGGCTCGATCGATCGATCCCCCATGATCGATCGATCGATTATGGCAGGCAGCTTCTTCTCCGAGAAGCTGTTTCAGCCATGAAATCTTCTCCCAAGCTTTCATATCCTCACCCAACGACCCACAACTTCAACCAACAACAACTACACATATAATACGGGTTCTAAACGTCCTAGAACCCTAAATCACCGATTCATTTCAATTAATTTCTAGGTTTCTCCAATTAAACCGTTATTGGGATTTATTCGTTTTAACTCCCGAAAACTCATTTTATCCACGAAAACCCAACCCAAAATATTTAGGGCTTATTTATACCTAACTACGATATGAGATTTATGCTCAAAAGTAAATAAAGCAAGTAAACACTTGCCTCGTGGATATAATCCGACGACCTCGAGCCGAATCCCACGGAGTTTGGCCAGAGTCTCCCCTTTTCTCCTCTTTTCTCTCCTCCTCTCTCTCTTCACTCTTTTCTTTATCTTCTCTTTTCTTTTCTCCCTCTCTCCCTCTTTATATAGAAAGAAAAAGGATTTTAACCCTTAAAACCCAAAAACGACTCATTTACTCAATTACGAGCCCATTTAACTCTAAAATTCCCCGAAACTCAATTTCGATAATCGGACACTCTTTTCTGACTATCTCGGACCTTCCGAGACTCACGGCACAGTCGTAATTTCCATCTGAGGTACTTAACCGCAAATCACTATTCTAACCCATATAACTTAATGAGGGTTTTCTAATCAAAATCTTACCTTTTTATCTCTTTACTCCACGGCGACATATAATTAAAATACTTCGACCTATTTAATCCCAAAAATAATTACAACACCCATCGAAAATCATTGAATCCTCAAAAATCACTATTTCGAGAAATTCTCCAATTTGTCAATTTATACCTAATTATGTAATTTAATTGTCTCCAAAAGGGAGGGTTGTTACATACTCCCCCCCTTACAACGGAATTTTGTCCTCAAAATTCAGATACAACCTACATCGCAAATCCTAGAATCGTTCCAAATCCTAATACCTCAAGGGGAACGATACTAACCCAATGGTTTCCAATCATATACCATATGGCTACCACGGTTGTAAAGTGACTCCAATAGGGTCAAATTTCACTCATCGTTTCTAGTGCCTCACGGCATAAACTTCAAATTTATATACTACGCCCCTTCTATTTCAGGCGGTATATAAACCATCTTACTTAGGTGCCCATACAAATTTTTAACCCGTGCACATCTGCACAACCATTGTGAACATTCGACACGTAACACTTCAAATAAGGGTCTCATTTCCTCGGTGTAATACTCACATATGGGTCCTCCCAACCTGTGAAATTCCAATCTCCTTACATCGGCACCACTAACTTTCTCGAACTTACATCCTAATAATACTACGGTCTATGCATTACCTTACTTACGCGAAACGAGTATAATCCTAAATATATCCCTAGTGCCCAAGTCTTCTCTCAACTTCTGACATTTTCTTGGTGTCATGGGTGGGACATCTCGCAAAAGCGAAATCCAAACAAGTAACCCTCCCATTATACTACTCCCTCGCGTTGTCGGTCATCGAGATATAGTGACCTAAGGCACACCAGCGGGACGTTATAAATCCTATCATGCTAACCTACGAACGCATTCCTACTATTCTATATTCCTTCCCAAGCGGAAAGGAAATTTAACTAATCGAAGTGCCCAATCTCTGTAAGAGCCGTACGTACATCTTACCCAATAAATTTCTTCCCAAAAATTGACTATTCATTCAGGCCTAGCCATAATCCTCAAATCAATTTCTCTAAGTCCTACCTCACCCACCCACTTGTGGTGAGAGGACCACTTTAGTGCTTTTCCATGGCATAATATTTCCATAAGCATACCATCATCATATGTCTCATAGTCTATAGTGGTTCACCCACACTATAAGACTTTTCCACAAAATTAACATCCTCACATCCTATAACATCTCTCCACTCCCGACGCCGTTAAGGTTCATGCGCGGAGCATCTCGCAAAAGCGAAATCCAAACAAGGAACCCCTCCTATTACACTACTACTTAACTTTGTCGGTCGTGGAGGTCTGTCAACTTCAAACACACAATCGGGATACCCTATCCCCTCTTTCAACAAAATGTGGTATGAACTCCTTTCTTCTATCCGGGAGCCATACCACCAAGCGCATCACACTACACTTAGTCTCTGTGCAATCAACAATGAGATTATACTCACAGCTCAACAATAATCCAGCGCACCTCAAATCATATCTATAAGGTCACCACATATTCAAATCACGATAATGAAACCTCTGCTCATCGAAGTTCCATCTACCCATAACAATAAAGGCGAACTCAACCTGTATCCAGGTGAGATATCGCAATCAACAACATGTTCCACCCTGGAACTGCGAACACGATAGTCTTGCCATCATTAGCCTACTATCGCTCCGAACAAATAATAACATATTATATTCACCATATTACCATACTCGTATAAACATATATGACGAGTATCATCAGCCATATATATATATAGATTCAAAATATCAACACCCGCCTTTATGGAGAATGAAGGAAAATAAAACCCTGCTACCGCGAAAAACACATAGGCACATTTTATATAATGTTATCGGTACTGCCACAAAGCTCAAAATACACACACGAGTCTAGGGCTAAAGAAATACCACTACTTTATCTAGTCACACCAAATATACCTCTTCCATATGAGGTAAAACTCATAACAATAACTTCGTTTTAACAAATTCCACGGGTGGATGTCCACCAATGGGGTCCTCAAACATACATATTCTCCATAAGTGTTATCAACACTTCCCTAGTGAGACTATCCTTCCTGTAAAGGACTCATTATTCATTGTACCTAACTCACTTAGGTACAAGGTTCACTTTTCCATATCACTCTTTATCCATAGTAGGCCTCTGACCAAACCTTATATGAATAATCCAAAACAGCATTCTTCTCATTCCTGCTGAATCACGGGGACTCACGGTTAAAACTATCCGGAAGATCCCTTTCGAATCCTTACCTCACTGAGAAATTCAACTTAGTACCACTCTCTACTACAATGGTACTGCGGTACTCATAACTACTATTCTTTAGTAGTCGCCACCAAAATCCTTAGCAAACACTACAAAGGAAGTGACCTCTACTACGGTCCACATCTCCGACTTCTACCAGCTGCTCCACCTAAGCCCTGCCTCCTGTTGCCATCCAAGACTCGCACATAAATCTCGAACGAGCGCACAAAAGATTAATATAAACTTATAACATGGAAGGAGAACGAAATCTCTCAGCAGGAATTCAACAATCCTAATCCTGAGGCTCTATAACAAATCGAGAGCAACGCTGAAAGCGTAGTACGTCCGCACAGAATCCTAAGGACACTAGAACCTGATGCTCTGATACCATCTGTGACAACCCGGCTAATAAAATATCGGGCGATCACTCCTATATCAAATTAAAACAGGAGTCTCATATGGATCATTCTTAGCATCACTGTCGGAAATCCATTTAATTACTAATGACCTATTAGTCCGGTGTCAAAATTTTACTTAACTACTCTTTTTAAACAACTATAAGTAAAACATCCACACAATTTATGCGTAAATGAAACTGAAATAAAATAGAATAACCGAACACTCGATCAAAATATACAACCATATCAAATGCCGTACTAAAAGAATAAATAAATGCAATTGAGCCATTGGCCCGAATGTTTATACAGTACCTCCTATCTAGAGTACAATGATAGAAGCGTCTATCGAGAACCTGCACACATCCACAGCTGCTGCAGCTGACGTCTGGCTCGAAAGAAGTGCCATCCAGGCATCCCCGTATCCGGACACCTATATCATATATATATATATATATATATATATATATATATATATATATATATATATATATATATATATATATAACAAGAGAGGAAAAAAAGATAAACGGGTCATAGCACCAGTTTTGAAAATATTGAGCAAGTTCATAAATGCCTTATATTTAGAAAAAGGTTTTATCTCATATTTAAATTTGGTATCGTACTCCCATGAGATACCCCTCACCTCTCTTCTAGCAGTGCACTCCTAGTGCATTTATCTATACATCCTAATCAAGCTACCCTGCTAAACTAGTCTATCACCCAACTACTATCAACCCTAGATAGTCCAAGTACTAATGGATAAACTTCTCCCCAGTCTCAACATTGTGCCATGTTCGTGCGTGGGGTGTCTCGCAGAGCGAAATTCAAACAAGGAACCCCCCCAATACACTACTGCGCGACAAGGTCGATCGTCGAGATCCATTATACCCTCAGTACATAACGTATATACATATACATACACCATATAATAAATATTAATATTAGAGAACTAAGGATTAAACTTCTCCCCACTCTCAACACAATGCCATGCTCGTGCGTGTTGTGTCTCGCAGAGCGAAATCCAAACAAGGAACCCCCCCGATACACTACTGTGTGGCAAGGTCGATCGTCGAGATCCATTAGACCCTCTGTACTCAGTTTATACATACTCATTATTATATGCTTATCATGTTACACTTCCGGATATATCTCCCAGAATGAGAATTCATTTACTTAATTTTCATTTTTCTCTCAAAACTTTCCATTTCCTTTCTTATATCCAGGAAATGTATTTAAAAGCCAACTCATTATCATGAATTGCTTTGAAAAATCATATAACTTTTTAGAAGCCAGTTTTATTATCATAAAAATGCTTTTCTGTTCCATAATATCCCATTTCCCTTCTTCCATCCAGGAAATGTATTTAAAAGCCATTTTTATTATCAAAAAAATGCTTTTTCCATATCACATGCTTCCACTTCCCTTCTTCCATCCAGCAAATGTATCCGAAGCCAAATCATTTATCCCATTTCCCTTCCTCCATTCGGGAAATGTATTTAAAGCCAATTCATTATCATGAATTGCTTTAACATATCTACGACCGTCCCTCCTGGTTTCCCCACTGGATGAGGCCCTAAATGGCTATCATCTTCCAGGGCCTATCAAAGAAGACAACCACGGAACCTACCGAACCTCAGGAAGAGGCCATATGCCTGCGGGAGAGTCATAACCACACCCAGAATTACCTCACTAGCACAGTAAAACATATAATAATCGCCCATATGGCTTAGGAATATATCCACCCTGCATTCATCAGTCAGGGGGCTTCATCACACGCGCGCAACTTCCCATGATAGCATTTAGAAAGGTGTGTATCCATAAATTATCATTTAGGAAAATAATTTCTTTTTCCATTTGAAAACATTCATTTTTATATTTTCAAAAGTCATTTACATCATATCATATATATACTTTATTCTCATAGTATATACATAGACCATATATTCCTCCTCGAATATATATAAATGGCCATATTTGCCGATCACATCTAGCGATGACTAATAACTCCAAATATTCTCTCAAAGAATCATAATCATGCATTCATATACGCATGAGACTAAGCCCAACGTATTTCCTTACTTTAATACTCAATACATACCTTAATCCCATCTACGGATTTTTTTGATATCTCCAATTATACCATTTCACACTAAGTGAATATATATCTATATTCCCAATTTATCCTAACTATCTTGTAGGATATACTCAATAGTAATTGGTATAATTATGTTCTCTATACGCATAATTATATAGGCTAAATGCCTACTAAAAATCCTAGGGATTATCCTTCCCCTGAACAACTTAATTTTAGTGGGTTATGGGTTTCATTTCCTTGAACCCAAGGACTACATCTCGTCCAATTTATCATTTAGGAATCCCCACTCTATTTTAGGGACCCCAACATCTTAACTTATCAATTATTCTATTTTCCTCAAAAATATAGTTTAAGGGTTATACATTTAAAACCCTCACCTTGCCCTCCTAAATTCCCTTAATTAGAGGACCATATAGTCTTAAAAGGTCCCTTATGTTATAAAATAAATCACCTCGAATCAATTTGAATTGGAATTCATCCCATCCAATTCACCCTAGGAAAATTGCCTACTTTCAGCAAGGGTCGATCGATCGACCCATGGTCATCGATCGATCGATGGCTCGATCGATCGATCATGGCGGGCAACTTCTTCTTCGAGAAGTTGTTTCAGCCATGAAATCTTCTCCCAAGCTTTCATATCCTCACCCAACAGCCCACAACTTCAACCAATAATAACTACACATATAATACGGGTTCTAAACGTCCTACAACCCTTAATCACCAATTAATTTCAATTAATTTCTAAGTTTCTCCAATTAAACCGTTATTGGGGTTTATTCGTTTTAACTCCCGAAAATCCATTTTATCTACGAAAACCCAACCCAAAATCTTTAGGGTTTATTTATACCAAACTACGATATGAGATTTATGTTCAAAAGTAAATAAAGCAAGTAAACACTTGCCTCGTGGATATAATCTGACGACCTCGAGCCGAATCCCGCGGAGTTTGGCCAGAGTCTCCCCTTTTCTCCTCTTTTCTCTCCTCTCTCTCTCTTCTCTCTTTTCTTTCTCTTCTCTTTTATTTTCTCCCTCTCTCCCTCTTTATATAGAAAGAAAAAGGGTTTTAACCCTTAAAACCCAAAAACGACTCGTTTACTCAATTATGAGCCCGTTTAACTCTAAAATTCCCCGAACTCAATTTCGACAATCGGACACTCTTTTTCGACTATCTCGGACATTCCGAGACTCATGGCACAGTCAAAATTTCCATCCGAGGTACTTGACCGCAAATCATTATTCTAACCCATATAACTTAATGCGGGTTTTCTAATCAAAATCTTACCTTTTTGTCGCTTTACTCCACGGCGACATATAATTAAAATACTTCGACCTATTTAATCCCAAAAATAATTATAACACCCATCGAAAATCATTAAATCCTCAAAAATCCCAAAAATCACTATTTTGAAAAATTCTCCAAATTGTCAATTTATACTTAATTATGGAATTTAATTGTCTCCAAAAGGGCAGGTTGTTACAACAATGTACGAAATAAAATACCCGAATATGTTGTCGGGTCACAAATAATACAATAAACTGAGAAAGAAGATATAAAAGTGCTACCTTACAACACTTGGGTATAAACCCGATATACAAACTGAATCCTAATCTAGATACACAAAAGATAGGAATCGACTATAACAAAATGCCGCAACAGTCCGCTACTGCCACAGATCCACGAATACACTGGATGGATAACATCAATGGCATCCTTACGGAGGAACACCTAGAATAATACAATATATATACATAGTAGGAGAAAATATAAATGGGTTAGAGCCCGAGGTGTGATAACATTTTTAGCAAGTGCATTAAAATGCATAATAATTATTAATGCATTATAACATGATTAAAGTGGAGTCGCACTCTCTAGAAAATCCAACTCACCTCTCATCTAAAGCGCACACTAAACGTATGCACATGATCTCCAAATAAGTTCCCAAATCTATCTAGGAAAAGTAATCTAACTTACTCCCAATTTATACTCATTTAAAATCCATCTAAATTATCTCTCAACTTCTACTATTTCCAATCTCAAATCTTCATCAATTTACTAAACATATAATCTATACAAAAACATTCTCTTTTACTCGAATTTCTCATTTTCTAGTTATTGACATAATTATATATATATATATATATATATATATATATATATCAATATATATGAGTTATTAACATCTAAGTGTTAAGGACTAAACTTCTCCCAATTCTCAATACTGCACTGCGGTTCGTTCGTGGGACGTCTCGCAAGCGAAATCCAAACAAGGAACCCCCCAATACACTACTCATGGAAGTATTGATTATCAAGATTCATTATGCACTCAATGCATGACGCGTATAACCCAAATTATTATTTAATGTAATTAGTTTATTGTTCTCAATTCTCAACAGTGCAAGGCGTTTCGTGCGTGGGACGTCTCGCGGACGAAATCCAAATAAGGATCCCCCGATACACTACTCCTTGGCACTGTCGATTGTCGAGCTATACTAATATATAAATATGAGCACTGAGGACTAACTTCTCCTCACTCGCAACATTGCACTGCATTTTGTGCGCGGGACGTCTCGAAAGAGAAATCCAAACAAGGAACCCACCGATACACTACTACTTGGCAATGTTGGTCGTTGAGGTTCATTATGCCCTCGATACCCAGAGTACTATATACACATATAATTATCTATGCTTCATTTTCACTTTAATATATTCGTCACGTTTTAAGTCCGGTTATAATCTCCCGAAATGAGATTCAATCAATCCTTTTATATCTCTTTACTCTAGAGATAAATATGATATCACATAATCATATACAATTAATATACTATTCACACAAGTATACTAATAACCATCCCAGCAAGCTATAACTCAAGGATGCAGGTTCTGAATGCTATCATCTACTAGGGAATCACTCACATATCATCCTGGGTACCAGCGGTCGGAATCTCACACCGCCTTGGTAAAAACCATATCACAACTTACGGGAAGCGATCATAGTTCCTCCCCAGAAATGAGACAAAACATACCAACCGCGTCTCACCCCTAATAAAAATAATCACACAATAGTAATGGACGCTATGACCTGGGGACTATACGCACCCTGCTCCTCAATCCAGGGGCCTCACCCACATCGCGCAACTTCCCATGATAGGAAATAGGGGGTATGCTTCACTTATATATATATATATCATACACACAAGATATACATATGTAATCACATCATATAAATGTATACCATCGCAAAAGGTATATATATCACACTATTTACATACTCATAGTACACTCTTAGGCGTAGGTGAATTAATATCATTATTTAGTATATTATACTCTCGATATACTATTCATCAACAACTCACATAACTTCCCCACTTAGTATACACTATACTATTTCTCACTTGAAATTCACACCTCACTTCTATTTATATGAATCATCTCTCAATTCTATTTACGTTGAGGATATTCTCTATACCCGTATGCACATCGATCGACATTTATAATTATCAATCCATAATATGGTTCAATTAATCATATGAACCTTAAAAATTATCCCATTTAGGATTTAATACTAAAATCCATTATCACTAAACGCATCCTAACTCTCTCAATAAATCTATAATTATCTTCAAAGCAAAAATCTCAATAATAGTGGTTTCCCCACTAGTCGGTACGATATCTCCAAATCGGTATTTTCTCGAATTAAGTCAATAGGACCCCAATTATTTCTCATAAGGGGAACTCCCTAAAAGTCTTCAAAACACACTTCTTATAACTCCTATAGATATTCCCAATCGACAAACTCAAACGAAACCGGACGAAACTCACTCCAGAAAAACTTCTCAAAACAACCTCATTTCCGAATCGATTCGGATCTTTTGAATCGATTCGATCTCAACAAAGAATCGATTCATCCCCAGTGAATCGATTTGGCCCTAAAGACCTATAAGTCTGCTTCCTATCGAATCGATTCGGAAGGGGCGAATCGATTCAGTTTGGTCAGCAAGCTACGAATGGGTTGTTTTCTCCCAAAACCCAAAATACCCAAAAATCATTTTAATCATCTTCTAACCCTTTCTCATCAATCCAAACGTATATATAACATCAAAATTCATCAAATAACACACCTCAACTAATTTATAACCTCAAATCCATTTTATACACAATAAATCAAAGATTTTACCCAAAATCTAGGTTTTAACTTATTATCCCCAAATTCACAATTTTTATCCACAAATCATGAAATAAACGATACACAACAATTATTTAGCAAGTTTAATCACTTGCCTCAAATTTGTAGAGTCTGATTCGTCCTCAAAATCGCGGATTGGTCGGAATTCCCAATTTTCTCCTCTTTCTCTTCTTCTTTTCTTCCTCTCTCTATTTCTCTCTTTCTCTCAAAGGAGAATTGTTTCTCCCGTAGGCTTTTAAGCCTTATCTCCCCAAATACGCATATTTAAATGATAATACACACTTTAAATGACTCGGTCACTTTCATTCGAGAAACGAACTTAAAATATTTCGGAACCCAAATAAGACCCAAGTACAGTCATTTTGACTATCTCGACCCTTCCGAGAACAACCGCACCCTCAGAATTGTCATCCGAATCACTTTCTAACATCTTCAAATTTTGATCTCAAAAGCCAATTTAATTAATCTCCAACTAAAATAATATTTATTTCTCCCAAAATAAATAAATTATTGCCCCAAAAATCCCGGGGTATTACACACTTCCCCACTTACAAGAATTTCTCTCTCGAAATTACGCTAAGCCTAATAATCCAAAGCTCAACTAGTTTCTACTACACTTAACCTCGCTAACACTATACCCAATCCTCCCATTTCCCACGATGAATTATTTTAATTTTTTTTATAAAACCAATTATAACAACTAGGGCGCCCATACACCCTCAATTCGAGCTCTACTCGTATAAACAAAATTAGGCTTCTCTTGCCTAAAATAATACCATGACTCTAATTATATATAAATTATACTAACATACGAATAATATAATAATTTTAAAATGTCCAAATATTTAACTCCTCTCAATTCCTGACGTTCACTACTTTCATGCGGGGGAGGTCTCGCAAGCGAAATCCACACAAGGAACCCTCCCAATACACTAATATGTAGCTAGGCCGGGGATTGAGAGTTTGTTAGATCGGGAGCAGAGTTTAAAAATATTTTTGTGTAAATCGTTTTGATATTGCCCAAAGGCCTATAAAATTTTCATTTTGAAAACAGTTTATGTCTTTCAACATTTAAATAAAATACCTTATGCTCAAGGCACAAGGTTTTAACAATTCCCATACTCGTAATAATATATAGTTCTCAAAATTAACATAATTATGAGCTAAAATCTTTTTCTCAATAATAATCCACTAAATTTTGAATCATTTCAGTAATAATCTCTCTCATCGTAATAATATATTGCCATGCACTAGGCTCTTCCATAGCTGCAATATAACAAATATATAAGTCTAGCACGACTATAAATCAAATAGCTTTATCATTACTACTTAACACATTACAACAGTTCTTACGTTCACAATAATGTTATAGCTCTCTTTCTAGCACATTACAAAATAATCTATTATCTTAAAAGATAATAATATAAGAGCCTCACTTGCTCAAAATTCCCTTCTTGGTTCATTTCATACATAATAGGGTTATAGCACTAACCACTCTTTTCGATCTTACACACAATACTTCCAAGACTTCATATAGCATAATCCTATTCACAAAGGAAAATAACTTACATCATACCTCTCTAATTCGATTTCATCTCTTCATCAATGGGTTCCCACACAAAGTCTCCCGCCCTAAAATGGCCTCGAATCTGCTGTAAGGGTTTCACTTCCAAAATTTCTTCAAAACGGGGTCATTTACCTCTTTTAGGACAATCTCTCTTCCTATGATCAAATTCTTTACAAAAGAAACATCTACCCGCAAATCTTCTCTGTCCATCTTGAGGAATGTAACGCTGTTGCGACCCTCTATAATTTTGCTTATACCTACTGGCATTATTGGCTTTGTCTTCACCGGACCTATTTGATGAACCTAAATCTCCAAAGTTCTTACCCCCTTGCAAACGAAGACGATATTCATGACACTGTAACAGTGCCACATTCACTACCTCGGCGAAAGTCATTAACGCTGGGTTCCTTAACAAATGCTGCTGAATTCTCAAATATAAACCTCGTATAAACTTATATATATGCTTCTCTTCGGTATTTACCTCACTAGGTACTAAATTTGCCAATCGAGTAAATTCTTCTTCATACTCGGCCACCGTTCTATTACCTTGAAACACATCCATCAATTTCTTCCTCATTTCCTTCTGGATCGCGGAAGGAAAATACCTTCGATCAAAAAGTTCCCAAAAAACTGGTATGGGAAATGTATCTCTCTATTCATATGTGGTGACAGACTCCCACCAATGGAGAGCTACACCCTTCAACTTAAAGGTGACTAGAAATTGCTTCTGCACCTCACTACACTCGACCATACGAAGGTGCCTCTATATACTATTCTTCTATCGACTTGCAGCCATTGCATCAACTCCCCCTAAAAACTCTGGAGGATTCCCCTTACTAAAATCATCCCCCACTCTTTCCCACAAGGACGGTCTTGAATGGGTTTGGGCTGCTTGAACTGCAGGTTTATGCACCATCATAAAAATGGCAGCAATTACTACTTGTGCCACAATACTGGCAACTTCATCTGTAGTTATATTCCTTTGAGGCATTTGGGGTTCCACACTCTCAGCCCCTTTATTTGCCCTGTCTAAACGACCTCTCTTCGGTGGCATATGAAATAAGAACAAGTGTATCAGAATGCCTTTCAAATGTTTTCTCATCACAGAAGAAAATATGGACATATGAACACAACAATCCTAATAATAGGGTTCTACTTCAAGAATGCTTACGGAAGATCGCAGTAAACCGACACAGATCCTAAAGACACTAGAACCTGATGCTCTGATACCACCTGTGACACCCCGCTTAGAATAATAACGGGTGTCCAGCCCTATACTAAAATAATCAGGAATATCAAGTGGATCATTCTCAGCATCTACTAACGATTCTAAAATAAACACGGCTGACAACCCATTACCACAAAAAGAGGGTGTCAAATTTTTTTATTTTTAAACATTATTAAAACAAACTATGCAACAACTAACCAACGACATAACAACTATATATGATAAGAGACACACACATGCTCAAATGATAAAAAGGAGACTAATAAAGAGTACAACACAATGTACGAAATAAAATACCCGAATATGTTGTCGGGTCACAAACAATACAATAAATTGAGAAAGAAAATATAAAAGTGCTACGCTACAACACTTGAGTATAAACCTGATATACAAATTGAATCCTAATATAGATACACAAAAGATAGGAATGGACTATAACAAAATGTCGCAACTGTCCGCTACTGCTACAGCTCCCCGAATACACTAGAGGGATAACATCAATGGCATCCTTGCGGAGGTACACCTAGAATAATACAATATATATACATAGCAAAAGAAAATATAAACGGGTCAGAGCCCGAGGTGTGAATACATTTTTAGCAAGTGCATTAAAATGCATAATAATTATAAATGCATTATAACATGATTAAAATGGAGTCGCACTCTTCAGAAAATCCAACTCACCTCTCATCTAAAGCGCGCACTAAACGTATGCACACGATCTCCAAATAAGTGCCCAAATATATCTAGGAAAGTTAATCTAACTTACTCCCAATTTATACTCATTTAAAATCCATCTAAGTTATCTCTCAACTTCTACTATTTCCAATCTCAAATCTTCATCAATTTACAAAACATATAAACTATACAAAAACATTCTCTTTACACGAATTTCTCATTTTCTAATTATTGACATAATTATATATATATATATATATATATCAATATATATATATGAGTTATTAGCATCTAAGTGCTAAGGACTAAACTTCTCCCAATTCTCAATACTCCACCGCGGTTCGTGCGTGGGACGTCTCGCAAGCGAAATCCAAACAAGGAACCCTCCCGATACACTACTCATGGAAGTATTGATTATCAAGATTCATTATGCCCTCAATACATGACGTGTATAACCCAAATTATTATTCAATGTAATTAATTTATTGTTCTCAATTCTCTACAGTGCACGGCGTTTCGTGCGTGGGACGTCTTGCGAACGAAATCCAAACAAGGAACCCCCACGATACACTACTCCTTGGCACTGTCAATTGTCGAGATATACTAATATATAAATATGAGCACTGAGGACTAACTTCTCCTCACTCCTAACATTGCACTGCATTTCATGCATGGGACGTCTCGCAAGCGAAATCCAAACAAGGAACCCCCCCCCTGATACACTACTCCTTGGCAATGTTGGTCGTTGAGGTTCATTATGCCCTCGATACCCAGAGTACTATATACACATATAATTATCTACGCTTAATTTTGACTTTAATATATTCGTCACATTTTAAGTCCGGTTATAATCTCCTGGAATGAGATTCAATCAATCCTTTTATATCTCTTTACTCTTGAGATAAATATGATATCACACAATCATATACAATTAATATACTATTCACAGAAGTATAATAATAACCATCCCAACAAGCTATAACTCAAGGATGTAGGTTCTCAATGCTATCATCTACCAGGGAATCACTCACATATCATCTTGGGTACCAACGGTCGAAATCTCACACCGCCTTGGTAAAAACCATAGCACAACGTACAGGAAACGGTCATAGTTCCTCCCTAAAAATGAGACGAAACATACCCACCATGTCTCACCGCTAATAAAAATAATCACACAATAATATGGACGCTATGACCTGGGGACTATATGCGCCCTGCTCCTCAAGCCAGGGGCCTCACCCACATCGCTCAACTTCCCATGATAGCAAAGAGGGGGTATGCTTCACTTATATATATATATCATACACACAAGATATACATACATCATCACATCATATAAATGTATACCATCGCAAAATTTATATATATCACACTATTTACATACTCATAGTACGCTCATAGGCGTAAGTGAATTAATATCATTATTTAGTATATTATACTCTCGATATACTATTCGTCAACAACTCACCTAACTTTCCCACTTAGTATACACTATACTATTTCTCACTTGAAATTCACACCTCACTTCTATTTATATGAATCATCTCTCAATTCTATTTACGTTGAGGATATTCTCTATACCCGTATGCACATCGATCGACATTTATAATTCTCAATCCATAATATGGTTCAATTAATCACATGAACCTTTAAAATTATCCCATTTCGGATTTAATACTAAAATCCATTATCACTAAACGCATCCTAACTCTCTCAATAAATCTATAATTATCTTCAAAGCAAAAATCTCAATAATAGTGGTTTCCCCACTAGTCGGTACGATATCTCCAAATCGGTATTTTCTCGAATTAAGTCAATAGGACCCCAATTATTTCTCATAAGGGGAACTCCCTAATAGTCTTCAAAACAAACTTCTTATAACTCCTATAGAGATTCCCAATCGACAAACTCAAATGAAACCGGACGAAACTCACTCCAGAAAAACTTCTCAAAACAGCCTCATTTCAGAATCGATTCGGCCCTTTCGAATCGATTCAGTCTCAGCAGTGAATCGATTCGACCCCAGTGAATCGATTCGTCCCTGAAGACCTGTAAGTCTGCTTCCTACTGAATCAATTCGGAAGGGGCGAATCGATTTGGTTTGGTTAGAAAGCCATGAATGGGTTGTTTTCTCCAAAAACCCAAAATACCCAAAAATCATTTTATTCATCTTCTAACCCTTTCTCATCAATCCAAAGATATATATAACATCAAAATTCATCGAATAACACACCTCAACTAATTTATAACCTCAAATCCATGTTATAAACAATAAATCAATGATTTTACCCAAAATCTAGGTTTTAACATATTTTCCCAAAATTCACAATTTTTATCCACAAATCATGAAATTAATGATACACAAAATTTATTTAGCAAGTTTAATCACTTGCCTCAACTTCGTAGAGTCTGATTCGTCCTCAAAATCACAGATTGGTCGAAATTCTAAATTTTCTCCTCTTTTGTCCTCTTTCTCTTCTTCTTTTCTTCCTCTCTCTATTTCTCTCTCTCTCTCTAAGGAGAATTATTTCTCCCGTAGGATTTTAAGCCTTATCTCCCAAAATACACATCCTTAATTGATAATACACACTTTAAATGACTCGGTCACTTTAATTCGAGCCAAACAAACTTAAAATATTTCAGAACCCAAATAAGACCCAAGTACAGTCATTTTGACTATCTCGACCCTTTCGGAAACAACTGCACCCTCAGAATTGTCATCCGAATCACTTTCTAACATCTTCAAATTTCGACCTCAAATGCCAATTTAATTAATATCCAATTAAAATAAAATTTATTTCTCCCAAAATAAATAAATTATTGTGCCAAAAATCTCGGGCTATTACACCATCCATTTACCTTCGACCTTCCAGAACCTTCTGAGACAAGTACAAATATAGGTCCTTGGGTACCCATTTGAAAGACTTTGGCAACTTAGTTAACTAAGAGAAAAAAAAGAGTAGAGAGAAAATGTTTTCGTACAAAAACTCGGTCAATTTTTTTCCTTCAAAATCATTTTGAGAAGTTAGGGTTATCTATAATCTGCATAGTTTCAATCTCTCTCTCAACAGCCTCACATGATTTCTGATCTATTTTAGTTTTAGAAAGTTTAAGATCTAAAATCAAAGTGATACAGTTCACATTTGTTAGGTCTTAGACTGTTTGATTTCTTTTTTAGAAGTCGTCTCTTGTTGGATATTGTTTAACATCTCTCATTTTTTTGCAAAACTGAAAACATGACTTGGATATTTCAGATCTGAGATTATTTTTCACTTCGAAAAATTTTGTTTATAAATAAGTTCTAAGGATCTAAGTTTTAAAGATCCTAAAGGCATTCAGATCTTGGAATTTTTGTTCAAAAAGAACAAGTCTAATTTCAGAAGTGTAAAAATGATCTCATATATTGATTTTTTGTAATTCATAGGATCCGTCTATAATTAAGTGTGTGTGAGTACATGCATGGCATTTTAGGTAGTTCACTCACAACACTGTCACCCACAAGCACTAAAATGTGTTGTTGGTTGAGAGATTTTTACTATTGAGTCGACATCTTCCGAAAGGAGAAAGGAAGCATAGCAAGGAACAAAGAAAGGACAAATTCAATACCTTAAAGAAGTTAGAAAGAATACCGTGGATGAGTAGAATCTCAATAGGTATATTTTTGGACTTAGAATATGAACTATTTGTATGATTTTTTGTATGCTTGTAACCTAATGTTTTTTAGTGAATTTTGATTTTGTGGCGTAGAGGTCACCGTGGATGTTTCCCCAGTTGGGTGGGGTTTTATTAAAAAATTGTTATCTCTTATGTGTGCTTTTTAATTATCCATTATTACATTCTGCAAACATATAATTAGGTTTATTCTAAATCCTATTTTCAAGAGTCTTAAATATTTTGTTTAACAAACTATTTTAACACATCTTATGTTCTTGTTAAGATTTTTATAAGAATTTCTTCAAAAAGTATTTTCGAAACTCGTTAAACGTTTTTAAATTTCGTTAAAATAACATAGTGAGGTTTTTCAAATATTATTTTCATATTTATAATAAATGTATTTCTCACTTTTTTTAAAATTTAAACCTATCACATATGACTAAGATATTAAATTTATCATACCATTGATTAGATGCCTGGTTTAATCCAAAAATATTATCAAATTACAACTCATTATTTTATTGACAAGGAATAATAAATTCTTTAGGTTGGTACGTATAAACATCTTCTTTTAATTCACCATTTTATAAATTAGTTTAACATCCATTGGGTGCACATTAAAATTGAAATTAAATCAAATGGTACAGGTAGCGATGTTATTTCAATCATCTGTGCAAATGTATAAAAAAATTCAACATTTTTACATTCTCCAAAACCTTTGGACATAAGACGACCCTTATACTTTTCAACTAAAAAATTAGGTTTTAATTTTTTTAAGAAATCATTTAGAACCAATAGTTTTACACCGAATCAGAAGATCCACCAAAAGCGGAAGTTTACAAGACATTCCATTTAATTATTTATTGCATATTCCCACAAGTTGGCATCTAATGAAGACGAGGTTTGTTAAAAGGGTACTAGGGTCATCCTCTAATGTGTAAGTATAAAAGTCGGGTTCAAAATATTTTGCAACACAGGCTCTTATAATTTTTCTTGGATATAAAATATATTCATAAGAATCTGTACTTGTAAAAATATACACGCTAGTGTATGTTGGCTCCACTATTTTTCAATTTATAAGGAAGTTTATCATTGTAAAAATCAAAATCATTTTATTCAATTATTACTTGAATCGTTAGATCAAAATTTTTTTATGCTTTGGTATTTATTGCATCGCCAATTAAACATTAATATAAGCTAAGAGTCAATCTGGAAATTTTAGGGCTAGAAATACTCATGTAAGCTAAACAACCACATGTTATAAAATATGACGCTTTAGGTTTAATATTTTTCAAATTTCATATATTTTAATTTTTCATTTTATCATTAGGAACTCTATTAAGCATATGTCATAAACTCAACATAATTTCTCCCCACCATTAGTCAACCCCTAAACTTCATAAAATTACAACTGTTAATTCAACATATGACATATTTTTTGTTTCAACTTTACTACTCATTTCAACTGAACATGGTATTTTTTTTATGAATAATACGATGAGTTTTATAAAATTTAATCAATGTTATAAAAGGCGCCTACGCTCCGTCCGCCAAGGCTTGAGTTTTGGGAGAAATGTCCCGCCTTAAGCTTTTTACGCCTTATTCTTGGTAAAAGGCTTGAGACACACTTTTTGCAAACAAAAACATTTTAGTGAAATGATATCACCTTTAAAGACTTTTTTGAAAACATCGGATCAATATCTCATTCAAAACAATCAGAAGACAAATGATATCTCAAACCTCTCTTCCTCTCGTCAAATAAAAAACCTAACATTACCGACCGACTTCCGACCGAATTCTATATGCTTCATTTGAAAGATTAAAGGTGAAAAATACATTTTTTTATATTGAATCATTTTGTACTGATTATTGGTTATCGATTATTGAATGATTATTGATATTTATTATTGAATTATGAAATAAAAATTATATATATTGCTTATTAAATGCTGACAAATACATTTTATATATTGATTATGGAGCATGTATATGAGAAAGATGGCTAGCAAACATACAAATATATTTTTAAAATTCAAGGTACATACTATTTTATTATATTAGTAGCCTTAAAATAATAAAAATAATAAAAAAAGGAAAACGCCTTTTTATGCCTAGGCTCCTAAGGCTTGAGGCTCGGCCTCTACACCTCGACCACGCCTCACGCCTTTTAGAACCTTAAAATTTATAAATGCTACAAAATCATATTTAGTGTGAAAGATATGTGCCTTAGGAATTTAGTTAATTTAATTAATTTCTTAATTAATTACCACATCCGTTAAAATCAAATCCTTTTTAATTGAACCAAATTTTAATTTTACCAAAGAAAATTAGTTACGTCAATTTCCATGTGGGTGATTAAGAAATAGATGTGGAAGTTAAAAAATCAACACAGTATAAAAATGAGTTAAAGTGGAAACCCTTGTGGAAAAACTCACTCTTAACCCAACCCAAGAAAGTCCACTAATACTATAATGAATGTTTACATGTTTTAAATAAAATTACATATCTTGCATATGTTAAAACGATAACAGTCATGAAGTCATTCCCTTGCATTATGCTCCAATGCCTCTGCTCATACTATCCATAACTATATATGCACAGACTCAAGTTGCACAACCTTTAGACCTTGATATCCTTCGATTCAATTGGTTGTGATGGTATGGCCACATGTGTCAGTACGTAGTAATCCACATGAGGTTTCACGATGAAATTTTTTACTAATAAAGAAGACTAAAGTTGATTGTAAAACTAATGTTTACCTTGAAAGCATGAAGTTGACATGATCTCACCCTCTCAAGAAAAATCACTCAAAATCCGGTAGGGTTTTGTAAAAAATGTGTTGCGTACTTTGAAAAAAATGTTTACACTATTATTTATACTTTTCACCACTTAGTTAACAACTTAAACATGTTTTCCAAGAAACGAGATCTCGTTTAAACGAGTTTCGAACGAGGTATTTCTCACGAGAGAACTCTCATAAGGTACTACTATCTTACGAGGGGTTCTATTTATCAAATAGGATCCTTGAGGGAAACTCACTTTGTATGTGATGATATCATGAAAAACATGTTTTGTAAAAGGGTGTTTTATTTTCTAGAAAAAGATCTTGTGCAAAGATCCTTTCATAAAAGAGATGTCTCGCTCGAGTGAGAGATTAAAAAACTCAACCCCTTGTAAAATTGCCAAAAAAAAAAGAAAATCCATTCCTCAATTTAAAAAAGGTTTATCCTATTAATTTCTTATTTAAATATTAAACTTAAGGAAATTACAAAACTAGTTCTTACCAAATCTCCGATAGTCTAAATTTTTAAATTTTTTTGGTCTGATAACTCCTTGTATCAATGCCTTGCCTTTGTCTTCAATGATATGTATTTACAACTCAAAAGATAGTAAACTATATAATATGATATTTGTTTTGGAATAAAGCCAAAACTAAAACACGAGGAGTGTAAAACCATGCCTTTACAAATCTTCCCCTTTCAATTATGGGACAGAAAAAATGAAAAAGATCCAAAAAAATTATCAAATAAAAATCGATGCATAAAGCCGTCCATAATCCTCGCAAGACATATAACTTTCCAAATAATGGCATTATCAACATCACGAGCCCTATAAGTCCTGTATACTTAAACGTATATATCGTGACATACAATGACTATAAGAGAGTAAGAAATAAACATAAATTTTATATGCATGCATTAAATTACTCCCCTTAACATATAATACTCATAAATCCCAAATTTATCCCCCCCTTTTTTTATCTCGAATAGATAAGGAGAATAATATTACAAATTAATCAAATCCAAGAAATCTAATAATGTGATACAACATATGCTCAAATGAGACAAATGATATATACCATAAGGAAATACAGACAACATAAACATGTATCAAAGAAATTTATCTTAAAATAATCACAAAAAACAAAACAAAATCAAACACAAGTGAATTGCAAATATAAGATAATAAGAAATTTCATTAAAATTATTTAACGAGAAAATGAGTGAAGATAGACCCCACTTATATTATGCATAAACCCTTTGATGCAACCCATTGTTAAAAATAATTTAAAAATGAACCATAGTGAGAAAAGTAAAATTTCACACAGGTTCAATCCCATTAAGTCCTAAATTAACCTCTTGCGTTAATAATTCCATAATACTAAAAAGCATTACATACAAGACAAAATATGTACAAATCCATTGGTCTTGAACTTATAAGACCCTCAAACATGTACTTTTTAGATATTTCATTTTTATTCATTGAGAGTAGGCACATTCATAGATAATTCATTTTTTATTCTCTCTTATTGACACACAAATAAAGTTTCTTAAAAATGGTAGCTATTATCTTCATTATCAAGCTCTTACCAATGTTTACCTCATCATTTTAATTCAAAACCACAAACAATGGTTCTTTCATGCACATCTAAAAATATATTTAGCAAAATATGACCTGATTGAGTGAAAATAAGTGTAAGTTAAATTTTGAATTGAAATCAAAATAAAAAATATACCCAAGTCAATTAGTGTATATGTGTGTGAGATATTGCAATTACCACAACATAGTCAACATGAGTCATTCTCAACGAACTTCAAAGGAATTATTAGGAAAAAAACACATAAGTTCACACTACCTTTCTAAGAATCTAATCCAAAAAGAGGGTAATAGACATAATGATGTGTTCTATAAATTATGATAGAAAGAACTTTTCGGTGTATTTTTCTTTCATCGTTTCTTGAAAATCTCCTCTAATCAAAATTCTCAAATACCTACAAATATAACAATCTCAAGTGTAGTGGTAAGTAAGGGTATCAATACACTTCCAAGGGGTTAAAGAAAAGGGAACACAATTGTAATTCACTTTTTATTTTCTTTTTGTGCTTTTTAACTTTTCTACTTTTTTTTAGCTTTTTCAAATATTAAAACAATTGGGTGAGGTGATGATTTAAACTAAACTAAACTAAATGTGTTATGATAACAACTAACTAGAAATTTACTAAACTGAAAATTAAAGTCTAAACTAAAATAAGAGATAAAGCGAGGTAAATAATTGTGAGAACAATCAAGGAGTGGGATTACACCACAAATTTTAGCTATTTTAATTAATTAATTTAATTAATTGAATTCTCCTAAATTAATATCAAACTTACAGATAAACTCTCGCTGCAAATGTAATTTTAATAGTTACCATTTAAAAAATTAAGTTTAACACCCCACAACTCTAGAAAATAGATCAACACTCCTTTTAATTAATCACCTGCTAGGATCGATCAATTAAAATTTATGTAAATCTTAGGAAATAAATTTAGAGTTGAAATTCAAGTAATAATACCCCACTTAAGAAACCCCTATTTCTAGTTTGAATCTAAAATGGGTATTATAACTAGAATTTCGATTTTCTCTCGAAAATCATTTACTCTCTCTCTTCGGCGTAAATTTAAGGGTGATGATCAAAATTAATATTCAAAGGGAAATTTCAAGTAATCAAACTAATTAAACTAAAATAACATCAAATAAAGGTTTCCCCCCACCCCTTGAAAGGGGATTTAGCCTAACATGATATTAAACATGATGAACAAATAATCTGTAACAACCCGCCTAAAATAATAGCGGGTGGCCAGCCCTATACTATATTAAATCAGGAATTCCAGATGGTCCAGTCTCAACATCAACTAACGGTACTATATAATATAGGACTAACTACCCAAAATCATATAAGCGAGATGTTATAAAAAATTTAAAACTTGCAACATACAACAACCCAACGCTATAAAACTACTAATGAATAGAAGAGATGCAGGAAAGAACTATAATAATTAAAATGCTATAAATAAAATGAACCAATTAAATACAATCGAATGTACTACAAAAAGTAGACCCGAATAAGCTGTCGGATCACAGCCAATACAATAACTGAATGGAATAAATATAAACATGTATGTAAATATCCCTTGGGTACAAACCCTATATACAACATGAATCCTACCTAGAATTTTAAAGAAGTAGGAAGCGGCTACATGAAACACCCCGCAACAGTCCGCACCTGTCACGGCTCCCAAGACTCAGGATAGAAGGTCATCCGGCATCCATGAGGTAGGATACCTGTGGTAACATATATATATATATATATATATATATATATATATACAAGGAGGAGAGAAAAGTAAACGGGTCAGAGCCCCGAATGTGTAAAATATTTAGCAAGTGTGTTAACCGTGCATAATAAATACCGGTGTACTTAATTTCATAAATAAGTGAGACCGCACTCTCGTGGAACCCCAACTCACCTCTCATCTAAAGGCGCGCACCTATTCGCGTCCTCTAATTTTAGTTAAATTACCCCCATTGATTTTAAGACAACCTAACTTATCAGGCCTAGCCTATATCCACGAGAGCTACCTTCCCGTCACAATCTAAGGATCCACCCGCTTCTAATCCTATTAGATTAGATTACAACAATTATGCCAAAAAAAGGCTTAATGAATTCCGATTAATAATCTCATGAATTATAATTATCATAATTCCTAAAGCATTACCCCTATACATATACATATATATATATATATATATATATATATATATATATATATACCTATATAGGCTAAAAACGTAAGAATTAATATACTTAATAATATGCACATGGAATATTGGCAAGACTTCTCTCTAATCCCAAAATTGTACTACGTTTCGTGCGTGGGGAGTCTCGCAAAGCGAAATCCAAACAAGGAACCGCCCCGTTACACTACTCCTGACAAGGTCAAGACCAGAGATCCGTGATGCCACCTATGGAATTACTTCTCTCAAATCTCGACATGGCACTGCGTTTTGTGCGTGAGGTGTCTCGCAAAGCGAAATCCAAACAAGGAACCACCTCGTTACACTACTCCTGGGCAATGTCGATCCTAGAGATCCATAATCCTCAACATACAAGTTAATAATACCATTGCTACTAACTATAACTCCTAAAGAAAGAAAGAAAGAAAAGAAAAGAAAGAAAACAAATAAAATAAAATAAAAGAACCTCCAATAATATCCTTGGGATGACGTAACCGAATAATACCTTATGTGCGATACATCAACCCCCATCAATCTAGTACACCATAATCATCTAAGATGTACTTCATAAAAGTCCATATCCTTTCATCTATCGGATATATATATAAATATATATATATATATATAGGTATTTATTTCTAACCGTATATATATATCATCATCAATCCAATAGCCAAGTGTACATACTACATATGATGTACAAGGCCATGCACATAATATACCCGGCTATATATATCGCCGATAAACTGCATCAATGCTATCATCTTCCCAGTGCCCGGCTCACGTAGTAATACTGGGGCCACCATGGTGGGACTAAACGATACCCATCTCGTGGTAAACTCACACACACGACGTCCCGGGAAGCGGTCATAGCTCCAAATCGGCAATGAGATGAAACATACCCATCACGTCTCATCCCAAAATAAATATATATATCATATAATAACACACGGGACGATTATGACCTGGGGAATATCCACACCCTGCTTTTCTAGCCAGGATGCTCACCCTCTACGCGCACAACTTCCCAATGATAGCATGAGCGGGGTATGCTTAACCAATATAGTATATATATCATTTACATGCATAATATATATAATCCATATGATCCAATCATATGATCAAATAATAAACCATCATATACGGTTTAAATATCCATACCAAGTATATCCACAATATGAAGATATCCATATATCTATATACATACATGTATATATATATATATATATCAACACATATTCACATATCTTTATCTATATATATAAACTAATTCTCGTTCATATGTATAAGATATATATAACTGGCTATAAGTATACATAGTCCTCGATATACAAGCCGTCACTACCATTTCCATTAAATTTACCTTGATATGTGAATATAATTCCATACTTGAAACATATTCAATCATCTTCCTATGATGAGTAGTCTCCCAAAACCATATGTTTATGTCTATACATATACATTCAACATTAGGGTTATCACCCAAGAATTTGTGTAGAAATCCATCACTACACCTTTCACCTCTAAATGTGAAAGTACATAATTATCTTTAGTCCTATCTAACCATAGGCATTAACAGGACTTAATAGTCTAAAACCTCAATTTATTCCAACCTCATTTCAAGTATTAGAATCTCAATGGCCATATCCCCATAATTGCGTATAAACTATCCTAACTAGAATTTACGCTACCGCTTATCCTAGTCGATAGTACACCCGCAAGCTGTTTCCCACTTTTACCTATGGTTCAATTGTATTTTATGAATCCTTACCCCTATCGGGTTATCATTTATTCCTTAGTCTAAATATTTCTAAGGATAGGAGACCTCTCACTCTCTAAGAGTTCTCAACCTCAAACATATATATATATATATATATATATATATATATGTATATATACCTTTATCTATAATTGGTAAATTCCAACCTCAAAGAGTTTTCCCCCAATATCCGTATGTAACTCCAATACGTACATGGGTACATTTCTCCCAAGTTACCCTAAGGGTCCCCAAATCCCAATATGTGAGAAACTCCTTATATGACTCCAAGAATATATCTTTTACATCCTAAGAGAAAGCCCCCAAATCAATAAACCCAACCAAAAAGGGTTTGAAATCACTATGGAGAAAATACTTCAAAATGCCCTGTTTCCGAATCGATTCGGGTCTAAAGACCTGGGCTTCTGCAATAGGCCGAATCGATTCGGCTTAGGGTCCAAATCGATTCGGTCAATGCAGACCTGCCAATTTTACCAAACCGAATCGATTCGCTTGAGGGGGCGAATCGATTCGGACCTGCAATTTTTGAAGGGTTCATCTGTTTCTTCAAAACCCACGAATTCTAAACCCTAAATTTCTCATTCCAATCCCCAATCCTTCATCAAATCATGATTTTAAGCCCATTAACCAACCCAAAGTTGATCCCAATCATTTCTATGTCATTAATTCTCAATTTAAACATTGATTTCAAGATTTAAACCAAAAATCTAGGTTTTGACATTTATACCCAAAAACCATTTCTTTACCCCACAATTTATGAAATGAAATACACAAATAGCTATTTAGCAAGATTAAACACTTGCCTCAGATTTGTAGAGGTTGGATCATCCTCGATGTTGCGGTTGGGCCGGAAATCCCAAGCTTTCTTCCTCTCTCTCTTCTTTTCCTTCTTCTTTCTTTCTTCCTTTTTCTTTCTCTCTTTCTCTATTTGAGAAGGCTTCATCCGTAAGCCTCAAATCCTTTAAAACAACAAACCCAGTTTTAAATGTTAATACACACTTTAAATGACTCGTTGACTCCAATTTAAGTCAAAACAACTTAAAAACATTCCGGAGCCGAAATAAGACTCAATGACAGTCATTTTGACTATCTCGACCCTTCCGGGATCGATGGTACCCTCAAAAATATCATCCGGAATACTTTGAAACGTCCTCTATTTTTGGACTTCATTTCCCAAATTCTAAAATTCTCCAATTTAATTTAATTTAATTTTCCCAAAATTAAATTTCTCAGTCTCAAAAGTCTTGGGGTGTTACATAATCAAGGCTACTAAAATAAAATAGAAGGGAATAGAACAAGAAAACCAAATCTCTTTGAGAAAGTTGAACTCTAATCTTACAATTTGAAGAATACACCTCTTAATTGAGCATCCAAGTGATTTGAAGTTAACTATCCACTCAATTAAATCTCAAACAATATTTCTCCTCACAAATCTCTAAAAGAAAATAAAAAATAATAAAAAAACTATTTACAAAATGGTGTTTATCTCTACAATTCTCTCTCTAGAAATTCCTATTCTCCAAGCTTATTGAAACTAAACTAAAAATTACAAAATAAAAATAAAAAGGATAGTGGATGAATTCATAATGGACAATTAAATAATAAAAGAGATTTTCTAAAAACGCAAATCCTAACATTATAAAATTGTACATTAGAACTCACTCAAAGAAATAAATTCTAGATCATTAATTTATATTTAGAAAATTGCTAAAAATGTAAAATCTCAACATAAAGGAAGGGATTAGAATTTTCCTCCCATAAGGGATAAATTCAACTACATCAATCTATTTTGAAATAATTGCTAAAAATGCAAAAATTCATTATAGATGGGTGAGGCGAAATTCATCCAAGAGATAAATTTCACTACACACCTCTATATTGAGATATTTGCTAAAAATGTAAATACTCTCTAAAGAGGGATATAGAGAAATTTATCACGCAAGGTGTAAAAACTAAATTGGAGATCCTTTGAAAATATACCCAAGTCTTCAATTTATAGGTGCAATGAGGCTAGGGGTAAATTGGATATTGGTAAAATTGAGTGAGGATGAGAGCACATGAGCATGGCAAAGGCGTGATGTAATAAAATCTGATATGGGTGCACATGAGGGTAGTTGGGAAGACATGAGGGAAAGGTGAGTTAAAAGGTGTTGGGGTTTTTTTGGGTAAAAGGGAATAAGTTGGATTTTAACACATGTGGCATTTTATTTTGGTTTTGTTTTGACTTTTGGTATTTGGTTTGTTGTTTGGTTTAAAGTAGATGACATCGTGTTTGGTTTGGTTGAAATGGAGAAATGGGTTTCGGAATGAAATGGGTATAGGTTTAGGCTCGGTTTTGGGTAGGTTAGGTTACGAAAATATAAAAGGGCACAACCTAAACATATATGGGGTTCGGGGTAGGTTTACGCTCGATTTTGGGTAGGCTAGGTTACGAGACAAGGGTATTTAGCACCATTAAACGCGCATTTGCCTTGATATGTAGCTTTTGACACCGCAAACGGACGCTTGACCTATAAGATAAACATTTAAGCACATAAGACCCAAATTTCTGTGAATTAGCAACTAAAGCATGTCTATTCGGGGTATAAAATGTACAATTTTGGGTGTTTATCAAATTACAAATCAACTTTACTGTGATTTTATTCTTAAAACCACTTATGATATTTTTT
Source organism: Sambucus nigra (assembly GCA_949130495.1). Classification (NCBI taxonomy): domain Eukaryota; kingdom Viridiplantae; phylum Streptophyta; class Magnoliopsida; order Dipsacales; family Adoxaceae; genus Sambucus; species Sambucus nigra. Next base: position 398,079,891 of record OX422219.1, on the reverse strand, counting down.
TTAATAAAAGGTGCATATATAATTAATCCTGAGAATTTGAGGATTGGAATCTGCACACAATTATTTCTTTGATTGTTATGGGTGCCATTCAATTTATTGAAAACAAATTTAATTATTAGTCTTGGATCCCTAGTATAGAGTATTACCCAAGTAGTAGGCCTAAACTCTCCGTAAACCCTAATTGGCCTTAGCACATTTCAAGTATATATATATATATATATATAAGTGATGAGAGAAAAATCGATCTCTCTCTCAAATCATCAACTTTTCATTTCCTCGCATTCCTACACACAAGGATTACTTTGGGGGGAATGATATACTAGAAGATTCGAGGCATTCAGTGCATTCTATAAAAGGTTTCATCGGAGGAATAAATTCAGCCTCTTCATCTTCTATATAAAATATTTTGCCTAATTTGTATCACCTATAATATCTGCATATGTATCGTGATTCAAACCATAGATTTATTTGCTAGATCTTGTTATTTTATTATTTTTTTAATGCATTACCAATCAAAGTTCTTAGGAAAACAATTTTTTTTCAATAATATTAATCCTTATCTATGCCCTGGTAATAGATTGATCATATTTTAGAAAGGTCCATATTGTCCACCATTGAAAATCCTAGGTTGCATGCTAGAAGATATATAAATGAATGTATATGTTTTTTATTGATAGGTCTTTTAGGCTTTTATTACTCCCTCCATCATGGTCCCATATATTTTTGTTATGTGTATGAATCCTACGGTGATTTGTCCTGCAATAATTTTCCTAGATTCAATTTGGTTGTAATAATTTGGTTATCATCAATAATTGCATTAATCGATGTATTTGGAGGATTATATGAGGGGATGTGATAGTTTTTACTTTCTACTAGAAAATCCATGGATTCTGATAGCATTATAATTAAGTTTTAAGTTCAGTCAATGGAGTATTCAATACTATTACAAGGTCAAAATGACATAGTGTAATACCCTGCACTTTTATGGATCTTAAATTACATAAGTGACGTAATTTGGTAATTAGAGGAATTTTTTAGAATAATAATTCTGGACTTATGAGTGTTAGATTATTCGATGTGTATTACATTTACTTTGGGGACTAAGTAAATGAGTCAGAATATTTTTATGTTATGTCGTCAGTTGGGCTAAGTGACGGGTAATATTTTACTTGGAAGAAAATGCGCGTTAAGAAGTGTTAGGTCCGATTAGTGAATTTTTAGTTAAGCGACTTGAATGGAGATTTCGAGTGCATGGTTGGTTTTGGAATGGCCGAGATAGTCATAATAGAGTATCCGGGGGGTAATGTTTAGGTTTCGGGGAATTTTGGACTGGTAGGGACTCGCAATTGAGTAAACGAGTCATCTTTGGGTTTATAAGGTATAAACCCTTATTCTCTCTTATAAAGGCACGAGAGAGTGAGAGAAAGGAAAGAAAAAAGAGAGAAAAGAGAGAAGAGAAGAAAGGAAGGAGAAAGAGGAAGAAAAAGTGGATTCCGGCCCAAACTTCGTGAGATTCGACTCGAGGTCGTCGGATTTTATCCACGCGGCAAGTGTTTACTTGCTTTATTCATTTGAGTGCGTGCATCTCATATTTTAGTTGGTAAACTATATGATTTTGGGGTTAGAACCCTTAAAATAAATTTGGGAAATTTGATTATGAGTTTACAAATTGATGTATTATAGACTCTTAATTATTTCTAGTGTTAAACCTACATTAATGGTGTGTAGAAATGGGAAAAAATGATAAACTAGGGTTTTAATGGCTTTAAGGTTTAAATCTAAGAGCAGTGGTTTAATACCATAAATTAAGAGACGTGTTAGTTAGCAATCAGTGTTTAGATTATTACAGTGTTGTTGGTTGAGATTAGAAACCATAAAAATGGAGGTTGGGATGATATTTGGTATTTTGGAGATTTAGGTTTTGTAAGAAATTGAGATATGGCCAAAATACCTAGTGTGATCGGTCGACCGAGGACAGGTAACCAGTCGATCGGGTCAAGGAAAAAGGCTACTGGTTGGCTCGTAAGGAAAAATCCCATTTCACGATCGACCAGGGGTCAGGGACCGTCGATTGTTACTCTGTTTTCTGCCCAAGATACGGATTTTTCTACTCCTTTTTCTTTTTGGTTTCAAAGCTTAGGGTCCATCTTAATTAGAGTATTATAGATGGTTATGACCTAAAGTACTGGAGGAGTTGTATATTAACCTTGTATTAGTTGAGTGTACAATCCGGGGTATGGATTTAATGAATGCTTAGGATGAGTAATATTTGAGAGAACTCTTTGGTAGGTGTGTATAGATTTATTTATGTAGTTAGAGTAAATACGGGCCGATTTTATTTGAGTAAATCCTAGGATGCGAGTAGGATGGAAATTTAGGATATGGGATAAAGATGATTTAGCGGTTATCCGATACATCTATTGACGACTATTGTGATAGAGAATGCGAAACCTATGGAATTGAGATAAGTGATTTATATACTTACTTAATTATTACGAATTGGTATATTCGGTATTATATATATATAAACCCTTAAAAGTGATTAAGGAGCGAGTTATATTTTAAGTAAGATAATACTTATGTGATTAGTATTTTAAGTGGGTAAATACTTATATACTATTACGAATGCGAACATTTGGGTTGTTGACTATAGCTATAAGAGTTCGGCAATTATAGCTAGAGCATATTGATGAATGATATATAATATGTATATGGGTATTGTTACTGTATATATATATATATATATATATATATATATATATATATATATATACGATTTGTTTATAAATATATTGGTATGCAAACGATATATTTATGTATGTTTATATCTCTAGTGCTATCCCGGGAGGTTGCGCAATGTGAGTGAATCCCCTAGATTGCGGAGCAGGGAGAGTATATCCCCAGGTCATATCGTCCCGCATATGGGTGCAATATTTTTATCCCACTTTCAAGAGGGAATGTGACCGCCTCCACCGTTGTGTGTGTCTACCACGCTCATGAAAAAGTTTGACTTGGTACTAGGGTTAAGTTGAGCAAACCCGAATGTGGATGGGCACTTTGAGACTGCATCCTCGAGCTATAACTCGGTGGGATGGTTATTATACTTATGATTTTAATATCGGTATAAATATACTAGTTGCTTGTAGTATATTACTTGCTTATGAAGATGAGATGTCATATAACCTTTAAAAAGGTGTAAAGTGTAAAATGAATAAGATGTTATTCTTCTTCCGGTAGTTTCATATCCGGACTTATACAAAGGTAAATTGTAGGTTCAAGTGAGAACTATTTATATAATAATGTTATATGTTAAAGTGAAAATGGTATTTAAAACTAGTGAAAGTTATAGTATATGAACGGTATAGTTTTATATAGAAACAAGGACTATATATATATATATATATATATATATATATATATATATATATATATCACATGAATGATTATATCAACTAAAAGCTTATGTAATAGCTTACGGTATAACATATTATATCACATAAGGTGGGTGATAGTTATAAGGAATTAGAAGATGGGTTAAAGAGATTAGTTAGGAGGGGTAACTTAATTAGGTTGTTTAAAAGGTATACAGTAGGTGTGCACTATTAGAAGAGGGGTGAGGTGTATCTCATTAGAGTGTGATACCAGTTTAAATATGAGAGATTTCATATTTTAAAATATGGCATTTGATGCACTTGCTAAATATTTTCAAAACTCGGGCTCTGACCCGTTTCTCTATTTTCTCCTCTCTTGCTATATATGTATATATATATATATATATAGGTGTCCAGACACAAAGACGCCTGGATGATGATTCCTTCGAGTCAGACGTTTACTGCAGCAGCTGTGGATGCGCGCATGTTTTTTTAGACGCTTATATCCTTGTAATCTAGATAGGAAGCATTATAGTAACACTCGGGCCGATAGCCCAATTGTATTCATTTATTATTTTACCTCATTTCAGTTTGTGGCATTCGATTTGGTTGTATTATGTATACCGAAAGTTCGGTTTTTATATTTATTCATTTCGGTTCTGTGTATTGTGAATGTTTTATTTAGTTGGATTGGTTAAAAAGATTAGTTAGAGAAATTTTGACGCCAGCCTAATAAGTTATTAGTAATTAAATTAGTTTTCGACAGTGATGCTGAGAATGAACCATATGAGATTTCTGTTTTAATCTGGTATAGGATTGATCACCTGTTATTTTATTAAGCGGGGTGTCACACATAGTTTTGACCAAATATGCATTTACCCAAAAATAAAGGAAGAAACAAAGGCAAAGAGTTTCGCTAGCTCACATGAACCTCGCATGACTGCGTTTTCTCATCCATGATTGCGGATGAACATTGCGAGATCATGGGTCACACACGTGGTCATATAAAATTTGTAATAGTGTTGGATTTATCTTCTTCTATGATTAAAAACTCCAATGACTCTTTTTCAATGGAGTTTTGAGCCACATGAACTCTACTCAATGAATCATTCTTGACCATTACGTAAAGTGAACCTTGTGTCCAATTTTATATATAATCTCTTATGTTTGTAATTGCTTATATATCTGTCATCTCATATTTAATATTGTAAAATTTTATGAGATGTTTATTAATTTAATTAGGCCCCAAATTTTATGGACAACATGGGTTTATTTATGAGACCATACAAGATCGTGATTTTTATAAAAAATCAAATTTGATATATTTTGTCATAAAATTCAATTTTATCAAGTAATTAATTAAAGCTATACATTAATCTATGATCTGCAAATTTTATTTTAAATATTTTTTTTTGAAAATTAATATAATGAGACCGGATAATTTAATTTGTACAAGCAATTGAAAATTACTGGTGATTTAATTCAAGGGTCAAGAATCGAATAAACATTTAAAAAAAATACCCTAAAGTTAAAAATATTAAGTGGGAGAGGGGTTTCAACATAAACTCCACAGTCTCAATCACTGTTTTAAGAATGTGACGTGATTAGTTTCTCATGTTAGCTTTGTCTTTCCATCCCGATAGAGGGAATTAATCACAGTATTCGTTATTCTTAAAACTACTAAGGGATAATTCTTTGAAGTTGAATGTGAATGAGTTTGGTCAGGGAAAGTTTTATAGGGCGAATTTAATTTCAAGGAATTGAACTGATGGTACAGACTTTTGTGACACCCCGTCTAATTAAATATCAGGTGATCATCCCTTTATTAAATTTAAAACAGAATATCCAGTTGGTCAATTCTTAGCATCACTGTCGAACGAATTTAATTACTAATCACGTATTAGTTAATTAAGTTGATGTTAAAATTTTAATCTTAATTTAAATATGCAATATTCTAAAAGAATAACTAAACCACAATCAACATTTAAATATACAACATATAAATGATGAAATGAATAAATAAATTGAATAGGACTAGAATAAACCCATCTAACCTAAAAATCCATAAACTGAAAAATTACTCCATCAACAGATGTGACATGAATAATAAAACCACTACCCCTGAAAATATATGAATAAGGATGGGAGATATGCCCTAACTGAAATGAGTGTCTCATATGAAAGAAATAATAAATGTGGAGGCGCCTACTACCGAGATCCTCTAACTTCCACAGCAACTACAACACGTCGAATGAAAGGAACTCCTATGATTGGTGATGATACGCAAATATTGCGTATTTTATCCTCCGAACCTACGCATTTTAGCCCCCTCGGGTGCCTTAATCTCTATATTTAATCCCATTAACCAGACAACCTCGATTTATATTGTTAACATGCTATATGAGGTATAATTAGGCTTTTGTAGTTATTTAGGTACTAAGTATGGAGTTCGGACGCATTTCGATGAAGTTCCGTACGTAATCGCACGTTCAAGGGCATTTTAGTCATTTTACAGATTGGGCACTGGCCCAACATCTTCATGGAAGTTGTATCCCTCCTCGTAAGCTTTGCGTGGCCACAAACGGTGCGCGTTTCCGATTTAGAACGAAGAAGTTACGGCGATTTTAGCGGAGAAGAAATGCAAGCCAAAACAGGGAAAAATGCAATCTGCCCCTGCTTGATCGATCGATCAATCAAATGGTAGATCGATCGACCCTTCCCATTTTTCCCCATCTTACATGATCGATCGATCGACCAAATGGTAGAACGATCGACCCCCTATTTTTCAGCATATATTTTTCATTTATTTTCTCTTTTCTTTTCTAATTTAATTCCCACTTGGTATATAAGCCAATGTTGATGTAATAAACAGAGGAGAACATTTTTAGATAGTTTTAGAAGATTGAATAGGTTAGGGTTTGGGTTTTTGGATGGTTCTTTTTCATTTTTTCTTGGTTTGACACCCCATTTGTTGTGTAAGTTGACTATTGATCTCCCCTACCAATTAATATAGTTGTATTTCCTCATTTACAAGATTTCCAATTTAGGTTTACTTGCTTTAGTTACATGCTTTGATCCCTTGCTTTCTAGTGTAGTTTTATCGCGCTTATTTACACGTTTTCATTTACCGCATTTTTAACATGCTTTCTAGGTAATTTAAATTAGGTTGTGTTTGAATTGAACTCACTCGAGTTGACGCATTGCTTTGCTTTGGTGATGGAGTTTATGGGTCTAGTTTGGGTGCGTTGTCCTAGTTATTACGCCTAGGGGATTTGACGGGGCATATCATGTATGTCCCGTTCTTACGACCTTTCACGCGTAATTTCTGGGATATTTGTTGACGCCAAAATCTTATTAGGCTTTTATGATGATTTAGGGCGTAACAACCCTTGATTTAATTAACTATAGAAACGAGACGCATTTGTAATAACCTATCGACCCATGTAACCATTTTAAACTAATTAACTCGGGTGAGGGATATTCGACGCAACCTATAGTTCTACTCGCTTTCTTAATTTAGTTTCAATACCTTGCCTAGACTAACATTTCCGATTATGCATATTTTTCCTTTTAGTTTGTAATCATCTTTTACACTTTTATTTCAGAGTATTAAATCACATGAATTCTAGCATCTTGTCTCTGTGGATTTTCGATACCCGACTTATCGCTATACTCACCCATTGAGTGTAGTCGTAGTTTAGATTTTTGTATAGTTCAGGTGAGCCGAATATAAATGACCGATGCGTAGGTGACTCTCGCACCGCGGCAAAACCCTGTCTATCAAATGGATGATACGCAAATATTGCGTATTTCATCCTCCGAACCTACGCATTTTAGCCCCCTCGGGTGCCTTAATCTCTATATTTAAGCCCGTTAACCAGACAACCTCGGTTTATATTGATAACATGCTATATGAGGTGTAATTGGGCTTTTGTAGGTATTTAGGTACTAAGTATGGACTTCGAACGCATTCCGGTGAAGTTCCGTTCGCAATTGCACATCAAGGGTATTTTAGTCATTTTACAGATTGGGCACATGGACCAACATCTTCATGGAAGTTGTATCCCTCCTCGTAAGCTTCGCGCGGCCACAAACGGTGTGCGATTCCGATTTAGAACGAAGAAGTTACGAAGATTTTAGCGGAGAAGAAATGCAAGCCAAAACAGGGAAAAATGCAGTCTTCCCCTGCTTGATCGATCGATCGACCAAATGATCGATCGATCGACCCTTCCCATTTTTGCCCCGTATTATATGATCGATCGATCGACCAAATGGTAGATCGGTCGACCCCCTGTTTTTCAGCAGATATTTTGCATTTCTTTTCTCTTTTCTTTTCTAATTTAATTCCCACTTGGTATATAAGCCAATGTTGAGTAATAATCAGAGCTGAACATTTTTAGAGAGTTTCAGAAGATAGAATAGTTAGGGTTTGGGTGATTTTCTTAGTTCTTCTTCATTTCTTCTTGGATTGACATACTTTTGGGCTTGAATGTTGACTATTCATCATCCTCTCCATTAATATAGTTTGTATTTCTTCATTTCTTGCTTTCTAGTTAATTTACAAGCTTTCTAATTTAGGTTTTCTTGCTTTGATTTACACGCTTTCTAGTATAAATTTACTGCGTTTATTTATTGCTTTCCATTTACCGCGTTTTTACGATGCTTTCTAGGTAACTTAAGTTAGGTTGTGTTTGAATTGAACTCACTCGGGTTGACGCGTTGCTTTGCGTTGGTGATGGAGTTTATAGGTCTATTTCGGGTGCGTTGTCCTAGTTATTATGCCTAGGAGATTTGACGGGGCATATCATGTATGTCCCGTGCTTACGACCTTTCACGCATAATTTTTGGGATATTTGTTGACGCCAAAATCTTATTAGGCTTTTATGATGATTTAGGGCGTAACAACCCTTGATTTAATTAACTGTACATTTGTAATAACTGGTCGACCCATGTAACCATTTTATACTAATTAACTCGGGTGAGGGATATTCGACGCAACCTATAGTTTTACTCGCTTTTATAATCTAGTTTCAATACACTCGCCTAGATTAACATTTCCCTTTATGCATCTTTTCTTTTAGTTTGTAATCATCTTTTACACTTTTATTTCGGAGTATTAAATCACTTAAATTCTAGCATCTCGTCCCAGTGGATTCTCGATACTCGACTTACCGCTGTACTTGCCTCGCAAGTGTAGTAGTAACTTAGGTTTTTGTATTGAGTTGGTGAAACTAAAACAACGATTAGCATCTTTACACGCGCTACTTTTCGCACTTGATCAATTGGCCTCCCTGTGGATGGGCACCTAAAATAGTTTTACAATTTTTTTTTGGGAGAAAAACAGTTCAGAGTCCGAGTAAAATAGTTTAGAACATTTTAGGAAGTATTTAAAATGCATAAATACCAGATTTTATGTAAATGTTAGTCCACCTGCTCTCACTTGAGTATCCTCACCTCTCAACTAATATGGATGCCTAACGTATATTTCTAACCCGTCCTAGTTAAGCTACCCCACTTAACTAGTTCTAATAAGGTATAGTTCTATATGAGTTGACTCGTTGTGTCATCCATATCATCCATGCAATACTTCATGGAATTCTTTATATCAAATAACCCATTATAAATTTCTCGATTTATAATTAAGTTCTTGCATACATGGGTTATTTTAAACATCAGTGCCTATCCTTTTATTAAGCGCACACAGTAGAATAATTTATCGGCATATATATTTTCATCAATATATATATATATACACACACACACACTAGGGTATGCTCGTGTAACACCCCATCATTTTTTAGACTGAGAAATTAAATTTTTGGGAAAATAAAATTTAATTAAATTGGAGAATTTTAAAAATTTGGGAATTGAGGTCCAAAAATAGAGAACATTTTAAAGTATTTCGGATGATGATTTTTAGGGTACAATCGATCCCGGAAGGGCCGAGATAGTCAAAATTACTGTCATTGGGTTTTATTTCGGCTCCGGAATGTTGTTATAGATTATATTACTGAGAGTTATACTACGAATTGAGGCTAATGGAGCCTGATTATAATTCTACGAGTTGAGCTCGGGTACAGGGTGTATGGGCGCCCTGGGTAGTTAGTTGATTTTTTTTTAAATCTATATGGTTCGACGTGAGAATTAGGAAGGATCGGTATAGTCATCCTGAGGGTTGATGTAAGGACTAGATGATATTCAGGTCCTAGGCAAGTCTTAAATTTCGCGGGCAAAATTATTGTAACACCCCATGATTTTTGAGACTGAGAAATTAAATTGTTGGGAAAATAAAATTTAATTAAATTGGAGAATTTTAAAATTTGGGAATTGAGGTCCAAAAATAGAGAACGTTTTAAAGTATTCTGGATGATGATTTTGAGGGTACCATCGATCCCGGAAGGGTCGAGATAGTCAAAATGACTGTCATTGGGTTTTATTTCAGCTCCGAAATGTTTTTAAGTCAGTTTGACTCGAGTTGGAGTAAACGAGTCATTTAAAGTGTGTATTAACATTTAAAACTGGGTTTATTGTTTTAAGGGATTTAAAGGCTTACGGATTAAGCCTTCTCATTTGTGAGAAGAGAGAAATAGAAATAAAAGAGAAAGGAGGAAAGAAAGAAGAAGAAAAGAAGAGAGAGAGAGAGGAAGAAAGCTTCGAGATTTCCAGCCCAAACGCGACATCAAGGACGATCCAACCTCTATAAAATCTAGGAAAGTGTTTAATCTTGCAAAATAAGTCATTTATGTATTTGATTTCATAATTGTGGTAAAAAGAAATGGATTTTGGGTATTAATGTCAAAACCTAATTTTTGGGTAAAAATCTTGCATTTGAGGGTATAGAAATTGTTGGGTAGTTATATGATGATTTTTGAGCTTAGAAACATGTTTGGTATGAAAATTTATGGTTCGGTAATGATATATGGGAGTTTTGGAAATTTTGGGTTTATAGAAAATCAGCCATTTTCGTGGCTTTCTGAACTGGCCGAATCGATTCACCCCTAGAGAATCGATTCGCCAGGTTGCAGAAGCCACATGTCTTTAGGGACGAATCGATTCGCCCCTAGAGAATTGATTCGGTATGTAGCAAACTCTCAGGTCCTTTTGGACCGAATCGATTCGGATGGGCCGAATCGATTAGCTGTTGGGGCCGAATCGATTCGGAAACAGGGCATTTGGAGTGATTTTCTCTATAGTGATTTCTAACCCTATTTGGTTGGGTTTATTAATTTAGGGTCTCCTTTTATGATGTAAGAGATATAGTTTGGAGACTTATAAGGGGTTTCTCACATGTTAGGATCATGGGGACTTATTGAAATAGTTTGGGGAAAATATATCCATGTATGCATTGGAGTTGTGTATAGAGATTGTGGGGAAACCTCATTGGGGTTGGAAATCCTAATTATTAATAAAAAAATGAATATAGATATGATGGGAGGTTAAGGACTCTTAGAGAGAGTTACGAGGGTATGTTTGGAATTTATAGGCCGATATTCTTGTTGAATCCTTATAGCGATAGGATTCTATTAAGTTATAATTGGGGACTAACGAGAGAGAGGGGTTACGTATCCTTAGAAATGTTTAAATTAAGGAACAATTGGTAATGCGATAGGAGTAAGGGTTCATAAGAACAATTGAACCTTGGGCAAAATTGGGAACGATTGGATCGTACTATCAGCTAGAATAAGTGGTAGTATAATTCTAGTGAGGATAGTTTATACATGACTGTGTGGAAGTAACCATTGGGATTCCAATACATGAAAGGAGTTGGGATAAGCTGAGGTTTATAGACTATTAGTCATGTATATGCCAATGGTCAAATAGTAATAGAGATTTATGTACTTTCGAATATAAATGAGATGTGTAGTGATGGTTTCCTACACTAAACTTTGGTTGATAACCCTAATGTTGGATATATACATATATTTTTGGGAGACTATTCATCATAGGAAATATAGATGAATATGCTTCAAGTGAGGGATTGTATTTGAATATCGAGGTAAATTAAATGAGTTTGGGATGGCGGCTAGTATATTGAGGATATATATATATACTTATGGCCGTGATTATAAATCTTATACATATGAAGGAGAAATAGATTGTATTTATATACATGGATATGTGAATATATATATATATATATATATATATATATATATGTAGAAATATCAATATATGGGTATAATTATGTTGTGAATATCTAAACCGTATGTGTTGGTTCAATCATATGATGTAATCACATGGATGTATATATATTGTGCATGTGAATGATATATATACTTATGTGGTTAAGCATACCCCATTCATGCTATCATTGGGAAGTTTCTGCACAGAGGGTGAGCATCCTGGCTCAAGGAGCAGGGTCTGGATATTCCACAAGTCATCATCATCCAGTGTATTATGTGATATGTATTTCTTTTGGGGTGAGACGTGGTGGGTATGTCTCGTTTCATTGACCGTTTAGGAGCTATGACCGCTTCCCGGGACGTCGTGTGTGTGTGTTTGGCCCCGATGTCAGTGATATTGAGACCGATCGTGGTCCCCGGGATGGTATGTGAGTAATGCCCTGGAAGATGATAGCATGGTGCAGTTTATTGGCGATATATATAGCCGGGTATATTATGTGTAAGGCATTTGTACATCATATGTGGTATGTACACTTGGCTATGGGAATGGATGATTGAATATATATGTATGGTTAGAATAAATGCCTATATATATTTATATATATCCTATAGGTGATAGGATATGGAATCTTTATGCAGTACATCTTGGATGATTATGGTGTACTAGATTATTGGGGGTTGATGTATCGCATTAAAGGAATATTTCGGTTACATCATCCCAATGATATTATTGGAGATTTTAAATTGTTCTTATATGGTAATCTAAATTCAGTAGTAGTAGTATATTGTGTGTATGACATGACCGGTCCCTACTAATGACTTTGTCAAGGAGTAGTGTAACGGGGGGGTTCCTTGTTTGGATTTCGCTTTGCGAGACGCCCCACGCACGAAACGTAGTACAATGTTAAGAGTAGAGAGAAGTTTTGTCCTTATTAACTTGTGCATGTTACTTACAGAATACACTCTTAAAATGAAGCTTTATGCTAATATGTAAAGTAATAAATTGGTTAAATGATTAAGTTAAATTGGAAATTATGAAGCCTAGTATGGCATATATGTTTGTAAGAATAATTAAGTGTGATTGAATGGGTTGGATTCTTAGGCTATGATAGGAGGGCAGGTCTTGTGGGTATAGGCTATGCCTATGGTAAGTTAGGTTGTCCTTATAGGTGGGGTAACTTAACTAAGAATTCAGGACGCAAATAGGTGCACGCCGTTAGATGAGAGGTGAGTTGGGGTTTCAAGAGAGTGAGATTCCACTTTAATTATGAAATAAGTGCATTTATATTTATTATGCACGGTTAACACACTTGCTAAATATTTTCAAAACTCGGGCTTTGACCCGTTTACTTTTCTCTCCTGCATGTATATATATATATATATATATATATATATATATATATATATATATTACTACAGGTGTCCTACCGCATGGATGCCGAATGACCTTCTATCCAGAGTCTTGGGAGCTGTGACAGGTGCGGACTGTTGCGGGATGTAGAATGTAGTCGCTTCCTACTTCTTTAAAAATCTAGGTAGGACTCATTTTGTATATCGAGTTTACACCCAAGGGATATTTATAGATGTTTATATTCTTTTCTATTTCAGTTATTGTATTTTCTGTGACCCGACAACTTATTCGGGTATATTCATTTGTAGTTACTCAATTAATAATATTATCGCATTTCATTTATCATGGTTCTTGTGTGCACATTTTTCTTTCCTTTGTTAGTAGCTTATAATGTTGGTTTGTCTTCTGTTCTATGTTTTATTAAATTTAACATCTCGCTTATATGATATCGAGTAGTTAGTCCTATATATATATTTAGTACCAACAGTTGGTGTTGAGACCGAGCCATCTGAAACTCCTGATTTAATGTAGTATAGGGTTGGCCACCCGTTATTATTTTAAGCGGGGTGTTACAGCCCGTGCCTAAAGGCACAACGATATTCGGAAAAGCTTGCACAATCGCAACAAAATAACAGTTGACCTGCTGTAATTTCGATACAAAGAGTTAGATTTTAAAAAAATGGAGAGTATTTCCTATATTTATAAGACTATCCATTTGTTTAGGGTATAAAAAACACTTCGATGACAAAAAATATCACTCAAGGTCCTGGTATAAACTACGTACCTCAATGAATTAAAAATAGAATTACATACGTGAAAACATATTAATCTTCCCCAAATAACTAAAAACTAAAAATATTGCTAAGACTAAAAAATAAAATGATTATATCAGTTTGGAGAGGAGAATAAACATCTTGCACATCAAATATAACAATGTCCACCATTGTCCGCAGATCTTCGACAACAACAATAATTCACCTATTAAAAAAAATAAGAATTTTGATTAGATATGTTAATAAAGATGATACCAAAAACAGAGTAACAAAGTAGTAATCAAAATATATTGGATACCGTGATAAGACACTCTTACACAATGGTTTTGTAATTTAAAAAACATATACTGAATTCAACAATTCTTAAAAATTGCTATCTTGATGGTCTAATGTTGATAATACTTCTCAGATCAAGTTAACTTCTGGTTTGTCAATCAGAACCTGAGCAATCAAGCACACATATATTTATCTCTTTGTTGACATTTTCAGACTACTATTAAATATTTTAAAATAATCGCTCCAAACTAAATCAACCTGATAATTTTTTTCTTATATTTGATAATTTTTCAAATATCAATTATTAGGTATTTGATATTTTTTCAAATATTTCTTTGTTGACATTTTCCACTGCCACCAATTATCAGGTATTTGATAATTTTTTTGTAAGAAATCAAATAGTTTGAAACAATATTTTGTTGTTTATAATTGGTATTACCAAAAATGAAATATTAATAACTAAAGAAACTTAACGTTGTATAGATTGGATACAACTTACTTCATGTGAACAATTGAAATTTTAAAGTTTTAGATGACCAAACCCCTCCTAAGCATAGTTCATTTTAATGAACTATGAATTATAGATTAAATTCCAAAGTCATTTCTATGTAAATATAGCGGTCAGAGTACATAACCTGAAATTCTTTCCAACTTTATGGGCTTCTAAGATGTCATATCCTACTTTAAACAAATGACAATCAAATATATAAACATCCTTATCCAACATAAAACTCCATCTTGGAGTAAAAATATAATAAAGTAATGTAACAGATTTTTCTGCAGAACTTCATATCTGCGTACAGTTTTGACCTTGAAGACACCACAAACCCTCTAATGGTTAATTCCATTTACAATACAAAAAATAAAAAGAACTAATAATAAATTAAACTGTGTATCTAGAAGATATAGGAACAATTCATCAAGGGAACATATTCCTACTAAAGCATGATCAGGCAAAATAGCATGTCCAACTCAACAATTCTTACTGACTGAAAGAACCCTCGTCTGCATCATTCATTGTAAACAAAGCTTGAAATGATATGCATGTTCTTACCATTTACCTTCTATCATTGAAACTTATATTAGATGTATGTCCTTACCATTTCCCTTCTATCATTCAATCACTTATCGAGGCCACCGCCGTTAATAATCCGACGCCTGCTAAGAACCTCCTTGAACTTCATTTCAGTGGCCTCTTTATTCTCCTTTGGAATGCTAGAAAAATATCGTTGTCTTTGTCAGGAAGGGGGATAATAATCTGGCTCTGTTAGGAAGGGGGAAACCTGTACATTACTGGCTTTAAGCTCTTACAAAAAGAGGGCCTTCAATAATGATGCAAGGTTCTATAAACATGTACATTACTGTCTTAAGCACTAAGAATAAACAAAATACAACAGGTGAATATCCATAGAGAGTTGTCTTTATATCAACCAAAAAATTACATGTGAAAGATCACAATAATACTACCTTTGAAAGATGAAATATCCGTAAAAATTACTAAGAGTCACCACCTAAATAAATAGAAACTAACCTGCTGTCTAGTAATATAAACATTACTTTCTTGGGACTGGGGCTGGGACTGGGAAATAGCAAGATCCTTATTAGAAGTTGATTTTCCCACTGTTGCAGCAGAAGTAGGGTTGTAACTGGCTAGGGAGGAGGTGTATGGTCCATAGTTGCCATGAACTCCAACGTTAGTTGAGTTTATTTCATCACTTCCTTACTTATATTGAGAAAGTGAATATTTGGTAGGTCCCACTGATGGAGCTAGATACACACCACCAACCTGGGGGTGTTGAGGGAATGAACCCGCACTTAAAAATTGATTAATGGCCAGAGGTGGAACAAAATATGGTAAATAATGACCCTGTGGGATATAATTTGGAGGGTAATGGGGAAAATGCATCCCAAATAGTTGTATGAAGACGGGGATCGGTTGCGGCTGAGATACAACAATCGAGCTATGCATAACGCTCCTAGCGGCTTGATTAATAGTTCAAGGAATCTAATGTTTATATTACTGAACAGCAGAGTCACCACCTAAACATGGCACCATATTAAAACTTCACTCAGATTACTATATATATGGTGATCAGTAAATCATTAAAAATTTTAAGTAAAGAGGAAATAAATAATTACCAAATCATGCACTCCAAAATAAATAAGAGATAGGTTCTTAAGCTGACCTTTTTATGAATACCAAACAACCTAAAATGAAACTTATTGAATTTGTTGTCATCGTAGCATGATTGAGACTGCTTGAAACTTAATAACTCTCATGTTGATGCACCATAGGACTTTGGTATTGGGATATAGTATCTCAAAACAGAGGAAATGGGATATAAAAAAATACTTAACAATTGGTATTGGTATATATTTTACTCTACATAACATAAATGATTGGACTTGATTCGTTATAATGACAATGGAATCACCATAAGAATCAATATAACCTTAATATAATCAATTTAACAACAAAAGTTTGGCTATAATCAATATAATCAATATATTATGTTACAATGTTTTAGGAAATCCATACGATAGCCATAACTTTCCCATTCAGTAAACTAACACGTGACTATGAAATGTAAGAAATAGAGTAATACCCACTACTAATTGTTTATAGAGGAAATGAGAATTCAAAGAGAATTAAAAAACTCACCATAGAAACTCCTGCATAAAAAAACTCAACATAAGAACCCCTATCTAAAAAAAAACTCCTGCCTAAAAGGCTATTGATTGCATAGAAAAACGACTAAATGTAAAACCACATACGGAGTATTATAATGCATCAACATCAAATCCAATGTTTTACAATCAAAATACAACCCTAGCACCCTATCAAATTCAATTCAACTCAAAACCTTCAAGTAAAAGAAAAGAAAACCCAAAAATCAGCATACTATATCAAAATATCCTGTACATCAAAGATGAGTTCAATTTCATCTCACATTATGTTGCAACCCCTTGTGCTTTCATCACTGAAGTAGTAATTGAAGTTGTCAAACCCTTCCATGGGCATCCCCTCTTGATAACCATATGCATGGGATGCCGTAGTTGGATGGTAATGTTAATATTGCGACCGCTTCGGATAATGTTGATGACGATATCTGTGATTTGGATAAAGGGGTCGTGACGATTCTGGATAATGTGCATAAGGATATCCATGATTTTAATAATGGGGCCGAGCCACGACCCCATTATCCTTAAGGGGTACGGGGTGACCATTAGGTGTAATGGTGCGGGTTTTACAATTTAGCTCCCATGGTGGTTATACATAGTTTCCAGCCTCGTCATAATGGCATCAGTCTAGAATAATTTTCTTGTAGCGAGTATTTATTCTGTTAGCTAGAATATTCATGGTCATGAATTGATCTTCAACATGGCCTTGGTAGTCATTCATGGGCTTTTTCTCATAGAACAAAAGATCTGCATTTTTAACCCATTCCATGGTGATCTAGCTGGGTGATTGTTTTCCAAGTTGTAGTCTCTTGTCCGACTCCTTGTGTAGCGATACTCACAATGTCTCACATGCTTTTAAAACTATTCCTTATAAACTGAAACATAATATTTTAATAAATTGAAATTGTAATATGAAATCAAAATGATAATATAAGAATAAAAATGGAGCTGGACCCACCCCTTTACGTCTACCTTTAGCCCTAAAAATTCCTTTGCGTAATATTAACCCAAATGATAGGGTGAAAAGGAACTGGACTAATTTTTTTTAATCTTTTCAACCTTGAACTAAAAGAAACATCCTAATTTTTGCAGAGGAATCTAAGAATACTGTAACTGTGTTCAGCTAGAAATACATTCTCAAAGAACTATATGAATATAAGCACACGGGTTCAAACTTAAGTAATTATAACCCCAAACACTTGATCTCACTACTATGATTTAACAAAATAGAGCTATTATGAACATAAAAATAACATCTACACCATATATGATCCCTTCTTATACCAAAATGCGACGAAGTGAAAATGGGAACCTTGTTATATCCATAAGTGGGATTCATGTAGCCGACCCCAAATAATTAGGAAAAGGTTTTGTTGAGTTGAGTTATATCCATAATTGCTTCACATATTGTATATATTGTATACAGATATGCTACCTGTACAAAACTGCTATAATGTATGTAATGTCAAAACAAAGCGACAATTTAAAAAGATATATATATATATAGAGAGAGAGAGAGAGAGAGAGAGAGACTTAAAATGAAATTTAAATAAGTATGAAAGAGAAAATAATGTATAATTGAAACCATACCAGATGGACCATAACAATTCGTGCCATAATCTTCTTGAAGTATCCAAAGAAGGCCAGCTAATGTTCTTCCCAGTGCATCCCATATCAATAACCTACTACATTGTTTTAACAATTTCTTTAGTAGACTCGTATGTCTATAAACATGTAGCTCCATTTCTAATAACCAGATGACACAATTTTTATTTATTCATTGATTCGGTCATGGACTTTGGTTAATATTAATGAGCCTTTGGAGTTGTGTTATGTTTTGAAGACAAATAATAAGGATAAATAAGACAACAAAAACAAAGTCCTAGTTTTGACTATTTCATAAGATTCTTGTATAATTGTTCAACTTCATAAAAAAATTAAATGCAGCGCTAATTTAGTCTTAGGACCTTGTAAACTGAAATGAATTATAAAACTTGAAAAAAGTAAAAACGGTGATCAACTACCACAATATACCATTTAAAGAACACATGTTTCTATTTACAAAAAAATTCATACCAAAACAGAAATCCACAAATATTCACTGCCTTGTTTCTTAGGTTTCTGTCGATGTGATAGTCACAAAACTTGACAATGTTGGCAAAGGAACTGTTAAATTCTTTTAAGTTCTTGTCTATGTTTAATTTTAGCTGGTTTTTGGATCTATAGCCGCTTTATCATCACAGCTTGAACTTTACAGACACATTTTAGAAATATTAAAGTGTCCTTGATGTTGAATCACCTAATAAGGTTGCAAGCAATAAAAATCAACTTAAGAATCATGGAAACTCTTACAATATCCAACGTTCACCAAAATGATTCAATTAATCAAAAAAGGTCTATGATTGTCAATATCTCATTAACCTCCTTGAAACACTTATCAAGATTGCTAAATAAGGGAAGTAAAAAGATAATAAGTAATAAATGAGATAGTGAAATAAAAAAAGTATTCATATTACCTCATATTCCATGCCCCCGCAAACATTCATCATTCCATGGGATTTGAAGAGAAACATAAAAAATAGCCTTGATCAGAACAATTACAATCTACGATTTGAAAAATGTAAATGAACTATCATGATCAATATTACACAAAACCCAATAAATAATAAGTTATATTTATGATAATATAAGGAAAATAACATCAAAAGGAGGAAAGGTAAATTCTTGCATACTTGTTTGGTAGACATGGTCTTTGCCATGCTTAATTTTGTTAGATATCCAACTTCAAGTGTCAGTTAAACACATACCTGTTGATATCTTGATTGCAAATTATCCATATCCCCATCACCAATGAACTTTTTAGGAGAAACAACGTTGTCTTGTAGCACAGAACCACTCAAAAACATCTTATGCACATGAGTAGCAGATCATGCTAAGGAGCTAATTTATCGCAGAGTATCATCATCATCTCTTCCAACTCCTCGTTCCTCAGCTTTTAATGATGACTATATCTGACTCTGCTGTTCGGAATCTGATTGAATAGAATCTTTCCAATTCAGACTCCCAATGGCCACATCATCCTCACAGACATCAAAACAACATTTGATAGTGTTGTGCCAATGGAACCAAGTAAATGTGTTCCTTCACGTCACAATACATATGATAAAAGTAATAGTCCATGAAGTTGTGCATAGCCATGTGAGACAAATTATCATATAGTGTCAAGGCCTCTGATACGAACCAAGATCTTATGCATCTTTTATATGCACTTAAATGTGCATAGCCAGTTCTGAAAGTTGGAACGCTGAGATACCATGAAGTTGGGAGCCACCTAAAACTTGGAAGATACATAAATTGAACGTCAAACACCAAAAAATAAGATATATCTAGTATGTAATTAATAAGGGGTCACAGTCAGATGTATGCTTAATCTTCTGGTTTAACCCCTAATTTGAATATGTAATTTCCATAGTACTATACCTAATAGTGTGGCAAACCACGACTAATATGTCTGTACTTTGTATATTCGCAACAACATACAGTGTACTAACATACAGTGTACTAACATTGTATGATGCTCCGATTAAATCGCAACAATATACATTGTATGAACATAAAATATATAGCTCTAACATAAAAGATAAATCAATTACTTAATTTTAACTATCATGAAACCATGGTGGTAGAGGTTATGCAATCGCGCATAATAAAAATAAATAAAATAAAAATATCCTAAGCAATCAACAGTGGTAGAGGCTCTATGTTCCTCCATATCTTAAGCAATCAAGTACCTCAGCTAATTCTTTGACTCGGTAGTAGCATATCAAAACAACCAACCTAGTATGCTTAATAATAACAAACATATGAAGGAGATCTGAATATCAAAAATAGAACAAAAAAAACCTTCATTAGTGTTAAAATGCACAGAAGGAAGAAAAGCCATGGAAACCAAAAGATGCACGTAAAATAATACCTATAGAGTCATTCCCTTGTATCTTTTCTTTCATGGGCATGACCAACCTGTAGACATAACTTAAAGGCACGTAAAATAATAGATTCAGTATCAATAAACTCAAACTCTATGAGATCTATGAAAAAATTATTTTGGTGGAAAAGGAAGAAACCACATTCATTAATCATGATTTTCAGAAACAATAGTCCTAAGAATTGTGTCAAAATCCGCGTATACCAATCGGATCCATCTCACCTAAATCACACACGAAAAATACACGTAAAGTGGTGAAATCAAATGTGCAAACAAATATGCACATCGTAGAGGAACCATCTATCAACCCCCCGGCCAAAAAAACGTGATATTAAATCCTTGAGATCTACAAAATCAAAATCAAACAAATAAATCTTAAAACTCTTAAAAATCAAACACAACAGTGACAAAAAATATACACCAAACTTTAACTGTTTAGATCTACAACGTTCCCAAACAGTATGACTTAAAGAAATTGGAGCCTCTTCCGAATTCAAACCCATTCTGCAGAAATTAATAAAAGAAGAAATGTCATATTTAAAAAAAATCTAACATCAACTTTCTAATTTAAGATGTGAAGTCAACAACTAAATGCAGAAAAGAAGATAAATTAAAACAGTTACCCAACTCAAAGAGACGCAAATATGTCGATACCCATCTTATGTTGTTATTTTGACCTCCATACCTGTTCCGTGAAAAATTATACGATTTATCGCTTCAAAGCATTCTATGTTAATCATCTTAGCAGGTCGATAACTTTCGTCGATTCTTGAATTTAGGTGCCCTGTTCAAAATTCAAACACCAACTACTATTGATTCATTCATTGTGCACATGGCTTAGGGAGCTAAAACAGAGCAAATATCGGTTAAATATCCTCGATCCACTTATATTATTCTAGCACATAAATTTTCAAACATTGATTAGTAGAGTGAAGAAATATTTTAACGAATGATGAACCAAATGAACGTAACATTAAAAAAAATGGATATGTGGGGCTTACTAAATTCTAATTAACTTTTGATACGGCCAAATGAAAACTTTTGATACGGCTACTTCTATCCACGATAGGGCTTTTGATTGGAAGCTGAATTCTCCATTTCACGTTTTCGCAACAACTTCATCCCCAGGCACCCTGTGTAGAATCCGCAACCACCACATGACATGAGTTACAAATAATCCTATTTCTATTTAATAATTATTCTATACCAATAAGCGAACAAATTGTGATAGGAAGTAAATAATAGCGTATTACAACTTGTGACGGGAAGTGCATAACAAATGATAATAATTATTCATATCACACAGTTATTATCACGCTTGTAAATAAATACAGGTAAGAACCTTACTGGAGAGAAACCGAGCAATGTCCCACAAAGGTTAAGAGTTGATGTTGTAGAGTACTCATCAACAAACTTTACATATACAAAGCGAAGGCGTGAGTGGGAATCACCACAAACTCGACAATCAACAACTTGGCCATATCCACGAAATAAGGTGGCAAGTTGATCTTCAATGACATCATGATCGATATCAGGAACATACACTATTCGTCTAATATTGTTATCTCTTTGAGCTCTAAACTCTTTCCCATTCAACCTCCTCCTTCCCTAGTTAAAATTATTTCTTCTCCTTGGGTTATTGGCGAGCAACAATTGAGGGAGACTGTGATTGCGACCATGGGAATATGAGGAAGGATAAACTCTTTGGCCATGGGATTGAGCATGAGGTTGGATAACATTTCCGCTATATCTTGCATTTGGAAATCAGATTTCGAATCACTGTTTGGTACAGATTGAGATTGAGATGCTGCATCACCAGACATTTTAATACCTGTAGCCATATAAATTACAATTAAAAATAGAACCCAAAGCCCAAAAAATAGTATCAACATACCATATGTAAAAATGAAAACAATATTTGTCAAATGTGAATCACAAAGAGAGAATAAATTATACATCCAAACCAAATAGCTACAAAAAAGTATCAAACCTTGAAGATTTGTGACCACTCTTGAAAAGTCCCCAAGTCAATTCATGAGATGAGTGACCTCTCTTAGCAAATCCCATTCCGAAGCTTAACCCAGTAAGAGGTTTATGAAAGTGTAAAAAAATGAACATTAACCTCAACCATTAAGAATTGGCAATACGTAATGGTATCAACCAATATTTAAAACCATGCTTCAAGGATACTAGAGAGACTCAAATTCATAGTTAATATTATAATTTTACAACGAAACCGAGAAGTTTACAACATGGTCCAAAAAAATAATGAAAGATACAAAATATAGGAAACTAATACCTCTTGCTCTTCATCCCCCTCTAACAACATCACATACCAATTTGTATAGGTTAGATCATCATATATATGTCATTTTGAATTAGGTCATTTGTTACTCGAACACTCATAACATAGTTTACAGTTCTACACTCTCTCTCCATTCTACTATTCAATTATATATATGCATACCAACAAATCATGTGCATTTACTGTCACTTTATAATGAATCAAACTTATTCAAACAAATAGAAGAATAATAGAATAAATGAAACTTATGTCTCCCATATCAGTGCGACGTCCTTTGAATTAAATTATGTCTTCGGATTTCAGTATAAAACTACATTATTTCACTAAAAACAATCTAGAAGTTGGATAAATGTAAATAAATCCACCCAAAAATTATTAAAAAATAAAGAGTAAAAAATTAAGAAAAGTAAAACCCATTTAGGAATGAAAATTAATGAAGCTTAAAATATATCACCCACCACTGGTTCACATGCACTCTTACACTTCAACAGCTATGTATATGGCATTGTAATCGAAGTTAAAAACATCATCCTTAAAAAAATCATATGTACATAAAGGAAAAAAAATTAAATCTTATTCTCACAAACCCCACCGTAGTACCACATTTGAAAGCACATATCATATTAAAAATACTAAAAAAACATAGTATACCTGATTTGAATCAAAGTTAGGCAATCTCCAAGATCTACAAACCCTGCAAAATAATACAATCTCCAAGATCTGAATGATTTAACCATTACTACCCCCCTCCCCCCCCCCCCCCAAAAAAAAAAAAAAAACATTGAAATCTTCTATTTAGATCTATAAAACTAAACATTAAAAATCCACCATCTCAAACCTAAATCAAACCCCCTACCTAGCGGTAGTGGGGATAAGAGGCTGGAGGTGAGGTTGGGAGCAGGTCACTGCGGCAGTGGAATGAAAGGCGGCATTGAGGAGAGGGAGCCACAGTAGGAGAGGGGGCGACATCAAGGAGTAGGGGAGCTGAAGGGATGAGTGAGGTAGGGTTGGCTGGAGTGAAATGAACGGGAGAAATTAGAGAAACGATTTGTGTGAGCGGGAGAGAAGTAGAGAAGCATTGTCATTTTCACCAAAATACCCCCAATTTTGAATTAAAATGTAAATTTGGAAAGTAACAAAAGAGGGGGAACCAAAAATTTGAGGGGTAAAAAAGGCATTGTAGGAAAACTCTTAATCTCAACCCTCCATTTCTAGCCTAGGTGGCTTCAATCTGAACCACAAAGTGTCCTCCAAACTTATGAATAGTGAAAACACCATTGTAACTTATTATATAGATATATATATCAATAGTGCACCCTTAGGGTGAGACCTCCTGGTGCATGCATACTCTACTATCAAGTCCTAGTATATCACACACTATTTAAAGGTCTATAGGTTTAGAATCTCTCACGAACCATATAAAAAAAATCACACATTGGAGGCGAGCATAGTTCAATACTATGGGATACACCCATACCTACATACCCATATGATCGTCAACACTATCATTCTCTCAGATAGCCCATACCAAGGTTCTATGTTCTGAGGTATAAGTTAATATCCCCCCAATGGGCTCATTAGAATAAGACTATCCTGACGCGGAAACCTCCAGTGATAGAAAGCAGTGTAGTTATGTCCATTACACATATTAGGTATTCACACAACCCATGTAAATATATATTCGACATAGGTAGGCACATAACCTATAACTTGTTCCATATGTAGTTCGTATATCTCTCGTATTTCTTACATATTATTAATTTATTGGAATACTTCTCACCGTATGGATTCGAGTATTTCCCTTTATTCCTAAGGTTACCCAATGTCCTTTAAGTTTGATCAGTAGATATCTCTCTCACATTCTACTAGTTTAAATCCTCGTTTCTCCACTTTCTCAAGACACTATAAATTCTTCGAATTAGGTGTTTATTTCACAATTATACTTAATTAATCTTAGACCGTAATACCACCTAATGTGTCTGAGTCTTTTACCCAACATTGGCCTACTGCTATTTTAAATAAACTCTCTTTATATTTAAAATTCAATTCACAAGTTAATTCGGTCGTCTCCCACGAATTCTAGACATAACGGGAACAATTTGTTGAATTTTGGGGAGCCGAATCGATTTGCCTAAAGGCAAATCGATTGGCCTCGAATGTATTTGGTCTTAGACGAATCCATTTGAAATGTTTCAGGGGTCTTCTTCTCCAACACGCAAATTCATTTTCCATCTTTTCCTCAATCAAACTTTTATATTTCTTTACCAAATTCATATCTAAGTTTCCCAATCATTTTATATACACATATGGACTATTTCTAATGTAACTTCATTATCAAAACATCATAAAGTTTACTCAAGAATTGATATTTCTCATAATTTGTCAATAAACCCTAGGTTTGTTTTCTTCCATGTTCATACACGAAAAATATCATATTAAATCTATTTTACCATTTCTTTATGATTCGAACTTATTTTCTAAACATGTTATAATTCAACCTGCATGCAAGAACCCACCATGATTATATCTTTCGTTCTCCAAAACAAATCAAATCATGGAAAAATCGTATGAAATTTACCCTACACTAACATGGACAGCACATCCTATATAGATTTAGCAAGATAGATACTTTCCTTAATTGTCAAGTCTGATTTCTATGAAATTGGTGGTGGGATTTGTGTTCTTCTTCCTCCGATATATGCTCCGGTGGAGTTGGTGGTGCAAAAGGTTTAACAATGATGGTTCTAGCCTTGGGGAGTGCCTCTCCTTCCTCCTCTAATGGCCTACGTATTTTTTTTTGTAGATTCTAAACCTAATGGCCTTAACCCAATGTTGATATACACTTAGAAATTTTCTTAGGTTTAATTCTCTCAAAATTTCCAGAGACTAAAATACCCCTCCTTGGTTATGATTTGGCCTGAAACTGCCCTGGGACTCAAACTAAATCCCCGCGTAGACCTTTCTGACTATCTCAACCCTTCTGGACACATTGGCCCACTCGAAACGACCATTTGTGTGACTTAAAAATAAATTACTTTCTATCTCATTAAATTGAGTCCCGACACGACTGACATGCATGCTTTCACTTAATTATTGTAACTGTCGCATTTTTCACTCGCGATAATTTTAATAAATTCATAACCACGTATTACTTTATTCACTAAGTAATATTAAATATAATTAACATCAATAAATAATAACCCTTATCTCAGTAGTTAATATTTATTTTAATATGAATTAATTATCAATTAATTTCTCCTATTTAATTTTAATTAATCCCACATTTAAAAATCATTAAAAATACGGGGTGCTACATACTTCCCCCTAATAACGAAATTTCATCCCAAAATTCGAGAAATAAAAGTATAACTCGTAGGAACAACTCTGGATATTTTTCGCACATCTCATCCTTGCGCTCCCCAGTAGACTCCTCGACATTATGATGTTCCCACTGGACACGCACAAGTGGAACTACCTTCAACCCCAATCTCCTCTCGCTATGGTCTAAGATAGCCACCAGTCTCTCCTCATACGGACTATCAGGCTGTAAGTCAATCTCCTCCAGCGCAATGTGAGCATGGGCCAACTCATCCCAGAGATACCGTCTCAATGAACACTACACCAAAACTGGCGAATGGTCACGACCAAAATTCCTAACCAAGGTTGTGGGTCGCGGACTTGGGCTGTGACCATTTCGAGCAGGAAGAATTTCGTGTGTCGCGGCCCAAGTCCGTGAACAAAAAATGCTCACGGCAAATGGTTGCGAACTTGGGTCGTGACCCATATCGCAACAGAGAAAAAATGGTGGCGGACTTCGTGCATGACCCACAACCGTGATAAAATTGGTCGCGGCCAAAGTTTGTGACCCATACCGTGATGAAAAAAAAGGAAAAAAATGGTTGCGACCCAAGTCCGTGACCCGCAATCGTGATAAAAATTGATCGCGGAAAAAGTCCATGACCCACACCTCGATGAAAAGAAAGGAAAAAAATGGTCGCGATCCAAGTCCGTGACCCACAACCGTGACAAAAAATGGTCACGACCAAAGTCCATGACCCACATCGCGATGAAAAAAAAGGAAAAAAAATGGTTGCGGACTTTGGCCACGACCATTTTTCGTCAGGGTCAGGGGTAATGGACTTTGGCCCAACCATTTTTATGCGCGACGGAAAAAATAAAAATGGTCATGGACAAAGTCCATTAATATATTTAACTATAATTTTAAAAAATGTCTCTTTTTGGTCCAATCCTAAAATTGGGGGTCCTATGACTGCACGGTCGGTTGCTACGTGTAACGTACGCGCACGAGGTGTTACAAATATTTATTATCGGCAAAACAATAAAAAAATCATAAATTGTGAATCAGAAACGTTGTTAATAAACTTATATATATACAAACTTAAAAATATTACACGTCTTAATAATTCACAGTCCAAACGAAAATTGGGCAGAGTTTCCTCTATTTTCTAGACATTCCAAACCCTGTAAATATAAAACCTCCTTATTATAATGCCCGCACGACCATAAAATTTAACAATCAAATTATAAAAGCCCGCACGTCCATAAAACTAAAGAATAAAAGCCTCCACGGCTGTAACACATAAAAAATAGAAACCTGAATGTCCACAACATTATATAAACAATATTCATGTTGTAAACCATTGCCTCGTTCATTTGTTCCATGTGAGAAAAAATAAACGATACAATGTTATCCTGCAAATGATAGGATACAAAGAAAATGATATCAGTAACCAAGTTGTTTTAATTTTTTTTTACAAATTATCACCCACTAATGCCATGTTTATAAGCCCAAGTCTAGAAACTTAAAAATTATCATCGTATAATCAAACCAGGACTCTCGTGTTCGCACGTTTAGTTCCTACGAGTTACATTAGTCCCGTGCGAGGTGTTGGTGCCCCCCACGGGTTCATTCGGGGGCTATTTCGGATTTTCGCCTTCTAACTCCATGTTTTTAAGCCTAAGTCTAGATATTTTCAAATTTTCATCATATTCTCAAACTGAGAGTCCAGTGATCATGTGGTCAGTTCCTACGAGTTACATTGGACCCGTGCGAGGTATTGGTGCCACTCACGGGGCGTTCGGGGGCTGCGTTGGGTTTTTGCCTTCTAACGCCATGTTATTAAGCCTAACTCAAGAAATTTACAAATTATCATCATATTCTCAAACCGAGAGTCCCGTGATCACACGGTAAGTTCCTACGTGTTACATTAGTCCCATGCGAGGTGTTGATGCCACTCACGGAGCCGTTCGTGGATTGTTTCGGGTTTTCACCCACTAACACCATGTTATTAAGCCTAAGTCTAGAAATATACAAATTATTATTGTATTCTCATACCGGGACTCCCATGATCACGCGGTCAGTCCCTACGAGTTACATTGGTCCCGTGCGAGGTGTTGGTGCCTCTCACGGGGCCATTCGTTGGTTGTTTCTGGGTTTCGCCCTCTAATGCCATTTTTTAAGCCTATGTCTATATATTTTCAAATTATCGTCATATTCTCAAACCAAGAGTTTCATGACTGTACGATCAGTTTCTACGAGTAACATTGGTCCCGAGCGAGGTGTTGGTGCCTCTCATGGGGCCATTCGGGGGCTATTTCGGGTTTTCACCCACAAACACTATGTTTCAAACCAGGAGTCTCATGATCACGGGGTCAGTTCCAACGAGTTACATTGGCCCCGTGCAAGGTGTTGGTTCCACTAACGGGGCCATTCGGGTGCTGTGTCGGGTTTTTTCCTTCTAACGCCATGTTTTTAACCATAAGTCTAGACATTTTCAAATTATTGTCGTATTCTCAAATCGAGAGTCTGGTGATCTTATGGTAAGTTCCTATGAGTTACATTGGTCCCGTACGAGGTGTTGGTGCCACTCATGGGGCCGTTTGGGGGTTATATCTAGTTTTCACCCACTAATGCAATGTTTTTATGCCAAAGTATAGAAATATGCAAATTATCGTCATATTCTTAAATCGAGAGTCCCGTGATTATGCGGTCAGTTCCTACGAGTTACATTGGTCCCATGCGAGGTGTTGGTGCCACTCACGGGGCCATTCGATGGCTGTGTCGGGTTTTTACTTTCTAACGCAATGTTTTTAAGCCTAACTCTAGAAATTTATAAATTATCATTGTATTCTCAAACTGGGAGTCTCGTGATCGCACAGTCAGTTCCTACGAGTTACATTGATCCCGTGTAAGGTGTTGGTGCCACTCACGGGGCCATTCGGGGGCTATTTCGAGTTTTCACCCACTAACACCATGTTTTTATTCCTAAGTCTAGAAATATACAAATTATCATCGTATTCTCAAATTGGGAGTCCCGTGATCGTGCGGTCACTTCCAACGAGTTACATTGGTCACGTACGAGGTGTTAGTGACACTCACGGGGCAGTTCGAGGGATGTGACGAGTTTTTGCCTTCTTACGCAATGTTTTTAAGGTTAACTCTAGAAATTTGCAAATTATCGTTGTATTCTCAAACCGAGAGTCCCGTGATCGTGTGGTAAGTTCCTATGAGTTACATTGATCCCGTGCGAGGTGTTGGTGCCACTCACAGGGCCGTTCGGGAGTTGTTTCGGGTTTTCACCCACTAATGCCATGTTTTTATTCCTAAGTGTAGAAATATGAAAATTATCATCGTATTCTCAAACCGGAAGTATCGTGATCACGCAGTCAGTTCCTACGAGTTAAGTTGGTCCCTATTGGCACCACTCATGGGGCTCTTCGGGGGATGTGTCTTGTTTTTGCCTTATAATGCCATGTTATTAAGCCTAACTCAAAAATTTGCAAATTATCATCACATTCTCAAACCGGGAGTCCCGTGATCGCACGGTCAATACCAACAAGTTACATTGGTCCCCTGTGAGGTGTTGGTGCCACTCACGGGGTCGTTCTGGGGTTGCTTCGGGTTTTCACCCACTAACACCATATTTTTATGCCTAAGTCTAGAAATATCAAAATTATCATCATATTCCCAAACTAGGAGTCCCGTAATCACGCGGTCAGTCCCTACGAGTTACATTAGTCCCGTACGAGGTGTTGGTGCCTCTCACGGGGCCGTTCGGGGGTTGTTTCGGGTTTTTGACCACTAACGCCATGTTTTTGTCCCTAAGTATAGAAATAGGCTAATTATTTTCGTATTCTCAAACCGGGAGTCCCGTGATTGTGCGGTCAGTTCCTACGAGTTACATTGGTCTCATGCGAGGTGTTGGCATCACTCACGGGGCCGTTGGGGGGATGTGTCTGGTTTTTGCCTTATGACGCCATCTTTTTAAGCCTAACTCAAGAAATTTCCAAATTATCATCGTATTCTCAAATTGGGAGTCCCGTGATCGCACGGTAAATTCCAATAAGTTACATTGGTACCCTATAAGGTGTTGGTGCCACTCACGGGGCCGTTCAATGGCTATTTCGGGTTTTCATCCACTAACGCCATATTTTTATGCCTAAGTCTAGATATATGCAAATTATCATCGTATTCTCAAATAGGGACTCTCGTGATCCCGCGGTCTATCCCTACGAATTATATTTGTCCCGTACGAGGTGTTGGTGCCTCTCACGGGCCCGTTCGTTGGCTATTTCTTGGTTTTGCCCTCTAATGCCATTTTTCAAGTCTAACTTTATATTTTTTCAAATTATCATCGTATTCTAAAATCAAGAATTCCGTGACTCCACGGTCAATTTCTACGAGTGACATTGGTCCCGTACGATGTGTTGGTGCCAATCACGGGGCCGTTCGGGGGCTGTTTCGGATTTTCACCCACGAACACCATGTTTTTATGACTAAGTCTATAAAAATACAAATTATCATCGTATTCTCAAACCGAGAGTCGCGTGATCGCACAGTCAGTTCCAAGGAGTTACATTGGCCCCGTGTAAGGTCTTGGTGCCACTCACGGAGCCGTTCGGGGGCTGTGTTGGGTTTTTGCCTTCTAACGTCATATTTTTAAGGCTAACTCTAGAAATTTTAAAATTATTATTGTATTCTCAAATCGTGAGTCCCGTGATCCTACGGTATGTTCCTACGAGTGACATTGGTCCCGTGCGAGGTGTTGGTGCCACTCAAGAGGATGTTCGGGGGCTGTTTCCAGTTTTCACCCACTAATGCCATCTTTTAATGCCTAAGTCTAGAAATATGCAAATTATCATCGTATTCTAAAATCATGACTCCCGTGATCATGCGGTTAGTCCCTACGAGTAATATTTGTCTCGTGCGAGGTTGGTGCCTCTCACGGCGCCGTTAGTTGGCTGTTTTGCGGTTTCACCCTGTAATGCCATTTTTAAGCCTAAGTTTATATATTTTCAAACTATCATCGTATTCTCAAATCGAGAGTTTCATGATTGCACGATTAGTTTCTACGAGTTACATTGGTCTTGTGCGAGGTGTGAGTGCCTCTCACGGGGCCATTTAGGGGCTGTTTTGGGTTGTTTTCACCCACTACGGCTTGTTTTATGCCTAAGTCTAGAAATATGCAAATTATCATCGTATTGTCAAACTGGGAGTCCCGTGATCGCGTGATCATTCCTTACGAGTTACATTGGTCCTGTGCGAGCTGTTGGTGCCTCTCACGGGGCCGTTCGGGGGTTATTTCGGGTTTTCACCCACTAACGCCATGTTTTTATCCCTAAGCCTAGAAATATGCAAGTTATCATCGTCTTCTCAAACCGAGAGTCTCATGATCGTGATTAGTTCCTACGAGTTACATTGGTCTCGTGCGAGGTGTTGGCGCCACGCACGGGGCCGTTCGGGGGATGTGTCTGGTTTTTACCTCATAGCGCCATGTTTTTAAGCCAAACTCAAGAAATATGCAAATTATCGTCACATTCTCAAATCGGGAGTCCCGTGATAACGCGATAAATTCCTATGAGTTACATTGGTCCTGTGCGAGGTGTTGGTGCCTCTCACAGGGCCGTCTGTTGGTTGTTTCTGGGTTTCGCCCTCTAATGCCATTTTTTAAGGCTAAGTCTATATATTTTCAAATTATCATCATATTCTCAAATTGGGAGTTTCGTGATTGCACGGTCAGTTTCTACGAGTTACATTGGTCCCGTACGAGGTGTTGGTGCCTCTCATGGGGCCGTTCGGGGGCTATTTTGCGTTTTCACCCACAAACGCCATGTTTTATGCCTAAGTCCATAAATATGAAAATTATCATTGTATTCTCAAACCGGGAATCTCATGATCGCGTGATCAGTTCCAACGAGTTACATTGGCCCCATGCAAGGTGTTGGTGCCACTCACAGGGCCGTTCGGGGGCTGTGTCGGGTTTTTTTCCTTCTAACGCCATGTTTTTAAGCTTAAGTCTAGAAATTTTCAAATTATTGTTGTATTCTTAAATCGGGAGTCCCATGATCTTAAGGTAAGTTCCTATGAGTTACATTGGTCTCGTGCCAGGTGTTGGTGCCACTCAGGGGGCCGTTCGGGGGCTGTTTTGGGTTTTCACCCACTAATACCTTGTTTTTATGCCTAAGTCTAGAAATATGCAAATTATCATTGTATTCTGAAATTGGGACTCCCGTCATCGCGCGGGCTATCCCTACGAGTTATATTTATCCCGTGCGAGGTGTTGGTGCCTCTCATGGGGCCGATCGTTGGTTGTTTTTGGGTTTTTCCCAATAATGCCATTTTTTAAGCCTAAGTCTATATATTTTCAAAATACCGTCGTATTCTCAAACCAAGAATTTCGTGACTGCACGGTCAGTTTCTACGAGTTACATTAGTCTCGTGCAAGGTGTGGGTGCCTCTCATGGGGATGTTTTGGGTTTTCACCCACTAAGGCCATATTTTATGCCTAAGTCTAAAAATATGCAGATTATCATCATATTCTCAAACTGGGAGTCCCATGATTGCACGGTCACTTCTTATGAGTTACATTGGTCCCGTGCGAGGTGTTGGTCCCACTTACGAGGCCGTTCGGGGGCTCTGTCGGGTTTTTGCCTTCTAACGCTATGTTTTTAAGCCTAAGTCTAGAAATTTGTAAATTATCGTCATATTCTTAAATCGGGAGTCTGGTGAGCACGCAGTCAGTTCTTACGAGTTACATTACTCCCGTGCGAGGTGTTGGTGCCACTCATAGGGTCGTTCGAGGGCTGCGTCGGGTTTTTGCCTTCTAATGCCATGTTTTTAAGCCTAAGTCTAGAAATTTTCAAATTATCATCGTATTCTCATACCGGGAGTCCGGTGAGCATGCGGTTAGTTCCTACTAGTTACATTGGTCCCATACGATGTGTTGGTGCCTCTCATGTCGCCGTTTGGAGGCTGTTTCGAGTTTTTGCTTATAACGCCATGTTTTTAAGACTAAGTCCTGATATATTAAAATTATCCTCGTATTCTCAAATCGATAGTTTAGTGAGCCCGGGATCAGTTCTTGAGAGTTACATTGGTCCCGTGCGAGGTGTCAATGCCTCTCACAAGGCCGTTTGGGGACTGTTTCGGGTTTTTGTCCTCTAACGCCATATTTTTAAGCCTAAGTCCTGATATATGAAAATTATCATTGTATTCTCAAAATGGGTGTCCCGTGATCGCGTGGTCAGTTCTTACGAGTTACATTTGTCCCGTGCGAGGTGTCGGTGCCTCTCACGAGGTCGTTTGGGGGCTGTTTCGAAGTGTCGCCTTCTAACACCGTATTTTTCAGCCCAAATCTAGATATTTTCAAATTATCATTGTATTCTCAAACTGGGTGTTCGATGAGTGCTCGACCAGTTCCTATGAGTTACGTTGGTCCCATGCGAGGTGTCGGTGCTTCTCACGGGGCCGTTCGGGGACTGTTTCGGGTTTTTTCCCTCTAACGCTATGGTTTTAAGCCTAAGTCTGAATATTTTCAAATTATCATCATATTCTCAAACCAGGAGTCCCGTGATCGTTCAGTCTGTCCCTACGAGTTACATTTGTCTTGTACGAGGTGTTGGTGCCTCTCACGGGGCCGTTCGTTGGCTATTTTTGGTTTCGCCCTCTAATGCCATTTTTTAAGTCTAACTCTATATATTATAAAATTATCGTTGTATTCTCAAACCGAGAATTTCGTGACTGCACGGTCAGTTTCTACGAGTTACTTTGGTCTCGTACGAGGTGTTGGTGCCTCTCACGGGGTCGTTCGAGGGACGTTTTGGGTTTTCGCCCTCTAACGCCATGTTTTTAAGACTAAATCTTGATATATGGAAATTATCCTAGTATTCTTATGTTAGATTTGGTGTTTAAATAGTCAATAAAAGATTCATAGCATCTTCAAACAAATCGCATCCTTCTTTTTAAATTATTCTATGATCAAACTGATCAAGGTATAACTTAGTTCCTCTTGATTAAATTGATCAAGGTATATATAGACGTTATATGTAGCAGTTGCTGCTATATATAACTGTTGCTATATATAGCTGCTATATATAGACATATATAGCTGCTATATAGCCATATATAGTTGCTATATATGGCCATATATAGCTATTATGCCTCTCCCTCTTGCTTATTTGTTTGTTAATTAAGTAGGGAAAGGCATAGACCATTCCTATCAGTAAGATCGATTCCTTTATGTGCCAATTACTGGATTTGATTAACTATTAAAAGATCTCTTTTATCATCCGTTCGCTTACACGAGAAAGCTATCCATTTCATTTGGGATTCCTAAGTGTGAAGTGAATAGCAAGGGGTGGGCTTGTTGACTTAGCATTCTTCATGTTGAACCTCTAAAGCACCCGTTCAAAAGACTTATCCTATGATAACCACGGCTTCCTTGACTTCCTGTCACAATGGATTTGCATACCCTATCGCGCTGACCCTCAATCCTTCATGTCAAAGGACTTGAATAAAGCTTCTTTGAGTTTCCTGACATCCTGACCTAAAATGAGCATATCATCCTAGAGCAAAAGGACTATGAAGTTCCAATTCTATATATAGAAGCAACTATATATAGCTGCTTCTTGCTGCTATATATAACTGCAGTTATATATAGCTGCTACCAGGGGCGAAGCCAGGATCTCAACTTTGGGGGGACCGGACTAATTCAGTCACTTGGTTAAGATTAGGTTGATCTAGTTTCTCTACCCAAATAATGTTAATTGGTTATGGTGCAGACAGAGTTCCTAGTAATTTATATCCTCTGGGGGTGCCAATTTATACTCTTGTTTTCCTTTTTAGTCTTACCTAATTAATATTCATGTTGTCCAAAATGTATATAAATTAGGTGATATTATTGAGTTACCCATTTGAATATTATCTTTCAAAGAAAAATTGTTAAGACATATTTTTAGAATACCTAAAGATAATATCCTATCAAGTAATAGGTTAAAAATTAATAATCAATCAAAAGTTAAAGATCTTTTATTGGTCCCGTGCGAGGTGTTGATGCCTCTCCCGGTGCCGTTCTGGGGCTGTTTCGGGTTTTCGCCCTCGAATGCCATATTTTTAAGGCTAAGGCCTCAAATTTTCAAATTCACTCGTATTTGCAAACCGAGTGTCTTGTGATCGCACGGTCTATTCATACGAGTTACATTGGTCCTGTGCGAGGTGTTGATGCCTCTAACGGGGTCGTTCGGGGACTATTTTGGGTTTTCACTCTCTAAAGCCTTGTTTTTAATCCTAGGTCCTGATATTTTCAAATTATCCTCATATTCTCAAGCCGAGAGTCCCATGGTTGTGCGGTCGGTTCCTATGGGTTACATTGGTCCTGTACGACGTGTTGGTGCCTCTCACGGGGCCGTTCGGGGGATACTTCGGTTTTTTGCCCTCTAACGCCTTATTTTTAAACCTAAGTCCTAATATTTTCAAATTATACTTGTATTCTCAAACCCAAAGTCCCGTGATTGCACGATCAGTTCCTACGAGTTACATTGGTCCCGTGCAAGGTGTCGGTGCCTTTCATAGGGCCATTTGGGGTTGTTTAAGGTTTTTGCCCTCTAACACCATGTTTTTAACCTTAAATCTTGATGTTTTCAAATTATCCTCGTATTCTCAAACCGAGAGCCCCTTGATGGCAGATTAGTTCATACGAGTTACATTGGTCCTGTGCGAGGTGTCGATGCCTCTCATGGGGCCGTTCGGGGGCTGTTTCGAGTTTTCATCCTCTAATGCCAAGTTTTTAAGCCTAAGGCCTGATATATGCAAATTATCATTGTATTCTCAAACTGGGAGTTGCATAATCGCGCGGTTAGTTCCTATGAGTTACATTTGTCTCGTGCGAGGTGTCGGTGCCTCTCATGGGTCTTTTGGGGGTTGTTTCGGGATGTCCCCCTCTAACGCCGTGTTTTTAAGCCTAAGTCCTGATATATTAAATATCCTCGTATTCTCAAACTAGGAGTTCGGTGAGCACATGGTAAGTTTCTACCAGTTACATTGGTCCCGTACGAGGAGTCGGTGCCTCTCACTAACCTGTTCGGGGGTTATTTTGGGTTTTCGTCCTCTAACGCTATGTTTTTAAGCCTAAGTCATGATATTTTAAAATTATCCTTGTATTATCAAACCGGGAGTCCCGTGATCACACAGTCAGTTCCTACTAGTTAGATTGGTCCCGTACGAGGTGCTGGTGCCTCTAACGGGGCCATTCGGGAGCTATTTTGGGTTTTTGCCCTCTAACGCCATGTTTTTTAGCCTAAATCTTGATATATGCAAATTATCCTCATACTCTCAAACTGGGAGTCCCGTGATCGCGCGGTCAGTTCCTACGAGTTACATTGGTCTCATGCGAGGTATTGGTGCCTCTCACGGGGCCGTTGAGGGGCTTTTTCGAGTTTTCGCTTTCTAATGCCATGTTTTTAAGACTAATTCTTGAAAACCAGGATTTGTTACTTTCATGGGAAGTAGATTTATAGTTTTATTTGTAAGTGCACCTATTTGTTGTTTCTGCGGATTCGTATGTAAGATTTGGTGCCTAAACAGTCAATAAAAGATTCTTTGGAGCCTCAAACAACTCGCATCGTTCTTTTTAAAGTATTCTATGATCAAACTAATCAACATATAACTTAGTTCCTCTTTATCAAAGTGATGAAGGTATATATAGTTTCTATATATAGCAGTTGCTGCTATATATACCTGCTATATATAGCTATATATAGCTGCTATATAGCTATATATAGCTGTTATATATAGCAATATATAGATGTTATATATAGATGCTATATATGACTATATATAGCTGTTATGCCTCTCCCTCTTGCTTGTTTGTTTATTAATTAAGTAGGGAAAGGCAGAGACCATTCCTATCAGTAAGATCGATTCCTTTGTGTGCTAATTACTGGATCTGATTGACTATTAAAAGATCTATTTTATTATCCGTTCGCATACATGAGAAAGCGATCCATTTCATTTGGGATGCCTAAGGGTGAAGTGAATATGAAGGGGTGGGCTAATTGACTTATCATTCTTCATGTTGAACCTCTCAAGCACCTGTTCAAAAGACTTCTCACGTCATAACCATAGCTTCATTGCCTTCCTGTCACGACGGATTTGCATACCTTGTTGCGCTGACCCTCAGTCCTTCATGTCAAAGGACTTGAACAAAGATTCTTTGAGCTTCCCGACATCCTGACCTAAAATGAGCATATCATCCTAGAGAAATTGGACTATGAAGTTCCCATTCTATATATAGCAGCAACTATATATAGCTGTTGCTTATTGCTATATATAGCTGCAGCTATATATAGCTGCTGCTAAGGGCGAAGCCAGGATCTCAACCTGGGGGGACCCAACTAATTCAGTCACTTAGTCAATATTAGGTTGATCTAGTTTTTCTAGCCTAATAATGTTAATCGGTTATAGTGAAGAGAGAGCTCCTAGTAATTTATATCCTCTGGGGATACCAATTTATAGTCTTGTTTTCCTTTTTAGTCTTTCCTAATTAATATTCATGTTGTCTAAAATGTATATAAATTAGGTGATACTATTGAGATACCCATTTGAATATTATCTTTCAAAGAAAAACTGTTAAGACATATTTTAGAATACCTAAATATAATATCCTATCAAGCAATAGGTTAAAAATTTATAATCAATCAAAAGTGAAAGATCTTTCATTGATCCCGTACGAGGTGTTGGTGCCTCTCTAAGGTCGTTCGGGGGCTGTTTCGAGTTTTTTCCCTCGAACGCCATGTTTTTAAGCCCAAGGCCTCAAATCTTCAAATTATCCTCATATTTGCAAACCGAGAGAGTCCCGTAATCATGTGATCAGTTCCTACGAGTCCCGTGCGTGGTGTTGGTGCCTCTCACGGGGCTGTTTTGATTTTTTTCCCTCTAACGCCATATTTTTAAGCCTAAATCTTAATATATGCAAATAATCCTCGTATTCTCAAACTCAGATTCCTGTGATCGCACGGTCTGTTCATACGAGTTACATTGGTCCCGTGCGAGGTGTTGGTGCCTCTCACGAGGCCGTTCGGGGGTTATTTCGAGTTTTCGCCCTCTAACGCCATGCTTTTAAGCCTAAGTCTTGATATTTTTAAATGATTCTCGTATTTTGAAATCAGGAGTCCCGTCGTCATGCGGTCGGTTCCTATAAGTTATATTGGCCCCGTGCGACGTGTCGGTGCCTTTCACTGGGCCGTTTGGGGGCTGCATCGGGCTTTCGCCCTCTAACGTCTTGTTTTTAAACCTAAATCTAGATATTTTCAAATTATCCTCGTATTTTAATACCGGGAGTGTTGTGATCATGTGGTCAGTTCTGACGAATTACATTGGTCCCGTGCGAGATGTTGGTGTCACTCACGGGGCCGTACGTGAGCTGTTTCGGTTTTTCACCCTCTAACGTCATGTTTTCAAACCTAAATCTAGATATTTTCAAAATATCATCGTATTCTCAAATCGGGAGTCCCGTGATCGCGCGGTTAGTTCCTATGAGTTATATTGGTCCCGTGAGAGGTGTTGGTGCCTCTCACGGGGTTGTACGAGGATTGTTTCTAGGTTTCTCCCTCTTGCACCATGTTTTTAAGACTAATTCTAGATATTTTTAAATTATAGTCGTGTTCTCAAATCGGGATCCCGTGATTGTGGGGTCAGTCCCTATGAGTTACATTGGTCCCGTGCGAGTTGTCGGTGCCTCTCACGGGGCCGCTTGGGGGATATTTTTGGGTTTCGCCCTCTAACGCCTTGTTTTTAAGCCTAAGTCCAGATATTTTCAAATTATCGGCGTATTCTCAAACCAGGAGTTTAAAATATTTTCAACATATTATCCAATAATCAAACCAATAATTATCCCATACTCCTTCTAATTATCCAATACTCCTTCTAACATACTATCCAATAACTATTCAATAACTAATAATTATCCAACAGCTAAAGCAAACAAAACCAATAATTACCCTGTACTCCTTCTATCATCTAAAAGATTTAATAGATAATGCTAATCAATTATATAACTACTTTAGTTAAAATAAAGAGTACCTGGTATGTAATGAAGAACTGGTATGAAATTGGTTAGATCTGCAATATGTAAATAATGTGTAATGAAGAATGGGTATGTAAAATTAAAGAAAGTACCTCACAAAACCCTTAAATAATTATTAGTTGCCTATAATATGTCGTAGATTTACATATGTTGCAGATTTATTCCCCCATTTTAACACCGCAATTCGAACAAACACCTATAACAAATTCACTAACATCTACAGAAACACGTACAAATAAGATTGACAATTATATAACTACTTTAGTTAAAGTAAAGAGTATCTAATAGGATACATATAAGATTGACAAGGATAAAGGTTTACTTAAACCCTAATATTTTTTTGACATAAATCTATACATACATATAACCGACAACAAGGCGGATGTAATTTTTTTTACTTATTAAAAAACCATTTAATTATATTTTGTCAAAAAAAATATAATATCTAGAGTTTTGAATAATATTTTGTCAAAAAAATACACACACATACAATCTAGGGTTTATTGACATAATCTATACGTACGCACACATACAATCTAGGGTTTACTTGAACCCTGATATTTTTTTGACATAAATCTATACATACACATACATACAATCTATTCATACACATACATAAAATCTAGGGTTTATTTTCATAAAATAATTTATTCGTTCATAGTTAAACACGCATATACACATAAATCTATGCATACACACACATATAAACATAAATCTACACACACATACACACACATATATAATCATAAATTTATACACACACATATACACTCACGCACAGAAATTAGGGCTTTAGATAGAAATGAGATGAAATTTCACCTGATGTTGTGAAATCGCACAAATTGAAATGAAATCGCATAAGCCTTGAGAGAGAATTTGTTCGACATAAATGATTCTCAGCGGGTTTTTTTTTTCTTAAGTTCTAAACCTGGTCACGGCCTAGAGCCGTGAACCACCATAAGCGACCAATAAATGAGGGGTAACCTTGCTGGATTGAACTTGGTCACGGCTTTATTCCGTGACACACCATGCTTGACCATTTCTCCATCAAAACCACTGCTGGAATGAAGGATGGTCACGGCCCATAGCTGTGACCCAGACCAAGAAATGGTCACGGCCCCCAGTCTTGACCCAATTTATGTATGTTTTATGCTTCCTCATGCCTATGGTCATGATCCAAGTCCATGACCCATTCGCAACCAAGCTTGGAGGGAATTTTGGCACGAATTTGGCGCCAAGTTCGTCACGCCCTGGTCATGAACTTGGGTCGTAACCCCAGTGGTCAGGGATTTGTTCCGTGACCACTTCCAGAGCATCCATGACTGAGTGTGGTAATAAATATGGTCACACCAAAAATTAAGATGGTCACGGCCCAAGTCCGCGACCAGCTGGTGTCATCACATATCAAAATACTTCATCATTAAATATACCAATTCACCTTGGAGTCTACACAACACTTTGCGATTTTGTTCCCTTTTTGTCACTATTATGAGCCTCTCTACTCACGGCTAACGTATTCCCTCTACTAGGGAAAATCCTAACACCCCTATGTGTCAACTTTCTTATTCATTTGCTATAATTACACATACATTTCCACATATTTCTAAAGTTTGGAACATTACGTTGTACCCAGTACCCTTTCATTAATGGTACTCTTTTGTCCAACTGTTTATACTCCACCATTCAAATTAGTGATCATTCCGTTCATGGAAAATATTTGCAATCATATTACCCTTCTGCACAGAGTAGCTCCTAATTATTCTTGAAAATATAAAATGCACATTCCGTGTCCTTTTTGACACTATAATCACTCATTTCCATCTACTCTTCGATTTCTAGTGACTCGCCTCACTCTCAATGCCACTATATTCTCTTTATATCATTTTACTTCAGTTTTTAATTTTCTCATGCATCTACGTTTATTTGATAACTTTCTGCATTTACTCCTCGTGAATGATACTGTAAATATCAATTAATTAGGGTTCCCATACACCCCATGTCTACTGTGTAATTCCACTAAACGTAATAGACTTGTGTTAAATTAATTTTCACGTGCTTAGCATGATCATACGATAAGGTTATACTAGATTACCCTACTAATTGGATCTTAATTATTCTCTAGGTTGCCTCACCGATATATTTATGGTGTAAACATTCTACACCGGTCTTCACATCCATAATATTCGACTCTATCAACCTTCAATGATAATATTACTATCATCTCCCAGTTATAATCACATATACGTACAATAAATAGGGTACTAAATTCATATCCTAGAGACCAAACTTCCCCCTACTCCCAACGTTCGCTAATTTCATGCGTGGGATGTCTCACAAAGAGAAATCCAAACAAGGAACCCCTCGATACACTACTCTCTAACATTATCGGTCGTCGAGATTCGTTAAGTCTCCAATCCATAATATGTACCCCCAAAGTCCCGTATGCTACATAAAAAGTCTACTCGTCGACTCTCATGTCACAACAGACGATATACAATACAGTGCTCTTACTATCACAAGTTCTCAGTGCTATATAAATAACGAGCTACATCTATTCGCTTGACAAAGAACACATCGCACACTAAATCACATTATGGAAATTCCTACGCACCGGGATTAGATATAACAAAACAACATACTCACCGAAGTATATGATACAATACAATTTATATATATAGGCTTAATCCTCTTTCACATGATACCTAGCAAAATAATATAAATTTCCTCGAAATAACGATCACGATAGTCTTATCATACAATTTACTACCGTTCAAACCCTCAGTATCCACTCACTACACGACATAAGAAAAATGCGTTCTCCTTTCATAACACTCAAAGGAGTAAAAATTGTTACACAATATAAAATTTTCTCTTAGTGTCTACACATGCTCCTCCCCGTAGGTGATACAAAAAGTCCCGCTACCTAAAGGTAATTATATACATAATAAGGCTGATACCGTCAACGCACCCACCAAACCCGACTCACACTCGAGTTTTGGTGTTAAGAATCAGATATTGTGACGCACCCATCTCACCCAATTTTAATCCCATTCTCATAGGGATAAAACAAAGATTCTATCTCCATTTGTAATTTACCTTTCCTGGTCAACGGGTCCCTGAGCATCACTCTCGTACCAAAATTGACCCATGACTTGCTATAATGGTTGTATATCCAGGATTTCATCCTATAGTCGCCCCCTTCCTCGCTTCGACAATCCTTCTTGATGTGGTCCCTCTATCCATGACTATAAAAACTGCTAGAGAAAACTCTCCTGCCTCTTACCCTGCTAGCTTTCCCCGCCATTTCCTCAGCCCTAACGGCCCCAAGGAATGGGAATACTGTTGAGGACCCTTCCAGTCTTGCCTAATCGCACCACTTTTGAATTGGTAACCTTCGGACTTAAATTTGTTAGTCCTATTCTCCCGCTAGAAATCCCGTTCCTACTACTATT
The DNA here is from genome assembly GCA_949130495.1 of Sambucus nigra. Taxonomy (NCBI): domain Eukaryota; kingdom Viridiplantae; phylum Streptophyta; class Magnoliopsida; order Dipsacales; family Adoxaceae; genus Sambucus; species Sambucus nigra. The sequence continues at coordinate 398,037,191 of OX422219.1, read as the reverse complement.
TTGTCCCGCTTGCAACATTCCCATTTACCTTCCCAGTCTAACTGGTATCACTTTCTTATTATAGATAAATTTAATATAGGTGGTCCTACTCTCCACACATAGGATGCCTTTATGTGCCATTCCCTTATCTCTGTCCCCACTGGCCATGTTGGGGTATCCTTCCCTTGGATCGGGTGATTTTGGCCTCGATTGTTACCCCCGTTGTTCCTTGGGCTCCGTTGACCCTATGGAACTCGTTGTTGGTCTCGACGGCCCTGACTGAATCTACCGTCATTTGGTAAGAGTTCGATTGATCCTAATCATTTAAATGGGTTTCTTACTGGGTACACCCTCCCGCGGTGCTTCACTATCACCATCAAATCCAGTCCTTCTTTTCAACTAGATTCTCTAACCCTCTTGGCTCCCTTCTCATGGAAGTGTTGATATCAACTTGTAAACATATGACTTTGATGACATCGGCACTAGTCATCCTAATCTGATCCCTCATCTACACTTGTAAAATCTCATCATGGGTCCATTATCAACTTACGGGCCCTCTAATATTCTCTGTACCCCCTTTGTCGAGTATTAATTTTTCTAAATAGGGTACTCCTCCATGATTGGTCCCTATCTTTCCCACTTGTTAATTGTTTTAAAACTCAATTCGCATCTCTGTCCGAACAGAAGATGGAAGATCTTACGATCAAATCTCACCCAAATCTCTCATTATTAATTTATCTCTCCATGGTTCTGGTGGCTGACTCCCATCATTACAACTCTTCTCCTCTGAGAAAAAATAATTTCACTTGAAATTTAATCTTAGGTGTCGCTACCCTCCACCCTATACAATTGACTTTGGATTATCCTTCCATTGTCCCATCACAGTTCCTCTTTTCCCGGAATTCTTACATATGACTCTTCGAAAGAGTCCCTCTACCTCTCCCTCTATCTACTACGTTGGTTGAGTCTGAGTTTATACCACCATTATCTATGACAATGTTTGGGGAAGATACTTTCCCCAAGTTATTATCCCATTGTCATCTGTCGAAATAATAATTATGGCGACTTCCATCGCGATCATCATTACCAGAATATCCCATGGCTTCTGCTGAGCCTTTCGTCCTGTTGTCACTCTAAAATCCCTTGTTGTTTGTCCTATATTGTTCGATGTACGAAGTCTAATAGAACTCGCATATGAATCATATAACTAAATTCAATAGTAGAAGAACGTAGGTTGCATACGTAGAGGAATACAACAATCCTATAACAAGGCTCTATATAAAAAAAAGCTAAGCTGAAATGTGAAAAACTGTACAGATCCTAAGGACTCTAGAACTTGATGCTCTGATACCATCTGTGCCACCCTGCCTAATTAAATATCGGGTAATCATTCCTTTATTAAATTTCAAACAGAATATCCAGTTGGTTCATTCTTAGCATCACCGTCGAACACATTTAATTACTATTCACCTATTAGTTAATTCAGCTGATGTAAAAAAAATTATCTTAGTTTAAACATGCAATATTCTAAAAGAATAACTAAACCACAATCAACATTTAAATATAAAACATATAAATCATGAATTGAATAAATAAATAGAATATGACTGGAATAAACCCATTCAGCCTAAAAATCCAATATAATAATCCATAAACTGAAAAATTAGTCCAACAACGGACAAGACATGAATAATAAAACCACTATCTCTGAATATATATGAATAAGGATGGGCGACATGCCCTAACTGAAATGCATGTCTCATATGAAAGAAATAATAAATTTGGAGACGTTTACTATCGAGATCCCGCAACTTCCACAGCAACTACAATACGTCAAATGAAAGTAATTCCTATGCATGGCGTCCTTGTGGATGGGCACCTAAAATAGTTTTACAAAAAAAATTTGGAGAAAAACGGGTCAAAGATCGAGTAAAACAGTTTAAAACATTTTAGAAAGTATTTAAAATGCATAAATACCGGATGTTATGTACATGTTAATCCACCTGCTCTCGCTTGAGTATCCTCACCTCTCAACTAATGTGCACACCTAACGTATATTTCAAACCCGTCCTAGTTATTATACACCACTTAACTAGTTCTAATCAGGTATAGTTCTATATGAGTTGACTCGTTGTGTCACCTGTATCGCCCATATAATACTTAATGAAATTATTTATATGAAATAACCGATTTTAAATTTCTCGATTTATAATTAAGGCCTTACGTACATGGTTTATTTTAAACATCACCGTCTTTCCTTCTACTAAGTGCACACAGTAGAATAAGTTATCAGTACATATATTTTCATTACAATATATATACTAGGGTATGCCCGTGCCTGAAGGCACGCTGATAATTTTAAAAAGCAGAAAGTTGTGCCTTGGTGGGGTAACATGTGTCATTGTCAAAGCAACAGTTGATCTCGGGTTCGAAACACGGGAGAACCCTCTTTATATATGGGGGTAAGCACACCGACATTCGCCTATTCAGGATCCCCCAATTAAGCGTATTTGCCTTTGACTGAAGGCACGAAGATATGTTTTTATATAAAATAAATAATCGTAAATAATTTAAAACTTTTGGGTAGAGTTCCCTTTATTTATAGGATTATCCCCCACGTATAAAAAATAAGAAATACACCAACAACAAAACTAATAGTTTGTAATTCAAGAGAACAGAGGTATCACCATCAAGTTTCTTTGATACATATACTAATAATGATACATATACTAATCATATGTCCCAGCGCCTCTGTTCCTTGATTTCAATAAAAATCCAAGTTTTCGCCAATGCTCCTCGACCAATCATGCAGTTAGAAAGCTTAGGGCAATCGAAGTTGTGATTGTTTTAGTCTGAATACGAAAAGATATCCACCATTCCAAAACTTAACCCTGCAAGAAATTTGTGAAAAGAAAAAAAAAATAAACATTACTAACGTAATCAATCATTAAAATCAGAAATATATAACGGTATCAACCAATGTTTGAAATCATGCTTTATATTTAAAAAAATAGGCAAATCATTTAATAGTTTGTAAGAAGTTAAGGGACCGAAATTAATCTTCCGAACCACCAGAACTTGGGGTGTACTTAAACAAAAAAACTAAAACACAATTTGTCAAACCATCTGTCATACAAAAACTTAAGCTAAAAATCTGAATATTAATACTCCTAAATTGAAATGGAACTAACCCCATAAGCTGTCATTTTTACTTACCTACAAACGTTATGTAAATGCCTAACAAATGGAAAATATGAATTAACCAAATGAAAGTACAATCAAATGATCGATTAAGATGAGATTCAAAAAAGTTAATAAAAAACAGGTTAGTGCGTTATAATGGACGTGATTTCATTAATGAAGATTGAAATTAAAATTGATTGCATTCCTAAGTAAAACACTAACATAGGAAAAAAAATATCAAATGCTTAAAACATGCGTTTAGATGGGGACCATTTCTTTGATTATTTTCTTGACCTTTGGAAATAAATGTCATACCATCATCATCTTTTCATTCCCCAACTTGATACCCCCGAATCCTATTGTTGAAGTCATAAGGATACTATATGGATATACTACTATGTTCATTGGAAACTAACAATAAACTGATATGACATTGTATGGATATCATACATGTTATTGTGTGATATAAATAAACTGATTACAATCGGGTTGTCTTCTATCTTAATAGTATTTCCAGTCCAATCATTTATGAACTACCAATATCACAACATTTGAACGGAAACTGAATACATACTAAAATCTCTGGCATATTGACAACAAAGGTTTAAAACATAATTCAAACCTAAAAGTCAAATAGAAAAGTTATCGATCCCACGGAAACTCCAAATACTGAAAAGCAAAAGCATTAGTAAGAGTAGATAGGGAGTGAGATCTGGAAAAAAACCAAGATTACCAAACAAAGTTTTAAAAAAATTGTGGTTTTAAAAAGTTAATTTGAACAAAAAACCACAAAGTTTCAATTAGAGAGTGTATAGTGAAAAAAACATAACACGAATTATAAAAGTTTAAAAATTTAGATCCGCAAAAACTTAGTTTGAACTAAAAAAAACACAAAGTTCTAATTAGGGAAAAGTGAATGAAAACTTCCCATTACATAACACGAACTGGAAAAGTTTAAAAAGAAAAAAAGGGAAAAGTGAAAGAAGTCCCTGTTCGTGTAATACATTTTACAGAACTTTACAACCACCTTGTGTAAACCTCGGTATGTGTACACTGATTTGTTTGAAGATTAACGCTGATAAATAAATAGGATAAAAACAAAGAATCAAAAGACAGTTCTTCATTCAGCAATAAATAGGATAAAAGAGTCGAGTTGATATTTTCACCCGATCTACAACAGTAGATATGGAACAGAGTACCTGAACGTAAAAAAAACACTGGGTTTTGTCAAAATGAAATAAAAACTAATTACATGAAAAAAATCAAATCAACTGTAACAAACACCAAGTTTTTTTTTACCCAACCAAGTGATATGATTAGATTCGTGAAAAAAATCAAAACCACTGTAACGAATACCAAGTCAGGAGATTGCACCAAACGCTTAAGCTTGTGCCTCCTCTTCTCAATATCAGCTGGAGGGTTAAGCAAACCATCACTTGTCGAGATGATTTCTTCAACTGATATACAACAGTCCATAAGTAACAGAGTACCTAAACGCAAAAAAGAGATTGGGTTTTGTCAAAATGATCCCTACTTGCAGAGAACCACCACGTCCACATCCATATCAATCTCGAGCCATCTCAGCGCTTCTATATCCTATACTTAATCTGCAAAAAAAACATCACTACCATATTATATATCCACCACGTCCACATCCGTATTGTTCCCAAATGAATAAAAAATATACCCGAGCTATTGGGATGAAGAAAGAAGAGAGCCTTTCCAGTAGGCCAACCAAAAGTACCTCCCCCAAAGACCATTATCTGTCCAAATACATAAAAGAAAGTTCAAAATAAATACATAAATCCCTAATACAGAGAAAAATAGGTGATCATTTTGAATAAGATGAGATGTAACTGTGATTTCGAAGATCTAAGATGATGGGGAGAAGGTGTCGGTCGGACATGACAAATGAGAGAGAGAGGGTGTCCGTAGATGTTTCAGAGATCTAAGATGAGATGTAGCTATGATTTTATTTTGGGTAAAGATATAGATGAAAGAGAAAATGGTACCTTTAGATAATCAAAAACGTGAAATGGGGGGTGGGGCATTAAGGCAATTGGGTTGGGTATGTGAGAAAATAATGGTTTGAATTAAAGTAGAAAGAGAAAGAAGGCATCCTTTTACTCTCATCTCTGCCGTGGAGAAGTTTTGGAGAGTGCACCATTTACGTTGTTACCCATGTTTTTGAATTTTGAAGTAAGGGGCAAATAAAGTAGAGTGTCTCCAAAAGAGGGGGAAATAAGATATTTGAGGGGAAAAATGGGTATTGTAAAAAAACTCATTTCATGACATCATTAACTAAGCTTATGACATACATAAGTTTTCTACTTTATTATATAGATATATATATAACAATACTGCACGCTTAGGATGAGACCTCCTGGTGCATGCATACTCTGCTATAAATTCCTAGTATATCACACACTACTCAATGTACTATAGGTTCAGAATCTCTCACGAACCATTCCAAAATAAATCATGCATATTAGAGGCGAGCATAGTTCCAAGCCTATGGTATACGCACACACCTACGTACCCATATGACCGTCAACACTGTCATTCTCTCAAATAGTATGTACCAAGGTTCTATGTTCTAAAATACAAGTCAATATCCCCCTAATAGGCTCATTAGAATAAGACTGTCCCGACACGAAAACCTCTAGTGATAGCAAACAACGTAGGTATGTCCATTACACGTAATAATTAATACATTAGGTATTCACGCAACCTATGTAAATATATATTCGGTATAGGTAGGCACATAACCTATAACTCATTCCATGCATAGTTAAGATTTCTCTCGTATTTCTTATGTATTATTAATTTATTGTAATACTTTTCACCATATAGATTTAAGTATTTCCCTTTATTCCTAGGGTTTCCCAGTGTCCTTTAAGTTAGATCGGTAGGCATCTCTCTCACACTCTACTGGTTTAAATCCCCGTTTCTCCAATTTCTCGAGACACTATAAAATTCTCTGAATTAGGTGTTTATTTCACAATTATACCTAGTTAATCTTAGACCGTAATACCCCCTAATGTGTCTGAGTATTTTACCCAACATTGTCCTACTGATATTTTAAATAAACTCTCTTTATATTTAAAATTTAATTCATAAGTTAATTCGGTCGTCTCCCACGAATTCTAGACATAACGGGAATAATTTGTTGAATTCTGGGGAGCCGAATAGATTGGCCTAAGAGAGAATCAATTTGCCTCGAATCGATTTGGCCTTGGCCAAATCCATTTGAAATTGTTCAGGGGTCTTCTTCTACAATACGCAAATTTGTTTTCCATCTTTTCCTCATTCAAACTTTTATAGTTCTTTACCAAATTCATATCTAAGTTTCCTAATCATTATATATACACATATGGACGATTTCAAACGTAACATCATCATCAAAACATCAGAAAATTTACTCAAGAATTGATTTTTCTCATAATTTGTAAATAAACCCTGGGTTCGTTTTCTTCCATGTTCATACACCAAAAATCTCAAATTAAATCCGTTTTCCATTGCTTTATGATTCGAACTTATTTTCTAAACATGTTATAATTCAGTCTACATGTATGAACCTACCCAGATTATATTTTTCATTCTCCAAAACAAATCAAATCATATAATAATCATATGAAATATATCCTACACTAACATGGACATCACATCCTACATAGATTTAGAAAGATAAATACTTGCCCTAATTATCAAGTTTGTTTTCTACAAAATTAGTGGTGGGATTTTTGTTTTTCTTCCTCCGATCTATGCTCTAGTGGTGTTGGTGGTGCAAAAGGTTCAACAATAGTGGTTCTAGCCTTGGGGAGTGCCTCTCCTTCCTCCTCTAATTTCCTTGGACTCAATGATTATTCGTTCGCCAGAACCAGAAGTTAAAATTTTGGTAGATAGGGATCACATAAAAACTTTTTTCGAAGAATGGTCCAAACTGGGTCATTTCTCAAGAACAATAGCTAAAGGACCTAATACTACCACTTGGATATGGAACCTACATGCTGATGCTCATGATTTCGATAGCCCTACCAGTGATTTGGAGGAGATCTCTCGAAAAGTATTTAGTGACCATTTCGGTCAACTTTCCATCATCTTTCTTTGGTTCCTCTAATTGCCTCTGTAAGTTTTTTTACAGATTCTAGACCTAGTGGCCTAATCCCAGCGTTGATATACACTTAGCAATTTTCATAGGTTTAATTCCCTCAAAATTTCCAAAGACAAAAATACCCCTCCGGGGTGCCGGTTTGGCCTGAAATTGCCCCGGGACCTGAACTAAACCCTCGGGTAGACTTTTCTGACTATCTCGACCCTTACGGACACATTACCAGACTCAAAATGACAAAATGGATGACTTAAAACTAAATTACTTTCTATCTCATTAAATTGAGTCCCGACACGGCTGACATGCGCGTCCTATCTTAATTATTGTAATTATCATATTTTTCACTCCCGATAATTTTATTAAATTCATAATCACATATTACTTCATTCACTAAGTAATATTCAATATAATTCATGTAGACACCCCATTCTAACACCCCCTAACCTTTCCGTAAGTCCTTTAGCACCTCCTTTCATCACTACAAACCTAAGTCATACCCCGGGTATTGACCTAAAGGCCATCGGGCACTCCTAGGCTCCATTTGACCAAAACTCAAACTCTTCATCTCGAATAAGACTGAATGAATCTTTAAAGGGCACTGAAACTACGTTCCAACAGTCTGCCTCGTGCGCGATTCTGACTTACGATACGGATAAACGATCTGTTTTACTCTGAAAGGTCACCGAATGCTTCTAGGCCCCCATTGACCAAAGTCAACTCCCTAAACTGGTCAAGCTCTTTGGAATGTTGAATTACATGTCCTAACCTTTCCAACGGTCCACCTCGTGCGCGATTCTGAATTACCATGCTGACGAACGATTCGTTTGCGTTCGACGATTCCCCATCCAAAGGATCGACAAATGCTTCTGAGCCACATTTGACCCAAAGTAAACTCCTGGACCTGAGAGAAGTACAAATAATTTCAAAGGTCTCTGAAGTACCTTTCCAATGGTTTACCCCGTGTGCGATTCGGATCAACGATTTGCGCTCTACGATTGATTTTCTAAAGGAACCTAAAAGAGACTGCCAAACGCAGGTTCCAAAAGGCAGTGTGGCTAAACACACCTGTCGATTGGCAGGACTAGGTCTATACTGATCGGAAATGCCCTGGACCTATAAAAAGGAGGGCCTGACCTCATTGCAAAGAGACGGAAGATTTGAAACCCATCACTCTCAACGAGCTCAGAAAACCCCTCTCGAAGTTAACGTGATTTCCACATCCAAATCCTTTTCCAAACTTCACTTTTCATCATCCTTTTCATCAAATTTAGTGAATTAACCACCCTTCATCATCATCCAAGAGCAAGGGCTGCTCTCCAACATCCAAGATCAAGCTCAAGATCTCCAAAAAGGTCCAACGTTTTCAACTCTCTCTTTAAATTCTCCTAAATTCACATTAATTTGTTTTATTACTTATCACTTTTATTCTCTCATCTCACATATCCTAATATACTTTTTTATCTATTATTATTGCACATCTCTTATTTTCATATAAATAAAACCCAAAAAACAAGAAAAATAGTGTTTGCTCATAAATTTCACACGGGAATTCTCACACTTTTCTCACAACTAAAACACTTTTTTACACACACACGCATATAAGAGAAGTCCCCGGTTGGATTTATGGGATAAATCCCACCCCTCATTTTGCATACGAACTACGTGGACTTTGATGCCTCTATAGTCTACGTAAGCGTCTCGGGGTAAAACCTGAGACTCGAGTCCTTTTCCTACTTTTTCCCTATTTTTTTAATATTCTTTAAACTTAACTCTCTTATACTCTCTCTCTACATATTTGTTCTTGATGGCGTATTATTTCGTATGCGTTATCGTTCCCTTATAATGATCAACGCTAGAATAATCGCGTAAATCCTATTTTCTAATATAACTTTTAAGAACATTCCTACAGACGACTTGCTTTATCTCTTCCATGATACAAGTCAATGATTCCTATCTCCACTATATATACACATGCACACATATCACACGAAAATAAAGGAAAATAGTAATAACCCATGAGAGACCGTAAGTGTGCAATGGGTGCCTAACACCTTCCCATTTCGTAACTTAGCCTCCGGGCCCTTTTCGAATCATTTTGGTTTTGTATGTATCAGTATGTCTTTGGATGCTGTCTTTCGGGATGGCTCCCTTTTCTTTAGTCTGTTTTGGGTAAAATAGACTGGAGACTCCATCTCTCTACATTTTTTTACCTCATCACCGACGCCGGTCGAAGCGCTCCTGAGAGGGATGCGCGGGACCAAGATCCTCTCGATGTTGAAGACACCCCTCTTTTATCCCTCCCACCGCGAGGATCGGAGGATGGCCACAATTCACATCAATCAATACTAACCCTTATCTCGCTAGTTAATATTTACTTTAATCCGGATTAATTATCAATTAATTTACCCTATTTAATTTTAATTAATCCCACATTTAAAAATCATTGAAAATACGGGGTGTTACAAGTTTAACATAATTAATAATGTCCTCTCCATCGGAGTCACTATCATTAATTGTGGGAACAAAAGACATCGACTATTTGATTATGTTGGACTGAGATTTTGTGGCTTGTCCGGATAACATAATTGAAAGATAAAAAAATATGTCTAGTCCAAGAGGAGGTAATTTAAGCTCCCAAATGAGAAATAACACTTTATAAGGGAACTGAAATGCTTGATGAGATTAATTCTAATTGGATATAGAGGGACGCCAAATTAGAATTTTGTCAAAAGTTAATTCTAATATATTTAATTTGAAATTAATTTTTAAAATGATGTTTCTCATATTGGAAAAATGGGCTCAACATTCAACCCAATCTCTTCAATCTTAAAGGAAATAAAATTATTTGGAATGAATTTAATTGATTGGAAAAGGAATCTAGACTTTTTCTCACTACCAGGAATTATAAATTTATTTTAATTGAACCCTGCCCAATCAATCCTAGTGAGGAGGCATCCGAATCGGATGACTGGGCTTACTAGAGGTGGTAGAAATCTGATCAAATGGATCATTTATATATATTAGCCTCTACCAATAATGTATTGCAACACTACTATCATAATATGCCAAGTAATTATGACGTTATTTCAAACCTTGGGGACATATTTGAGGATTACAATTGTTCCATAAGGTTGGATGCTATTACAAGGCTCATTGATACAAATATGCTAGATGGTATTCTCATGAATGACCACGTTTTAAAGATGAATTTAATCTTAAGGGAATTGGAAGTTATTGGATAAAAAAATGATATGGAAACACAGATTAATTTCGTGATCATAAACTATTCTATGAACAAACTGCCCTGTATTTTTACATGTATTATTTAATTGTGAAAGTTGGTGAAAAATTTATTATATATATTTTTCATGAAAATAGATGTAACTAATTGAAATAATATTTAACATACAAAAATTTATTAATTAAATAATTGACATTTGGACTATACCGATTGATTATTAAATTACTCAGTTTTTAGTTACTTGATTTGGCATATTTTGTATTCGGACCTTGGGAATTCTAGAATACCCGTCTTTATCATAAAATGATGAGTTTTAGTCCTAAATTGTTAATATAAGATTTGGATAATGTGTTAAGTCAATTGGAGGCAGTTTTGGGCGTTTTTAAATGAGTCCCACTTAGGACCCAAATACAATTTAGGGATTAAAGGGTTTTATTAACTCATTAGGGATTTCATAAGTCAAATATTACAATTGGGAGGCACCTTGATGCTAGAGGGAAGGAATTTCAAGAAAAGAGGAGGAATTGGAATGATCTTGGCATGGTTTTCTTCAGAAATTATATTGAGACAAGTTTGTTTAGAATTTGACGATAGTTGCTTTTGTGTTAAATTATACCTATTTATTGAAATCTAAACTTAATCATGTTATAATCTGATCTAAATGATTAAACAATCAGTTTTCAAAATTAATCTAGGCAAGATATTAAAAATTTGATTTCCCATCCATTATTGATTGATTTCCTCATGAACTTGGATTAAAATTATTTCCAAGGTGTTAGAACTTGTTTTAATTGAATCATTCGATGAAAACCCTTATTTAATTGAAGATGTTTATGAAACTAGGGTTCTTATGATTAAATTTAAAATTTCTTTATAAATCTTGGTAGAAACTTATGGATATATTGTTAGAATTTAGTTTCAATCATATATTTGTAGTGGTTTAATTATTAGTTGGGGATTGGATGAAACTTTGAAAGTCTCTAATGGATTTTTAGAGAGATAAACTGGTTTTTGGAGAAGATGAATCCCATAAAGGGGAAACTTCACTTTTCTAGAGTGAGCGATATATCGATCCTCCCAAGTTTGGCCTAGAATGGGCTTAGGGATTGTTTGATTATTTTTGGAATTTTGGTTCACAGTGCAAGGTTGAATTGGCCTTTAGATTTCTTATACTTGTAGAATCAAATGAAATTTTGAGGTTTCAAAATTTGGAGTTGGATTAGTCAAGTATTTTAACCTTGGTTAATTTGTAGGGGTAATTTGAGTATGGTGTATTTGTTTACAAATCCAAGGGTTGGATGGGTTGTTAAATGGGATTCTGGAAGCTTAGATAATTGGGATTTTTGGCCGGGATTATTAGGGTCATGGTGATATATCTAGTAAGTGGTTTATCCTTTAAGGAGAGTAAGATTAAGTAAAAAATCTAGAGTGGGGTAATTAGTGTAATAAGGTTCTTATATAAGTAAGTGTGTATGATACCTAAATACGGGGCCTTGGGAGATTAGGCTAGGTTTATATGAAATTTACTATAGTTATGTTGCATATTTCTAGTGTGCGTTAAATGTCAGACTATACCTAGATTTGGTTACCATAAGAGTTAGTGTTAATAATGTATGGGATCAATGTAAGGTTTATTTTGGTCTACCTTTTTATGTGTAGTGAGGGTTATATTTGTTTATATTTTTTGTGTGCAATGCATATCATGTGTGAGTGCTCCTAGTGACGTACTAGAGGAGTTATTCGTTATGAGGAGTGTACAACGTCTACCGCGTTGGTACCCTAGTGAGAGAGATGATATTTAACTTGGTCATTTTATCCCACATACTACTACCTACGTACCCATGTCTTGAGGGGAGAATACCTGAGAGTTGTCATCATATAGTCATTAGATATACGATTGATGGTCATTGTATAAGCTTGAGTATGGCAGTCTATGCAATTAATGTAAAATATTAGTGATTATCCCTTATTTATGATTTGAGGTTATAGGGGTGAGATTACTTGTAAATATACCTAGTACACACGAGTGATCACAGAAGGCAATAGATATAGGGCTTCGTTATGTGTGGACATATAAATATCCCATTTACTTGTACATGTAGCGGCTGTACTTATGTATGGATGCTAGATGTAAAGATTGAATTACTCTTACCATATGTGATTATGTATTGTGGTACTAGATATAGTTATACTAGTTTTTATATTTGAGTTCGTAGGAGGAGAACCTCTAGTGTTGTTGTACTCTTCATTCATAGGATGTAGTAGTCGAGATGTGTAGCTAACCCAGTCTATGTATTTACTTGAATTCAATGGGCCATTGTATTTTATAGTTTGTTTTCCTTATCATTTTGAGTCAAAGATTGTATGAGATGCATTTTTATTCCAGAGTTGGATTATTATATTAGTAGTGATTGGTATCAAAGATGCTTTTATTTTATTCAACATTTGTTATCTCTCATTATATTATTTGTGTAGTTTTATGCATTTCATTCTGTTGAGAATGTTACCAAATATTTTTTATCCTAGTGGTTTTTGTATTAGACCTTATCAATCTATTTATGGAATTTATGGGGTGTCATATAAATTTGATTACTCTTTCGTGCAACTACTTGAAGAACTCCAGGCTATGGATAAGGTCATCAAGAAAAAGGATGTTTTGCAGTTTGCTAAGGGAGGTCCATCTTCTTTTGTTCTGAAAGGTAATAATAATAATAATAATAATAATAATAATAATAATAATAATAATAATAATAATAATAATAATAATAATAATAATAGTAATAATAATAGTAATAATAATAATAATAATAATAATAATAATAATAATAATAATAATAATAATAATAATAATAATAATAATAATAATAATAATAATAATAATAATAATAATAATAATAATAATAATAATAATAATAATAATAATAAGAAGAAGAAGAAGAAGAAGAAGAAGAAGAAGAAGAAGAAGAAGAAGAAGAAGAATAAGAAGAAGAAGAAGAGGAAGGAAACATCTCAAGTACAATGTGTAATAGTAAAAACAACAGTTAAGTCTCAGGGAGCAGGACAACAACTTAAAGGCAAGTGTTACATAAGTAATATTTCAAGACATTAGAAGAATCATTGCTTGGTCTACTTAGATAAATGAAGAAATGAAAATAATAATGTCTCCTTAGTCATTGAGACATTTTTTAGGGTCTTATCTACCAGTTATTGGTGTATATATTAGGGATCCACTAATAATGTTTTTAATTCTTTACAAGGGTTCCAGGAAACTAAGAAGCTCAGTGAAAGGAAAACACTTTTGTTCATGGGTGACAACAACAAACCAACAATATTAGTAGTAAGACATATATTTTTACACTTTGGTGGAGAAAGAATGATAGTTTTAGAAGATTATTTTATGTACCCACTATTAGTAGAAATTTAATTTCAGTTTTAAGTTAATTTTGAATCGATATTTGGTTTATTTTAATAAAGATGTTATTATAAAAAATGAAAAATATTTTTTTCAATTATGGTACATTGGAAAATGACTTGTATGTTACAAAGCATGTCTCACCATTACTTCCAAATATGGAAATCAGTAACTCAAATGGAAATGACCTAAAGACAAAGAAATTTTTTAAGTTGAACAAAACATAACTTTGTCACTTACGCTTAGGTCATATTAATCTAATTAGATTTTTAAAAATGGTTTCAAATGGGCAATTAAGCTCATTGGAAATGGACACTTTCAGTATGTCAATCTCGTTTAGAAGGTAAAATGACTAAGAGGCACATTATGACCACAGGTTATCGATCCAAAGATGTGTTGTAGTTGGTTCATTATGATTGATGTAGTCCTATGAATTTTTAGGAAAGAGGTGGTTATGATTATTTCTACACTTTCATTAATGATTATTCAAGATATGGATATATTTACCTTCTGAAGCACAAGTCTGAAGCCTTTGATAAGTTAAAAGCGTAAAAGGCCAAGGTGGATCATAGGCATGGTAAACTACTCCAAACTCTATGATCTTATTATAAGGGTGAGCACTTACTGGGAGAGTTTAGGAATCACTTATCATAGGTGGGGGATTACATCCCAATTGTATGCACCAAAAACCCCATAAAAAAATAGTGCAGTGAAAAGATGGAATATAGTTCTTTAAGATATTATTAGATTTATGATAAACTATTAATATTTTTCGAATTCTTTTGGGGTTTTTCATTAGAGACATATACATGCTTATTGAACTTAGTTCCCTCAAATTGGTCTCAATGACTCCCACCGAACTATGGGATGTGCACAAGCCTAGTATAGGACATGTTCATATATGGGGTTGTCCAGAACTTGTTTTTGGGAAGGATCCAGTGAAGTTAAAATTATTGACAAATGTATATCTATTTATAAGTAACCCAAAATGAACCAAGGGTGGTCAATTTTATGACCCTATGGACCAAAGGGTATTTGTTAGTACATATTCCCATTACTTAAAGGAAGATTATATAATATACTATGGACCCAAGAGTAGTTTGATATTATAAGGTCGAAAAGGTTTATACCAAGTAATTATTTTTGAACCACCCATACAGGATGAAATACAACTTGTTATTGATAGTACACTGCCTAATGGTAGTGGGATTATTACTGTTAAACTAGAAACACGTGTCACTTATACTTAATTAAAAGTGGAGCAACGTTATAATAGGAGGGTTAGACATAATCCCGTCAGGTTAGTCTATTTAGGTGAACACTTCATTGAACATTACCCAGATCCCAGGAACTACAATGAGGAACTTCAAGACAAGGACTTTGAAAGTCTATGAATACCGAGATGGATTTTATATATTCGAATCAAGTTTGGGAACTTGTAGACTTATCAGATGGGATAAAACCCATCGATTGTAAGTAAATCTACTAGAAGAAAAGAGGGTAGATGGGAAGGTGGAAACCTTCAAGGCAAGTCTTATTACAAAAGGGTTTACAAAAAGGTGGGTATTCATTATGAGAAAACCTTCTTATCGGTATCAATGATAAAGTCTATCCAGATTATACTATACTTTGTGACTTATCTTGCTTATGAGATTTCACAAATGGACATTAAGACGGAATTCTTAAATGGTAGTCTTAATGAATTCATATATATGATGTAACTCAAGGAATTCATATCGAGTAGCCAAGAAAAATAGATTTTCTATCCTAAGAGATCCATTTATGTACATAACAAATAGTCAGGGTCTTGAAACATTGGGTTTGATTAGAGAATTAAATATTTTGGTTTTGATAATGTCTGGATGAAACCTTTATGCATAAGAATAATGATGGAAAGGTAGTGGTATTTTTGACACTTTATGTGGATGATATTCTTCTGATCGAGAGTGACGTGGGTGTGTTATCCATTATAAGAGTGTGTTTATGTAGTCAATTCGATATGAAGGAGTCATGAGAAGTTAGTCACATCATTGGGATCAAGCTTTTGCATGATCATAAAAATAAGATATTGGGATAATACCAAGCCACTTATATATATATATATATATATATATATATATATATAACATCTTAATGAGATTTATCATAAAAGTTTACAAGAAATGATTTCTTCCTTTCAGGCATGGAATCTGTATAGGTAAGGATCAATATCCCAAGACACCTGATGAAATAGAGAGAGTGAAGAATGTACCTTATGCCTCAGTGGTAGAAAACCTCATGCATGTCATATTGTGTATAAGACTGGATATCTTCTTTGACATTAGCATGGTCAACATATTATGGTCTAAACCAAGTAACGAACACTGTACTGTAGTAAAGTAGCTCAAAAAGACTAGAGATTATGTATTGGTCTAATTGGTGAACACTCTTGTACCTTTAGGGTATATGGACTAAGACTTTCATATGGATAAAGATTCTTGGAAATCGACCTTAATATATGTGTTTACCCTAGGAGGTGGAGCAATAAGTTGGAGGATTATCAAGAAATCATGTATTACTGATTCGACCATGAAAGCTAAATATGTTACCTCTTCGAAGATAATAAAAACACTATTTGGATCGAAACTTCCTAAGTGATTTGGGTATGATTCCTTCAATGTTTTAACTATTACACTTTATTGCAACAATAATGGACCGATCATTAACTTTTAAAATTGAAGGAACTATAAGAGGGAAAGCACACTGAGCTTAAGTATTATTTAATATGAGAGGGCATTCGAAGAGGCGACATCATTGTGACTAAGCCTGCATCTCAGAACAGCCTTGCACATCCTTTAATATTAAGCATACTAGGGCTTTAGATAGTCATGTAGAAGGAATGCATGTTAAATGGATAGGCACATGTATTCAAGACTAAGTGGGAGATTGTTGGGATTTAATTCTTAAGACCATGTATGCCATTTATTTTTTTCATCAATGTACGTCATGTTCATTTTGAAATGAGAATCACATTTATGATAACGCCTTAAATTTTTTTTTTAAAAATATATCGTATTAATGTCGATCAATTGAACTTAGTAGAATTCTGGTGAGTTGGGTTCGGTCTGATCACAGAAGATTAGAAATTAAATGATTCATAACCTAGATGGGGAGTTGAAATTCCCTTGGTAAAGTCACAAGTACAATCTTAGTAGTTTATCTTGACTATAGAAAACTATCTAGTGGTTCAGGAACTTGTCTAATAGTTCAAAGAGGACCATACCGTTACATCGGAAAGGTATTGTACGAGACAAGGATAATATTCGAGTCTAGGTGATGACTAAATTATACTTGTAGAATCTAACAACGTTTGAAAATGGTGCAAAGATTATTAATCCCGATGATTATGAAAATTTAAATGTGCACACAATTATTTCTTTAATCGTTATGTGTGAATCTAATTTATTGGGTATAAATATTTGAAAGTTTGGCAACCATTATGTGTGCATATGTGAGATCATATGGAGGAATCTGCAGATGGGAAATATCCTAAATTAAAATAACCCCTTGATAAAAACATAAGTTTTGATTATACCAATAAACTTGAATAGTGGATAATTTTATAATTTAGTAGTGTATCAAATAAGTTAAGTTTAAGATCAAGAAATAAATAATATGTCGGTGAATATCAATTATCGACGAGTTGAATATCACCAAGCGTGTATTATATTCTTTACATGGGAAATCATATTAAATATATTATATGGAGTAATATGGTATTTTCATATTTCTGTTTGGAAGCCAATTTGACTATTAGTCTTGGGTCTCTATTATATCCCATTACACAAATAGTAGGCCTAATCTCTTTGGAAACCATAATTGACGTAAGCACATTTCAAATACCAATATATATGGGTCTAAGGAAGGTTAAGGACCATAACACATCCTAGGGGGAGGGGGGGAGAGAGGAAAACACTCTTCATATTTTTATTAAGGGGTGAGGAGAGATAAAGTAATTTCTCTCACAAACACTCACATTTTCATCTCTGGAAGTGACCACACATAAGACTTACTTTGGGGGAATCATATATTATATAGATAATCTTGGAATTCAAACAAGGGGAGGAGGAAGAAATAAAATCTTTTCATCTTCTACATCAAACATTTCTCCTCTTGGATCACCTATAAGATTCATAAAGGTATCATGATCCAAACCCTAGATCTATTCGTTATATCTAGTTGTTGTTTTTTTCTTTTTCTAATTCACTATTAATCAAAGTTCTTAGGGAAGCAATGTTTTTTATGATACAATCCCCCAAAATATCAACACTATATATCCATAAAAATATTTTTCTATTTTGTATATATTAAAAAAAAATCTTTTTTCTTTTCATTTTCCCATTCAAATCAAACAAAAACCAAAAATACATATAGTACATATCTAGGCAGGATGTCAAAATATGCATAAATTAAACATGATCCTCCCATCCTAGATAATATATTCTAACTCATTCAATGGTTCAAACTGATATGGATTTCCTAAGGTACTCTTCCCAATAGGAATTAATAGGTTTAATGAGTATGTCGAAAAACTGATACTTGATGAGGATGTAACTCAAAGACACAAATCTCTCTGCAATAATCTCATTGAAAAAGTGATGACAAATGTCTATGTATTACATCCTGTAGTGTTGAACGAGGTTACATGACATGATAATTTCACTCATGTTATTGCAACATATAGATCATGGTACCCTGGTCTACCCCATAATCCTAAAGCATATACATCATCCAAAGGAATTGAGTACAATTACTATTGGATGCAATCCACTCATCCTTGATGGTCAACAAAGAAATATAATTTTGTTTCTTGATGTGCTAATAAAAAATGCACTACCTAAATAAAAACAGCCACCCGATGTGCTTTTTTGACCCTTGGCATTGGAATATGCATATTACGAGTTGTTGGTACGAAAGGAATACTAAATCCCATGCTACAGAGTTTCATTCACACATATAATAATATGCTTTACACTAATATATGTGACTCCTTATGAAGAGATTAAAACCTCTCTCAAGCACCTACACTAAAGGCAATGTGGAGACAACTGGTCGTATAATAAAAAAAACTACCTACTATACTTCAATTGGATCGACACCCTTTGCCTAAGTGTCTTTGCAAGCTTGGTAATAACACATATTGGGATGTCACATACCTAGCATAATCAACTACAAACTTATTCCCCAAGTCTCGTGCATATTTGAATTGAGATACACAAATACCATCTTTTAACTAACAAATTTGATTACTTATGGAAAAGTTGAGATCTCCTATGATACTCATATAGACTTCACTTCCCATCAACTAGGGAAATGCATGATACTGGCTCTCTTATGTGTAACTAAAAATTATTTCATGAACATGGACTTGGTAAACCAAGATGTAATGCATCACCATTCGAACAAATAATGAAGACATCCACTCCCCTTATTTTGAAACCATTTCTCCATAAAATATGCAGTGCTCCTCTCGTACCAAGAAAAAAAGCTTGTTTAACCCATCCAAGTTCTTCTTCAATTGATAGACATGACTAAGACATTAAGGGTATTAAAACCCTTTTGGTTGCTTGTCATAAACATTATCCTTAAACACTTCATTAAGGAATGAGGATTTCACAAATGACATGCCAAGACCAAAAGAAGATGAATGGATTTTGTAGGTAATTTATTACAAGTAATGATACTTAATTAACGTAAGACAAAAAATAATGAATGAAATAGAAAGTAATGAAATCACACAAAATACAAGATGTACGTGGTTCGACAACATTCCTACGTATACGGGATGCAATGGTTTATTCCTTATTGATTTAGAGAACTAGTCGGCAGAGTTATAACACTACTCAATATTATAATATTGTGTGCCCACACATAAGGGGAAGGTTTACATTTATAAAATAGATTAGCAAAGTCATAAGCTCTTTCAATATCTATTCCTAAGAGATAGAACTATCTCTTATTAAAATTAGCCGTTACAAGTAATGGACTTGAAGGAGTCTTCTCCAACTTGGACTCTAACTTAATCATTGGAATATGTGTCTTTATAGCTTATGTTGAGCATGTTAGTGTGTAATTCTAAACTCCACAATTGTCTCCAAATTTCAAAGTCTCCTTGAGGTCTCCAGGCTTTGTTATGTTTATGTCGACTATGGATATTTGATAAGCCTTTACATTGAGGGATTATTAGTATTCCTTGCTAGTAAGAGGCTGAGAATCAATTGAAATCTCATAGGTCCGAAGGACATTTTGTAAATTCCATAGAAATTGAAAAGTCCCTCACTGTTAAATGCCCTAAGGACACATTCGTAAATATGGCTTATTTTCTTTGCGGTGAGGGAAAATAACCATCACTTTAACAACTATCATACGTGCGTGATCATTACATTTCTAAGGAACCTCGAGGCCATTTTTAATCACAAAATAATTATTCCCTATATTTCACGCTCATTTTAAAACCTACTAACTTTTAAGAAGACCTTTTTACTATCCTTATTTCCTTGTAAGTATATTCAACTCCATTTCAATTATATTTTTGTACTTTTTTCAATTTGTTTTCTTAATTCTTCCTTTGAGTTACGATATTTTGATAACGATGTACGCTTTTAATGAAGACATTATTGAGATTTAAAATTGACCATCACATTCTCCCATGGGGAACAACAGAGTTAATTGAGGGTCCTTATGACCTCTATGACCTCTCTAAGGTCCATTGGTTGGCTACGATCTTTATAGATGAATGTGGGGAAAAATTTCCCCTAAACCAGTTATTTTTTGAGTTATGTCAATGTTTTTATGTGGTCGTAGCGCATGTCACTCCAAATACTTGGAGGATCACTAATGGGGATACATCGTATTAACGAGTTATATAGGACACGTCTTGGCATTACTGATATTAGATACTGAACCCTAGTTGTGACGCTGCCTAATTCCAATAAGGATTAATCAAACCATGGTGTAATTTTGAAAAACTAGAAATACTCCCTTATTCATTAGGGCATGGAATACGAAGGGATAAGATTCCCCCAAGAAGGGTGAGTCATATATAAGGTTACAATTAGATTTTTGATTTTTAAATTTTTCTTTGTTTTGGCAGATTTTGAATATCTTTCTTTCTTCTTGCAGAAAAGAGCAAAAAAAACTCTTTTTCCTCCTGACGTTAATTTTGTTGATCTTAGAAAAGTTTGGTCCCTCCAACAGATGGTTGGAACTAGTGATCATCCCAGGACGATAAAAAATTTTCTTAGCTATAAGAGTTCTACCACCACACTTGTTATGAGGCTAGTCGAATAATCTCTGTCCATCCCATCGATTTGGACGAACTTGGAGACTCCATCTCCCGAGATTTAAAAAAGGGGATTCTTCATTTGAATCTTTATAAGTCTCAACTATTACTTCTATAAATTTTCCCGTATGACGAAGAGAAAAGTTATAAATTTGATTTATGTGAATATGGGTATCGAGTCTCTCCCTACTCGCCTGTTGGGAAAATATAAAGATCTTTTTTGATGGGTGAGTAAGAAGAATAAATTTGGACGTCTTATCAATTCTATGGACATCAGGGATGCACCCTCCAAAGAACAATATCCCTTCTCAAAGAGGTTGAAGAATGACCATGATCCTCCTCCCTCACTATCTCTTATGGGGTAAATTACTTATGATAAGGGCAAGGGTGTTTCCTAGTCCATGGTTGCTCACACTGACCTAGATTGAGGCTTGATTAGGATGGGGATGTTTCCCTCTAACAGGGAAACTGATTCTGTTTAAGAACATTCTCACTTGTTGGGATGTGCCGACCATAATATCTCCCAGGTAAGTTCACCATTTGTATGTACTTTTACTTGTGTTTATTTTCACTTGCAATTTACTTACCTATGTTGGCCCATTGCATGGCAGCTCTTGATTGACTAAGATCAGTTATTAGAGATAAATAATGTTAAGAAGGTAAGATCGCTTAAAAAGCTCTTATACTAGATGGAGAATGATGTGTGATATCGATTGTATGTAGATTCATAAATTTTGAATTTTAAAATTTTATTTAACTAGATGTCAATTTTTAATCGAAATTAATTAAAACCTAACACATGTATCTAGGTATATAAATCATGCCATCACAAATAAACATAAATTACTGACACATAAATTTCAAGAAAAAAATCCACGCAAACTGTAGTTTATTTAACTTGAACTTTATTAAAACTCCGCCTCAGGACTTAGAAAAAATATTTTTGATAAAAAATGACTCCTCGAATGTTTAAAAACATTTTAGAAAAATTATCTCAACACTTTAAATGAAACATGAAGGGACTTAAGCACAACCTTACCAAAATCTATCTCGCAGAGGCTTATTTGTTGAAAAATGTTGATATTCGGATCCATCTTGATGCATGATTGGACTTGAACTTTTCTTCGACGGTTGTAGAGGTATACGACATACTCTAATTTAAACAGACTATGTAAAATATGTCCTTACAAATATAAATGAGTTTTCTAATGAATTGAGAAAATATTTGGCTGTTTCTCGGTCGATTAATGCTGCCCAGGATCCTAACAAGGCGAATCTTGGCCAAAATGTCTAAAATGTGAAGGTTTAAAAGAAAAACCTTCAAAAAGAAGATCGATAACTTTGATACCCTGATCATCACTGCTGGTCAGGACAAGAAAGATGCTGATAGGTCGAGGCCAAGATTGCCAATACAAAGGCTAATCAGGCTAAAGCCAAAGCAATAATGCCCTAACTGGTGTGTCAAGGGCTAAAGATTAGGCCTACACTCGTGTTTGGGACATGACCAATGCCAAATTTGGGGACCATATTGCATACCTGAGAAAAGTATTTTTAATAATGGTTAGGATGAGTGCGGCCTCAAGAAGGCCGTCCTTTCTGAGGACTCCGGCCTCTTTATGGAGCATAATGTTGGTTCCCTTCCTTAAATTGAGGATGAGGAGGAAGATGATGATGATGAGGAGGAGGTCGGAGGACTAGTTTTTGCTACCGAGGTTGCTCAAGGGAAGGTCAAATAATTTTCTACTATTGGGGCCTGTTAAATGAAAATGTTATTATCTCCTAATTAGTTATTTTATTATTATTATTGAACATCTTAGTCTAATAGTATATATTGATTTTATGATTCCAAACAAACTCTTATTAAGTGATTATATAAATATTTCTTAATTTGTAACACACACACACACATATACTTTTGTTTTATTTGTATACTATTATTAGTTATGCAATTTTTAGTATAGTTATCATTTTATACATTTCTATAATTATTTATCATAATATATATTTAGTCAGTTATATGGCTACATATTTATATATCTATAAATATATGTTATATTGTTTAATTATACATATAAATTTATAAATGTATGTTTACACATTTGTATATTTTTCATATATCTATTCATGTTATATATATATATATTGGCCAAAAGAAATCTGCCTCTGATTTTAAAGCGATTATTGCTAATGTCCATTGGGTCCCGCACTGATTTGACTCTTGTCAATTGATTTTTTATATACGACCAATCCCTTTTCATATTTACTTATCTTGGGTTGTTAATTATATATATATATATATATATATATATATATATATATATATATATATATATACACACATAATTTTTTATATCTTTTCTTAGTACAGTTATATCTACTTTGAGCAGTGATTTTTTTTAGAAGTCAAATTTGTGGACCTTTTGTTTCCACGCTGATATAAAAATAAGAGTGATAAAAAATGAGTTAGCCTCGGGCCCCACATACTATTGTTAAGTGCTAGCAGACCCATCTTTTTATTGTTGGGCCCCATGATTAAGAAATTGGTAAATAATATATCTTGACTGCCTTGGGCGGTGTTTTTGTACCTTTTAGCTTATATCAACTATTATGGATATAACGCAAGGTTGTACGAATTAATGTTTTTGAACTAACTCATTGCTATGTTACTAGAACATATATTGTTTGTGTTTATAAATTTATATCCAATGGATTATGTGACAACCCGCCTACTAAAATAATAGGTGACCAGACCAATACTCCAATAATCACAGGAATCATAGAAGATCCATTCTTAGCATCACTGTCAATTAAAATAATAGTATGAGATAACCACCAATCATTTTAGAAAACGGACTGTCAAATTTAAAAATTTAAAAGTACAAGAAAAACTCTTATACAATCCCATTTGTAAAAATGGTGGGTATCAAAAATCGATGAATGAAGTATGACAATACAATAAATAATCACCGAATAAGCTGTTGGTGCACAGACCAATACAAATAATACATCGAGTATATACAATTCAATATTTACAATATAATGAATGAGTGCAATACCTTGGGCAAACACGCCCGAATCAATATACTGAACATAACTAGAGTACAGTAGAAAGGAGCGTCTACTACAAGTATCCTACAACATCCGCAATATGCTGTAGCTCCATGACAACTGGAATGGAATATGTAAATACGGGTGTCCATGCGAAAGAGCACCTGTATGGCAAGGAATATATGCAGAAACAAAGAAATATAGATACGGGTCAGGGCCCGGTTTGATATGATTACCATGTGACTAAAAATTCATGACAGTTAAGTGCGAATTATCTCACAGATAACAATAATATTTCTCACCTCTCAATCTAGCAGCAACCTAGCGCAATATCGTGAGATGTTCTAGTTAAACCTAAATACTAAGGGCTAACTTCTCCTCAGTCTCAACACTATGCCCTATTCGTGCGTGGGGTGTCTCGCAAAGCGAAATCCAAACAAGGAACCCCCCCGATACACTACTACTTAGGCAAGGTTCATCGTCGAGATCCATTAGATCCTTAGCACGAAATAATCAACAAATGTATGTGTGTGCATAAGTGTGGGAGGTCACATCTACAGCTACTCAAGAAATATAAAAATAAACCCATCCATCATCTAATGGCACAATTCCTAATTCTTTCTTTAGGAATATACATATAAATGGTACAACATTTTATCAAATGTTTACCAAATTACTTTCATCATATACTATTTCATTTCGAAATTCCATTCCTTATCAGGAAATAAAATCATAGTTTATATGCTCTTTGTGGCATTTTATCTCAATTATACATTTGTAAAAATCTCTTCCTTATCAGGAATATAATCATCATTATATGCTCTTTATGGCATTTCATCGTGCTCTTTGTGGCACTTTCTCATGCTCTTTATGGCATTTCATTGTGCTCTTTGTGGCACTTTCTCATGCTCTTTATGGCATTTCATTGTGCTCTTTGTGGCACCCATTATACATCAAGTCCAACTTGATTCAGAATAGTTATAATCATATATATATAACGATTCTAAGACCGCCCGTCCGGGTTTCCCCACTGTGCGCCCCCTAAATGGCTATCATCTTCCAGGGCCTATCATCAAGACAACCTGGGATCTTATCGAAACGTCGGGAAGCGGCCATGTGCCTGCGGGATAGTCAAGACCACACCCGAAATCTCCTAACCAGCGCAGAAAAATATACAATCACAAACGCTCACATGGCCTTGGGACTATATCCACCCTGCATTCATTAGCCAGGGGGATTCACCACAACGAGCGCAACTTCCCTTATGATAGCGATTTAGAGAGGTGGGTATCCATAAATTAACATTTATGAAAAACATTACTTTTTCCATTTTGAAAACTTCCAATTTTACTTTTCCAAAAACCATTCATTTAGCCATTAAGCACCAAGTTTTAGAATGTGCATATCATTCTTATTAAGTCATGTTTTATTAATGACCTAAGACCCAAAGTGCCACTAACCTCAAAATAGCCTCGAAGAGTTCATATAATTTCATAAACCCTCAAAGTGAGTCTCCATGAAAGAGTGTCTCCCAAAAGCTCAACATTAATATTTTAACTTCCAATTTATCTTTAGGTTAACCTCCTATATCATTCGGACATTAACCTATACAAACTAGCCCTCGGGTAAACTCAAATATCCACTCTTAGCCTAGGACATTAGTCTACCCAATACAACCCTCTAGGACTCCCCATTACTTCCCAAAGGAAGGTTCCTAAACCTCGAACCTAAAAGAAAAGGGCTAAAACAAAACTAGAAAAATCTCACCTTTTCAGAAGCGGTCGATTGATAGACTCCTGACCGTCGATCGATCGAAGGCTTCGATCGATCGATCCCCCAGGCTCGATCGATCGATCCTGGCGGACAGCTTCTTCTCCGAGAAGCTGTTTCGGCCATTAACGAGCCATCCAAGCTTCTACCCACTATTTCACCCAACCACAACAACAAATAATGCTACCCAATCACTTCTAAACATCATACAATTAATTATTTCACCTCAAATAAAATTAAAACACAAGATTAAGGGATTAAACACCAAAATCTACAAAAACCCATTTATGGTTTAAACCTCCCAAAACTTAACTACACATGCAGATTTATCACATTAAATCAATATCTAGCAAGTAAGAAACTTGCCTCGAGGTTCGTAGTCTCAGAACACCTCCGGTAGCGACGGATTCCGGCCCAAATCTTCCATTTTCTCTCTTTCTCTCCATTTCTCCCAACTCTCTCTTCTCTCTCTCTCTCCTTTGGCTTCTCTCACACAAATGAAGAAAAAGAAAGGGGGTGGGGGACTTATACGGGTCTCAAAACATAAACCCCCACTTTTAATTGCTAATACACCACTAAAATGACTCGTAACCACTAATTGAGTCATAACCCCTTAAAAATGCCCGAATCTCAAAAATTACAACTGGGCACTTATTTCGACTATCTCGGCTATTCTAAAAACAACCGCACCCCCTATTTTGGCATTCGGTAAAGTGTGAACTATTTTGTGTTCCAATTTCATTTTAATTCATTAATTTTACTCAATTTCATATATAGGTCATAACCGTCGTTTTACATATAACGACGCAATAATACACAATATAATGCCATTTACCTACTCATAACGGTAAATAGACAAAACATAGTAAATATTATCCCTAAGTCTCACGGGAAATAATATTTACTTCAACATTCCCTATTTTATAAAATTAGCCCATCAGGCAAAATAGTATAAAATATTCGCTCAAAAACCTGGGTTGTTACATACTCCCCCTCTTAAAGGGGAATTTTACCCTCAAAATTCAGGCATAACCCATAACCATATAAAGGGTATACTATACCAAAAATCGTGCTATCATACTAGCAAACCCCTCTACAGTGCAGCGTCCCCATAGGACACAGACTAAGGTCATCACTATTGATCTCAGTCCACATTCTCATGCTATAACATAGCACTAATTCGTTCCTCAGGAACTATCAATCCTACCCTTCTACTACGGGAGGAGATACCCACACAATCTTGGCACAAATTGCCTTACTTTTCGAAACACGATACACCCTTACTAGGGAATAACTACACTAATTACAATCGCTAAATCCAACACAACTTGCTTCTATTCGCATTGGCGTAGCCCTTAAAAGTCTACTTTCTCGATGAGCCCAATCTTTAAAGAAACGTTCCCGGACCACTCCCAGTCCAAGGAATATACTATTCGCAGTTTCCATTACAACGAGTAGATAAGGCACACTGCCAATTATACTAGGCTACACACGGCATCATGTTTATCGAAATCGATCCGAACTATTATACGGAAATTCGATCCATAAAAACTACTACTCCGATCTCTCCTTTAAATCAAATCCACCCCTCCACTTACGGGTGGTAGGATCTACCCCATATCCCTACGGTTCCCATTTCTTCCTGGAAACTTTACCAGTACCTTGACACGAATATCTCGTCTCAGTTCACCACCATTGCTAGGAACCGCATACAGTTCTAGAGCTCCTACTATGAAGAGCTGGGCGTACACTTCTGTACTAAGTCCACCTGTTCCCATTGAGTAAGCAGCGATTGGTCCAATGATCCACAGTTTTCTCAACTAGAGTCATGACCGTTGCATTACCGGCAATTCGATAAAAATGTCCACGGATATACCCGTCCTCGTCCCATACTACTCTCTACATACTGGTAGGTGAAAGGGTCAACCATGGACATGAACGCTCTTACAATAGCGTCCCCTCGGTTAAGCTTACTCCACTTGGCATTCCATGCCACGAATAAACTCTCCGACAGTTTTCCACTCGGTGCCTATACAACTCCCATCCGCATTTCCTTAGCGAAAGGGAATATCCTATCGATAGTCCTTCACGATCACAAACTTGTTATTCGTGAAAAGATCCAAATTCCTGCCCAGGAAGTAGTGCCTCTAATTCTTTAAGGCAAATACTACCGCTATGAAATTTAAATCAAAGCGTGGGATGACACTTCGTAAAAGTGTGAGACACACGAACAATATGTCCATGCTCCCGTATTAATACTTCCCGTTCCTGGCCAAGTCTCATTTGTTAAATCCACTCTCGGTCATAACAACACGAGTGCAGGAGAAAAAGTCAGCTTACACTTCAATTCCTCAAAAGGTAGGTTACCAATGTAACCATCTATCTACGAGAGGCCCCATCACTAACGGCCTAACATTTCGAATAGCTCGAGATCCCCTACTTCTCGTCTAGGGACCAAATCCTACCTAGAGTTAATCCCACAAACCTATTGTGGTCAACTCCCAACCTTCTTCCTAAAATAACGTCCCATGCCTTAAGGGCCTAGCGTCCTAAGAATCCTAACGTCGATCTATCTATCCTAATCTAGTTGTATAAATATAATACTAAATATATCCCTAGTGTCCAAGACCTTTCCCAACTTCCAACATTAGCTCGGTTTCATGCGTGGGACGTCTCGCCGAAGCGAAATCCAAACAAGGAACCCTCTCGTTACACTACTACCTCGCATTGTCGGTCGTTGAGAAATAACGGTCGAAGACACATGATCGGGATCGACGAAATCCTAACTCGAAACTCTACTAATACATATTTACGTCTACGTCCTACCATATCAGTCGAATGAGGCATTTACTTTCAGTAAGATGCCACCAATACCTTATCCCAAAATACACATATACCTCTATACAAATGGCCTTCTCATTAAGGCACAACCATAAGTCTCTATCAGACTTTCATCATCTTAGTCTTCCCCACATCGATCAGAGGAAAACCATCATAGTGCTTATATATTGCACATCAACTTAGCCCTTAATCACTCATATACGTGATTCTTGGCTAAACCTTCCAACCCAGCACTTGACCAACAGAAAAAAAAAGAACAGAAAAGAAAAGAAAAATGCACATCTCTCCACTCCCAACGTCATTAAAGTTCATGCGTGGAGCGTCTCTCCGAAGCGAAATCCAAACAAGGAACCCCTCCACACAATCCCCTTAACTAGCCGGTCGTGGAGATAAGGCACATCATACACAAGCAAGGCAAACAAGCAAGGCACACAATCCCCTTACGCTTCCTTTTATCCTCCTCTGGTAATTTTCGCTGCTCGTCCGCCGTCGTAAGTTGGTCGGGGTTTAAATTTGATGATCCTGTAACATCCACAGGCTGGTCTGTATTCAACTCCTGCTCATCGAAGGAATCCTCCTGAGTGAATTTGGTAATAAAATTCGCTACTGCCTGCCCTTTGAGCGATGATCTAGGCTCATAAATTATATCATATTCACCCAGTTCTACTGCTTAGTACATCAACCATCCTGATTTCTCCGGTTTTTGTAGAGCTTGCCTTAACGGCATATCGTTGTATACCACTATAGTATGGGCTTGGAAGTATGGCCTCATCCTTCTACTTGCTTCAATTAGTGCTAGTGCCAATTTCTCCAGTCTTGGATATCTGTTTACCGCTCCTCGAAAAGATTTGCTGGTATAATAGACTGGTTTTTGTACTCCATTCTCCAACCTGATCAATGCCGATCTAACTGCATTATTTGATACTGCCAGATACAAGTATAATCTTTCTCCCGTCACTGGTCTGGATAGCAATGGAGGTGTCCCCAGAAATTTCTTCAATTCTTGAAAGGACTCCTCGTATTCATCATTCCATTCAACGGTTTTCCGAAGTGTTTTGAAGAATGGTAGGCATCTGTCAGTTGCTCGTGACACAAACCTATTAAGTGCTTTAACTCGCCCTATGAGACTTTGCACTTCCCTCTTCGTCGTTGGATATCGTAGCTCCAATAGATCCTTGATCTTTTCAGGGTTGGCCTTGATACCTTATTGATTAACAATATATCCGAGAAACATGCCTTCTCGTACTCCGAATATGCATTTGGTGGGATTCAGCTTCATTTGATATTTCTCTAGTTGATCAAAGGTCTGGCCTAAGTCAACTAGATGATCAGCATCTTTCTTGATCTTCGTCAATATATCATCAACATAAACCTCCATGTTATAACTAATTTTCTCTGTAAACACCTTGTTCATCAGCCGCTGATATATTGCACCTACATTTTTAAGTCCAAAGGGCATAACATTATAGCAATAAGTTCCCCTTGGGGTGATAAAAGAGGTACTCTCCCTGTCTTCAGGCTTCATTTTAATCTGGTTGTAGCCTGAATAAGCATCCATGAAACTCAACAATTCATTCCCCACTGTAGCATCCACTAGTTGATCGATTCGGGGCAAAGGAAAATGATCCTTTGGGTATGCCCTATTAAGATCAGTGAAGTCTACACACATCATCCACTTGTTATTTTTCTTCTTTACCATCACCACATTTGCTAGCTAATCAGGATATTTGACATCCTCAATAAAAAATGCTTTTTTTAGCTTCTCTACTTCTTCCTGTATGGCTTGGTTCTTCTCAGGACTTAACACTCTTCTTCGCTGCTTCACTGGCTTAATTTCCTTATTCACATTGAGCTCGTGGAACAAGAAACTCAGATCTATCCCTGGCATGTCTTCATGACTCCATGCGAAAGTTTGCTTTCTGCGCCTTAGAAATGCTATCAACTCTTGTTTTATTGATACATCCAATGATGCACCAATTTGAGTTATTCGTTCTGGATGCTCGTCGTCCAGAATGACATTCTCGGTAGCCTCCATGACCTGTCCCTTTACGAGTTGAGAATCGTCTCTAGGGTCTAATGTTTCAATCTCTGCCTCTCCTATTTCATCCACTTGATAGGTAGTAGTCTTCTTCCTAGATTCTTCACGTTCTTCCTATTCGGTAGATGAATAGTAGCATTCTCGAGCTACTTTCTGGTCGCCTTTCACAACTCCTACTCCAAAGTTGGTTGGTAATTTTAAACACTGATGTACAGTAGATGGTACTGCTTCAAACTTCTTCAGACCTACCCTTCCCATGATGATATTGTAGGCTGATTGGACGTTTTTATCCATTACAAAAAAGCATATTCTTTCTGTTTGACAGGCAGACCATATACCGATAAGCATATCCAACTTGATTGTCCCAAGTGGAAAAACCTTCTCGCCAGTAAAGCCAAGGAGGGGACTATGATAAGGCTCCAACTGGGCTAGCTTCATATTCAAACTGCCAAAGCAGGGATAGAACATGATATCTGTCGAGCTACCATTATCCACTAGTACTCGTGAAATCACAACTTCCTTCATTCTCATCTTGATCACCAATGGGTCGTCGTGAGGATATAGTACACCTGCCAGGTCGTTCTTAGAGAAACCAATGACCAATTTGTCTTTGTTCACCTTCCTCGAGAGATCATCTTCAGCCAAATTTATTCGCTGAATATACGAGCAAGCTTGAGCCTCATTGAGGTAAGATTTCCTTTCTGCAGTCATATCCCCACCTCCTGCATCTCCTCCTGTAATAACATTACATTCAAATGATCCAAAATGGATTGAAAATACCTCGCGTTCTGGCTGCTTTGGTCTTTTGGGGAGATCGGGATCATCTTGGTCATCTTTTGGGTCTTCTTCATGACTTCTCTTCTTGTCTTCTTTTGCTCGTTGAGGAGATCTAGACCTCTACCTTGTTCGGTCATTGACCTTTCCACCATTTCGGCGATTAACATACTTGGTCAATTTTCCCTTCCTGATGAGCTCTTCAATTTCATTCTGGAGAGCTATGCAGTTTTTAGTCGTGTGACCATGGTCTTTATGGAACTCGTAATATTTGGATTTATTCCTCTTGACAGGATCCGCCTTCATTTTTTCTGGTCAGTTTAGCTCCTCGCTGTTCTTGATCTCTTCCAGAATGTGGTTTATATCTACCTTTAAAGGAGTATAATTTCCAAATTTCTTCAACTGTTTTAATGCTTTCTTTGCTTTTAACTGCCTGTTGCCACCATTATTCTTCTGCTCCTTCTTCTTAGTCTTATCATCCTCAACTTTGGTCTCCTTAGTGTCTGTATTCTTCTTCGCAACCATAGCTTCCTCAGCATTCATAATCTTGGCTGCCTTTGCCATTAGTTCTGCCATGGTTCTAGGCGGATCTTTGTCTAGAGTGTAGTATAATTTATCTGGCAACAGTCCACTCATCAGAGAAGTAATTGTTGTTTTCTCCTCATAATCAATAACTTCAAGTTTCTCGTTATTGAAACGAGTAATATAGTCTCTGGTGCTTTCATCTGTCTTCTGTCTAACACTCAATAAGTGTGCCACTCGTTTGACTGGTTTTGCCCCGAAACAGAAATTCCCAATAAAGAGCTCGGCCAGTTTAAAGAAAGTCTCAATCTTCCCCCAAGGAAGATTGTTGTACCATATTTGAGCAGATCCGATAAGAGTTCCTAAAAATGCCCTGCATCTCATCTCATCTAGAGCTGCATAGATATCGGCAGCAGCTTGGTATTGTTCTATATGAAGGACAGGGTCAGTTTTTCCATCATATTTAGGCGTCACCGTTGGAGCTTTGAATTTTGATGGTGTGGGAAAATCCACAATCGCCTACAAAGGGTGTCCCTTGAACGAAAGTCCTTTGTAGAGGATTCTTGGCCTTAGCCATTTCCCCTAATCTGTCCTCCAACCTTTGAATAGAGCCCTTCCATGCGTCATTTCCTTCCTCGGTCCTATTGGTTCGAGCAATTGATCGCGTTGAATTTGCCTCTTGGGATCTTTCATTACGAGCAGTTAGTCATGATTGGGCAGAGCCTTCCCTTAGATCGGATGGTCGTGGAGAGTTCCTCGACGCAATCCTAGGAGAATTATTCCTCTTAGGGACCAAACGATCAAAAGGAGAGACTCTACTCAACCTTTCTAGAGCACTGGTCCATTCTAGAGATAGAGTGATGTTTCGCTGAGAGTCTGTAGCTCGTACCGAGGAAGTCCGACCAGGTTAGTAAGAAGAATCATTAGATCTATCTGTACGATATGAGTTAGTGCGTCTGGATCGAGATTCCTCTGGGAATAACGCTCGCCTAGTTCGCGAAAAGGGTAAATGTGTATTTCTCTGAACACTTCGTTGTCCTGATTGGGTTGGCACTCCACCTTGAACAGTTTGTATGAGTTGTCGCAAGGTTTCTTGCATGGCCGTCGGGCCTTGGCCAAATTAGCCATTATACCAGCCAGATCTTGTACATTTGGGTGAGTAGATGGATTTGGAGGGATTCTAACGTTTCGATTACTAGATTCCGGATTATCAGCTATTGATGATGAATTGTTTTGGTGAAAAATGCTAAGTATAGTCGTTTTCCACAGACGGAGCCAATCTATTGATGTAAAAAATTAGATTATCTCTAATTAATCAATCACAGATAAAATAAATAAGACAAAGATTTTTAAAGTGGTTCAGCCCTGTGAGAATGGCCTACGTCTATTGTTTTTGTTATTGCTAACTATTTGCTTGGAATTCTCGATAATGGATTTACCAAGAAATTTCGAGTCCCCTTCTAATGAGGAGGTTAGAATGTATTTATAGCCCTGAGGCTGTACAAATGAAAGGACAATGCGTTGTCAATTAGTAGACAAATACATATGTATGATAATAATGGACATTTAATGCGCAGTCGTCTCTTTGATTCTCTTGATTTGGGTGCACTATACGCTAAGTATCTCAGACCGCTTAAGCTGCTCGCACCGTTTAAGTTGCTCGGCACGCTTTAGTTGCTTGGGGCCCCTAAGTTTCTCGGTCCGCCTAAGTTGCTCGGCACACTTGAGCTGCTCGGAGTGTATGAGTTGCTCGTATGGCGTATTCGTATTTTCCATGTAAGTTGGCACATGTCTTCAGGTGATTGGTCCATGTCAGCATATTAAATTTGGTATCAACAATTAGCGTGCCATTTGAATGGCATGTTCTATCTTTTAAATGACTGAAGCGAAAAATATTATTTTTAAAATCCGCCTACAGGTTTGTCAGAAAATATTTTAAGTTAGAAAAATATCCCAGTACTTAGT
Source organism: Sambucus nigra (assembly GCA_949130495.1). Classification (NCBI taxonomy): domain Eukaryota; kingdom Viridiplantae; phylum Streptophyta; class Magnoliopsida; order Dipsacales; family Adoxaceae; genus Sambucus; species Sambucus nigra. The sequence continues at coordinate 398,002,986 of OX422219.1, read as the reverse complement.
AAAATATCTAAGTAACTCAAAACAAAAGCTATACTAAAGTATACCTCACGTCACGCATATGTTGAAGATGCTTGATATTCGGATCTGTCTTCTTGAACATATGAACGTGAACTTCCTTTGATGCTTGCAAGGGGATATAATATACTCAGTGTAAACTATGGACAATGGAAAATGTGTCCTTACAAATACCCCCTATGTCTATTCGACTACAAATTAAAAAATTTGAATTATCAATAAATGTCCTATACAAATCTAATACCCTCCCATGAACCCCAAAGTGGAACAATACTAAATATGCAAGTCTTCAAAAAATCTTCAACTCTAAAATCTTCAAATCTCTTTGATTTCCTTGATCTTCGTTTTGTATTCTTTTCAAATGATCATCAAAGTCCTACACACAATAAACAAAGAAAATAGCTTCGTGACATATTGAGTTTGAAATGAGATAAACACAAATCAAATTAATTTGAAATTAAAATCTCCCCCATAATTCATTATCCCCGTTTTTATTTCTTCGAAATAGACAAGGCAAAGAATAAAATATAATAAATACAGAGTGTCACGACAAGCATACCAAATATATATATCTATTAATCTCATGCAAGGATAAACTCAAAAGCCTTCACAAACTATTTTTTATTTTTCAAAATTTTTAAAGCAAAAATAATTTTACAAAAATAACACACACCATCAACGAACACTTAGATAACCAAATCGTGGAAACGAAATGAATGGGTGTGAACAAATTTGATAGGAAAATCAACTCAAACATACATAACATATGTGCATGATAAATATGGATATTCCTAATAAACGAACTTAAAATTGTCCTTAGATCTAAAAATGTTGAATTGAAATGATATCGACTCAATCTAATCAACAAATCAATGTCTAAAATGAGTTCCACATCAATAACGTCTAAAAATATGTATAGCTTTATCAAGACTTTGTCAGGACGTGCAAACCTGTTGATTTATTTCCTTCCAAACTCCCTCATAAATAGTAATTCTTTTTATTTTTCTATTGAGGTGATCAAACTAAACTAATTGGCATCTTTTCCCTCATAAAAATATCAATCATATTTTTTCATATTACACAAATTCCTCAAGGGAAACGGTTCTTACATGCACTACTTTTATTGTCAATTTTTATCGCATTTGGTTCATTTTATAGATATGATTGATATGAAAACACTTTGACCAATATGTGATAGACAAGTACAATAATCAAATAAATTCATGCAATTGTGCATTAAAGGAGTGTAAGAGTCATACATGTAGGAAATAATAACCAATCACATCTTAATGACTCAAAACACTGTAAAGCACATCGATAAAATGACGTATCGTCTCAAAACACTATTAAATAGTCACATTAATAATGGAATGAATTTATGACTTGATCATCCTAAATGTCCATCAATTAACGGTGTAAAAAGAAATACAAAAATCTTTTAGTATTTTTCAATTTTTTTTATCAAAATAATTTTTTTTTGCTTTTTCTATTTTTTTTTCTAAAAAAATAGAAAATCTTTTTGTATTTTTCCAAAAATTATCAAAAACAAAAATCTTTTTGGGTTTTTGGAAAAATATTTCAAAATGGGAAAAAATAAATACATAGGTGGTACACACTAGCAATAGGCATAAGATATCATCATGAAAATCATCCTATGCTAAACAAGTCTAAACCTCAATCGTTAGGTCTAGAGGAGTTTTTCAAAGATGGTGACATCCTATGAAAACATCCATCAAATCATATGAAGTCTTGACTAAATACTCAACTTGATCTATAAAATGCTCAAAATCTCTCTTGTGATGTGTGGGAGCATGCAAAGTATCATGTATGGGTGTGCCTGTGGATACACGTGTGGTAGAATAACGAGATAAATACCTATGAGACACATTACCCAACTTAAAGCAAAATTCCCTAAGGTATCCTTTTTTCTTGAAATGGGAACAAACATAAACGGGACTAGGAACAACTCTCTCAAAACATCTAGGACGCGCTCTTCTAAGGGGAAATGGATGCCTAGGTGGGTTATATTGAGAGCCATATGGATCTATCACAATCTTAGGAACCGGCTTGAGTGCAACATGAAAAGTAGACGCACCATCATAACATATTCCTAGTCTCTCAACATTACCCAAAACAAGTTTGAGGAACATATTTCCAACCTTCTTAGTTGTGTCCTCTAGAGTGACCTTGATCTCTCGGACACATTTGACATCTCTCTCGAGATGGGATATATGGACTTCAAGTTCACTCTTTTCCTGGCCTAAGACGATCAACTGATCACATAAAAAAACTCTCACCTTCCCGAGTTGAATCGTCGATGCCTCACACTCCCTAAGAACTTATATCTCTCTCTTTATCTCCACATCTAACACCTGAAGACCCAACTATTTATTCAACTTCTTCATCTTTAAAGTCTCAGTGTATAAATTTCTAAAAGCTTTTTGGAGATCACTGTCACCCTCACTTCCAAACTCATCCTCATACTCACTATCACCCGAATGTCTCGATACATCATCGAGGCTCTCACATTTACAAGTGTCCTCATGGTTGTGGGATAAACTAGATGTGCTCACGTGATTAGCCATGAAATCAAAGCACTTTTTATAGGGGGATTAATTCCTGAAATAATCAAACTTGATGTCACTATCGCTAAGAGTGGTGGTATTAGTAATCTTCTTGCCCTTTCTTTTTAGAACAATGGGACACTAAAAATCTTTGTGCCCTTTGCCCTCTCACTCATAGCAACTTTCCTCTTCCTCTTTCTCGCCGCTCTCTTTGGCCTCATATTTCTTTTTTGTTTTTCGCAAAAATATTTTTATGGGAAGAATTTTCTTTGTATAATTTGAGAAACTTTTTAAAATTTTTAGCAAACAAGACCATGTCATCTAAATCAACCTCACCCTCATAATCAAACGCACAAACTCTCTTTTATCTTTTTCTTAACTTGAATATTTAAAGCTACCCCTCTATCCCTAGGCTTAATGGTTTGGGTAAACATGTCAATTTCATAAGTTTGAAGGTCTCGTACGAGCTCCTCTAACCTACGTTAATCAAACATCCCCAATGAATTTTAAATAGTGACCTTAGGAATAAATCGTTTCAGGAGTGACCTAAAAATCTTTTTAACAACTCTTGTCTCGTCAATTTTCTCACCCAAATTAAAACTCGTGTTAACTATATCTAACTACCTAGAATAAAACTCATCAAAACACTCGGACTCTAACATGGTAATAGTCTCAAACTGGGTGGTAAAATTTTGCAATTCTTATGCCTTAACCGCATTGGTACCCTCATATGTCAATTAGAGGATATCTCATGCCTCATTAGATGTGGTTCACGTCATAATATGGATGAAGTTATCAGGGGTGATAGCTCTAGAAATAGCACTAAGGCCACAGGAGTTGTAGGTACTCCATTTATAATCATCCTCAGTCCAGTCAGACACATGTTTGGGATTAGTGAGATTTTCAACGGTAACTGTGGGAGGAGTCCACCCTCTTTCACATATGAGACAAACTCTTTCATCAATAGCTTTTAGACAAGATTTCATACGGGCTTTTCAATAGGCATAATTTGTTCCATCAAAGACGAGCATTCGATTATATAAGTTATCGATTGAAAAAATTACGATTTTTCAAAAAACAAAATTTTCAAAATGATTTATATCACAATTTTTTTTTAAAAAGCATCACTTGATAACATGGATTAACCAGCTATGATACCAATTTGAGAAAGCGTGATGTGATATCAATTTAAGAATTTGCAAATTTTAATTAGATTAAACTTATTTAATTAGAGTCCATCTTCAAACCAATTTTATTAAACCCTAAACATGCGACTAGGTGCTTGGAATCAAACATGCAAAGCAAACAATCACAAAAGAAATTTTAGGAGATATCAAATTCGGGAAAAATCCTCGGAGGGCAAAACCTTTTATTTCAATAATGTTTGAAAATCACAACATACAACACACTAGAGAAATCTTCAATGAACCCCCTAAAAAATCCACATAGCTCGCTTCCTAGAACCAACATTGACTCCTTCGAGAATCACAAGAATCGCAACTCCTCCTTCAGTAGTGAGTACCCCCGAGTATCCCCATGTCAACAATAGAGACAGTACTCCACAAGAGTAAACTTTGAAAAAAGTGTTTGGGTTCCAAAGAATATTAACAAAAGTTATTGGAATGATTTATATGAATCTGAAGAGGGTTTTATCCCTAAAAATTGAAGACTAAATTGCAGCAGTTCTGCAAATTTCATAAACTAAAAGAATTAATTGAAAAGCTTCACGAAACAGGTATTTATAGGCTAACAAATTTTTTAAGGAGGTGAAGGTCGTTTGAATGTCTTCTCAATGTCATTTAAATGACATTAAAATGTCTTTGAACCTCTAAGAAATGACCAAATAAAAGACATAAAAAATAGTATAAGGTCATTAGAAGTAAGGAAGGAATGACCTAAGAAACGACATGTGAATGTCATTTGATCCTATCATTTGAATGACATTAGCATGTCGTTTGAACGACTGAAGCGAAAAATAATTTTTTTTAAAGTCTGCCTATATGTCTTTCAGAAAAATATTTTAAGCTAGAAAAATGCCTCGTTTTGATTTAAAACATGTTAGAAAAATATCCCAAGACTTAGTAAAAAATATAAGTAATTCAAAACAAAATTATACCAAAGTATACCTCATGCCGCGCATATGTTAAAGATGCTTGATATTCAGATCCGTCTTCTTGAACGTATGAATGTGAACTTCCTTTGACGGTTGTAGCGGGATACGACATACTCAATCTAAACTATAGACGATGGAACTATGTCCTTACAACGAGAAAATTAGCTTGGGTTCCTAAAGGAACTATGATCTATACTAACCCATTTGGACCTAACATATTTAGGGTATTAAAAGAGAAAATCTTAAAAGTTGTGTAGGTTGCATATTGAGATGGGATGTGGATTTTCAAAGCATATGATTTGGTATCGATAGTGAAATTGATATTATAAGTATCTTTTCCAATAGTTTAAAATGCCACACTTGAAGGGAATTTCATGAAAATATCATTGTTAATTGTAAGGTGGTAAGGACCACCTTTTTTGAATTTCAAATTTCTTATATTTATTGATGATTTAAAATATGATCTTAATTGGTATTATTCCATTATATGTTATTCTTAGATTATCTTTAATTAAACTATATTAATTTGTTGTTAATATTTAAGTCCTCACATGTTAATTTGTATACTTCTTACCCTTGATGATTTTATGTTGGAAGACATACGCTAGATTTTGATTATAAAATTTTGAGATGAAAATTCTTTTTTTTTTAATTATATACAGAGATAATTTTTTTTAATATATTGAATCAATTCTTGACTTTCTTGTATATTGATTCAAAACAAAATTTTCATTTCTAAATATGCTACTACGTAATCTATAAGTTATATGAGCTATATGTTGATATTGAGATATGCATTAGTTGATTTTAATAATATGAACATATTCATCTTTATGATTTATCTCCATGGCGTGTTATATAAATAGCCTAATTATTTGAATATTAATGATTTTTTTAGGAATATTAGTTTTCTTTGAAAGAATGTAATTGTTGTATGTAAAAATTCTCTCTCCACGTGGATGAATAAAATACAGACACCTATCATCGTAGGTGGCTATATAACTATCTTGATCAGCACCTGAAGAACCTAGTCAGCTGGAAGGCCGACCAACTCTAGAATTTGAACCATCAGGAATATCTAAAGGTACTCGGTGGGAAGGGTGATCAATACTAAAAACTAAGAGTCACATTTATCGTATACAGATGTAAATGCCTAGAAATATAAATTCATTCCATCTCTAGGGTTCCGCACCACTATTAATAAGCAGTCTCTCTTAGCTGAAGGGGACAATCCAATCATTTCCAAGCACACCATACTGAGCTATTGTAATCAGCATAAATAAAAATAACTGTGGACGTAAGCTTCCTTCATAGTCAAACCACTTTAAAAATCTCTGTCTCTTGTGTGTTTTTATTAAGATTTCTCTTATTATTTATCTGTGATTATAAAATTAGATCACTCCAGTTTTAGACATCAACAGATTAGCACCATTTGTGGTAATGATTATTTGTCATTGCTCTCTACATCATACATTTATTTGTTCATCTTTTTTTAAAGAGTGTGAAGCACCATATACTTTTGACTCACTTGAGTCTACATTGTATAAGTTCTCATCTAGTTTGGAAATAGTGACACAATTAGAGTCCCATTCCCTAGAATCCAAAAAGCCTCAGACACTACTCTTCATTCCTCTTGATTGATTGATTAAAGGTATATTCACAATCACCCACACACTCTAGGATTGCGTACATAGTTCAAATATTGCTTCTTCATTTGGTTGTGTGCGAGTTAAATCCCCTTCAAATTGGTTTTAATAATTTTTGGGATTTTTTAAACATTTTTTTAAATAATTTTTTCATAATAAATTTTGGATTATAAAAGTTTTGGGGTCATTCTCCTATTTCTGGTTTTATGGTTTCAAACCTGAAAGTTGTTTTGGGTAGGATCCGAAAGTGCTAAAGACTTCAGGTTGCTCTTGTAATTATTTTGGAACACGCGTGTGAGCCTTGATCTTAGCCCTACACCTGTCTTCCATATACCGACCTGATTTGTGTTTCTTTGAAGGCACATAACCATTGTACTTTATCAGCTCTTGGATTGATGTTATCAACGCTCTGCATGCGTTTGAGGTCAATCCTAGTGAAACCCTTTTAAGCCAATCAGAGACTGTTTAATCCACCGCTTTTATTTCACCGTTGGATCAATGTCAATTTGGCAAGACCAAATCTCAGCCCCTGATTTTACATAGCCTTCTCAAATCCTCGCCCCTCAGTATAAAAGGAGGATTAGCCTTTTCCTTTGAAAACTTTTTGCCACTTCGTCTAACCAGAGAGAGAAGAGAGAGAAGAGAGAAGAGAGAGAAGTTAGAGAATAGAGAGAGAGAGAGAGAGAGAGAGAGAGAGAGAGAGAGAGAAACCCTAACACGTATTCAAACTCTAATCTTCCTTATCCTAAATCAGTTTTACCAAACACCATCCTTGTGTTTAAGAGTGTTGTTGGTAGGGGTTTGAAGGTTGTTGATAAAGTTTTATCCTCTTGAGTTTAAGATCTTGTGTCCAACTTAAACATTTTAGGTTAGATTTGCATTTCTTGTTCATAGAAATTATAGATCTGGTCATTTTATGTTATATTACATTTAGATCCGCATTTTTAGTTTCTCATCTTGAGAAATCAGTTTGTTGATTTATTTTCTATAAATGTTTTTCAACTCTAGAATTAACAAATTATTTTCTGTTTCTAGTTCTTTTGAAACAAGACTTTTGACCTAGTTGGAATCTCAATTGGTGGTTTTCAATTTCAAAATCATTTTCAAAACCCCCTGAAATTGGATATGACCTTGACAGTCTTATGAGCAAGGTAACCTTGGATTTTGGGATTGATTAAAAGGTCAAACAAAGTTCTTTTGTTTCCTAAGAAGGGAGAAACTGAAAATCACAGCATATAGATCTTATTTGTAATTCATTAGGACTATTTGTATAGAATAAGCGTGTGTGTGTGCATGCATGTGTTAGAGAACAATCACAAACACTTAACACACTAAAACATAGAAGTGTTGGTTATAAGATCTTGAATCAAAAAAAGTTGACGTAAAGACTGGAACAAAGTAGAGAAGTTAGCAAACTGGGAAAGCCACATCAACAATCAGAACTGCAGAGAAGTTAGAAGTAAAGCCAATGGGTACATTTCTAAACTAAGATAGGAATGTTTTGTGTGTATGTGTGTTATATAGTTTGTAACTTGAGAATTTTGTTTTAGTGGATTTTTGGTTTGTGACTTAGAAGCCACTGTTGATGTTTCCTCGGTTGGGTGAGGTTTTACCACGCTAAAAATCTCTTGTACTTAATATTTCTACATCTCCTCATCTCATTCTCGTGGTTGTTCTGAGTTTAATTGTGTTAAACTATTTTACTAAACCTTTAAACAAAATCTTAGATAGATCTTGTGCATGTTTTATTTAACACATCTTGTGATTAAACTGATTTGACTTAAAGAAAAGAGTTTCTTCAAAAAATAGTTTGGAGTTACTTCAATAGTTTAATCTTGTATTAAACGCCCTAAGTAACAGCTTTTTCAATTGGTATCAGAGCTTGGGAAATTTATTTTCAAAAGATCTTGTGTTTCTAAAATTGTTTTCTTAAAATCAAACTATGGACGAGAAAAATGAAAGATTTGGTAACTTAACCAGACCTCCTCTCTTTGATGGAAACAACTTTGATTACTGGAAAGTAAGGATGATTGCTTTCATATAAAGAACCTTAGGAGATGATGTCTGGGATATTGTTGAAATGGATATACTTATCCTACAAAACCAGCCACTGAAGGAAGTAATGAGAGGATTAAGAAAGTATTAAGTGAATTTACTCAAGAAGAGAAGAAAGTTTCTCAAAACAATAACAAAGGAAAGAATGCCATTTTTTTTGTATATAAATGAACATGAGTTCAAAAGGATCTCATCTTGTACCACTTCTACGGAACCTTGGGATACACTAGTTACTTCACATGAAGGTGACACTAGAGTTAAGGCTGCTAAAACATAAAGGCTTATCTAGCAGTATAACTCTTTAATTATGTCAGACTCTGAATTTTTTGATGATTTTTACATTAAATTGACTCACATTATGACCAAATTGCATGCTAATGGTATAACTTATGGTAGACAGGAAATTGTCTCTAAAATTATAAGATCATTGCCACAGAAATTTGATAACAAAAGATATGCTATTGAGGAAATGAGTGACCAAAATCTCACTCCTGAATTACTCAGTAGTAAATTGAGAACTGTGGAAATAGAATTAGAATTTAAGAAACAATTGATTCAGTCCCATAGGAAACAGACTAGTCCCAATTTGAGTTTCTCCTTTAAGCTGATAAAACCTGATCTCAACATTCCTAATGATGACTCTGATGAGGAATGTGATATAGATAGTTTGGATAATCAAATTTCCTTGATGTCAAAACAGTTTAAGAAAATTGTCAATTTTAGAAATAAAATGGCAACTAGACAAGGCAAGCCAAATTATCCAACACAGTTTAATCACAAACCTCATGAGAAAGGTCAAGACAAACATCACAAGGACAATCATACGAGACCTAATAAAGATTATAAGAATACTTAATGTTATATATGTGGTAAATTGGGTCACATAGCCCAAGACTGTAGAGTTAACTTGAACAATATCAATAAACATGCTAGGGCCAACATTTGCAAGACATGGGATGATTCAAGTGATTCTGATAATGAGGAACCTGAGTCATATGATGTGTTTAATCCTTACATGTATTTCTATGCCAAGATAATCTATAATGATGATATGCCTTTGCCTATATATGAGAATGATGATAATAGCTCTACTTCTATTGTTATGAATCATGTTGCTACTGGTTTAGATGCTTTAATTTCTGAGAACAATACTAGTTCTACTACGGGGTGTGTGAGTCAAGGGGAAAATGATAATGACGATGTCAATGTGTGTGTGATTTCTAAAATTGAATCCTTAGGGGTCCCTTCACACACTACACTTAGTGATTCCGACACTGAACACCTCCCTGATATTCACACACTTTATGCTAAGACTCTCAAGAAAAACACTAGACTAGAGAAGACTGTGAAAAATCTCACTAGGAAACTAGAAGACCTAAGCATGATGGTTAAACTTAACGCTGAAGAGTATACTACCCAATGTCTAACTCGTGAAAATGAAGTCAAACTTTTTTATCAAAAATTGAAAAATTTGATTGAAATAAATGAAAATCTGGAGAAAAAATATAAAGGGACATTATTAGAATTCGAGCAATCTAAAGAAAAGACAGCAGCTGTTTTCAAAAAATTTGCAAAATTTGAAAATAATTACAACTGTTTTGATGGTTTTCTTACTGATTCAAAAACCAATTCTGATAATCGAACTGGAATAGGGTTTTACCCAAAATTAAAGACATAAACTAAAAACTTTGAATCAATCAAGTTCGTGTCAGGAGGCAAAAGACCTATAGAAACTTGCCCAGATTTTCATTCCCTAAAAAATGAGTTTGATAAAAATTAACTGAAGTTTGATATTGGGGAATCAATTAATTTTAAGTGTGAAAGTCCATCCAAGGCTAAATACATATGCCCTCAGATTAGGAAGAGTGATTCAGCCTTTCAAACTGTTCTCCCTAGGAACAGGGTTCAAAATTAGAATTCCATGAAACCTATGTTTAGAGACTTTCCTAAGGAGATAACCTCGTCAAGCAATTTATATTGCTCCTACTGTGACATATATGTTCACTCTTTTTAAGGATGCTATTCTAAACGCTTAGTAATACCAGTCTGTAATACTCCTCTATACCAGAACATTAACTATTCTAGGAGAAGACGTAACAATTATATCCTGCCTAGACAACTAGACAAAAACTCTAACTATAGAATGAGAAAGACCAAACCTAAAAGAACATTTCCAAGAAGGATGACTAAGCACGTTTATAAACCAAATTCTCATGTCTTCCATAAAATACAAAATCATGCGCAAAATATTTTTCAATAAAAATCTAATGCTCGCAAATTTTATCAAATGAGAGAAAATAAGCGCAAAATGAAAACAAGAGCTATTTGGGTTAGAAAAGATGAGCTATTGCACCAGATGAAGTGTAACATTATGATTACTTCTTTAAAAGATGAGCACACTCCTTATGGATGGTATTTAGACTCAGGATGTTCAAAGCACATGACTGGTGATGATACAATAAATTTAACCAAAACTAGCTTTGCTGGAGGAAAAGTTATCTTTGGTGATGGTGTATCATCTTAAATAATTGGTAAAGGAACACTCCAAGAAAAAGTATTACCTATACTTGAAAATATTCTTCTAGTGAAAGATATTAAGGCTAATCTACTTAGTATCTCACAATTTTGTGACTCCAATCATACTGTTACCTTTATAAAGAATAATTACAAAATTTTAAATGAAAAAGGTGAGTGCTTTTTTACAGGACTCATGACACCTGACAATTGTTATACTGTCCAGACTGTCACTGATGTATGTAACATTGCCAGAATGGATGACAATGGAATATGGCATAACAGGATGGGTCACATAAATTACGATAACCTTAGTAGATTGTCTTCACAAGAAATAGTTAGAGGAATTCCAAAGATCAAACCTATCTCTAATATTGTCTGTGGATCATGTTAGGAAGGAAAAATTGTTAAGGCACCTCATAAGAAAGTTAATGACATCCTAACTTTTAAACCCTTGGAGCTAATCCATATGGACCTAATGGGTCCCTCTTGAACTGTTAGTCTCTGTGGATACAGTTACATTCTTGTTATGGTTGATGGCTTCATTAGATTTACTTGGGTAGACCTCTTAAAACACAATTCTGATACTTTCCAAACTTTTTTGAAAATTTTACTTCAGATTGAAAATGAGAAGGGCACTCAAGTATATAGAATTCGTAATGATAGAGGTGGTGAATTCATAGACACCAATATTATAGAGTATTGTGACTATAATGGTTACAAACATGATTTCAGTGCTCCCAAAACTCCCCAACAAAATGGAGTTGCTGAGCGCAAGAATCATACTCTTCAAGAGATGGAACGTGTTATGATTCATGCCAAGTGAGTGCCTAAATACTTTTGGGTAGAATCTATTAGAACTACGTGTCACATCATTAATAGGGTCTATCTTAGGAAGAATTCTAAGCAAACTCCTTACGAACTATAGTATGGGAAAAATCCCAATCTTAAATACATTAGAACCTTTGGTAGTACTTGTTATGTCTGTAAAGACAGAGAACACCTATCCAAATTTGAGACTCGTGGTGATAAAGCTATCTTCTTAGGATACTCTCCTGACAGTAGAGCATACCGTGTTTATAATCTTCACATTAAGACCATGATGGAATCCATAAACGTTATTATGAGTGACACTATTGTTGAAAGTAAGACTGGAGAACCAACTATTATGGAAGAGTCTGAAAATGTTTTAGAAAATGACTCCCCAAAAATAGATGATTCTTTACCAATTGAGACACTTGAAGTACCTAACTGGGTTTCTAAAGATCATCTCATAGATAACGTTGTTGGTAACCCTACTGAACATGTGCGTACAAGATCTCAATTAAGAAACTATGCCCATTATGCATGTTTTGTTTCCGTCGTGGAACCAAAAAATGTAAATGAGGCACTGAATGACCCTCATTGGATTTCTGCAATGCAGAAAGAACTTCTTCAATTTGTCATTCATGATGTTTGGTATTTTGTACATAGGCCTGATCATAAAAAGGTTATTTGTACACATTGGATATTTTTAAAAAAATCTGATGAAAGTGAGATAATCATTAGAAACAAATCCATATTAGTTGCACAAGGATCCTCGCAAATTGAAGGAATTGATTTTAACGAGACTTTTTCCCCTGTTACTCGCTTAGAATATGTTCGTCTTCTCTTTGCAATAGCTTGTTATTTGCATTTTACACTTTACTAAATGGATGTCAAATCTGCCTTTCTGGATGGAATATTGACTGAAGAGACCTATGTTGAACAACCCAAAGGGTTTATTGACCCACAATATCCAAATAATGTTTATTGTCTTAAAAAGGCTTTATATGGATTAAAACAAGCTCCAAGAGCCTGGTATAAGCGCCTTTCCAACTTTCTCTTAGACAAAGGTTTTAAGAGAGGTGGAAATGATCAAACCCTTTTTGTCAAACGTTTTGACAAACATATTGTTATAGCTCAAGTTTATGTAGACGATGTCATTTTTGGATTCACTTCTCCCTCAGAAGTCAAATCTTTTTCTGCAATTATGCATAAAAAATTTCAAATGTCTCTTATGGGGGAGTTACAATTTTTCTTGGGTCTTTAAGTCAAACAGAATTCAGAAGGCTTATTTGTTTCACAATCTAAATATGCTTTAGAGGTTGTTAAAAAATTTGGTCTTGAAAGTGCCAAAGATTCTAAAACTCCCATGAGTACTACGGTAAAACTCTCTAAGGACGAGAATGGTAAATCCATAGATCATACTCTATATCGTAGTACGATAGGAACCTTACTATACCTTACTACTTCGCGTCCTGATATTATGTACGCTGTTTGTGTATGTGCGTGTTATCAAAATAATCCTAAAGAGAGCCATTTAGTGTGTGTTAAAAGAATCATTAAGTACATAAAAGGCACTCTAAACTTAGGACTTTGGTACACCAATGATACTTCTAGTACCAAACTGGATACACTGATGCCGATTGGGCAGGGTGTACTGATGATAGTAATATCACATCAGGAGCATGTTACTGTATTGGTAATAATTTGGTAGGATGGAGTAGTAAGAAGCAAAATTGCACTTCTTTATCCACAGCGGAATCTGAATATATAGCCCCTGGAAGTTGTTGTGCCCAATTACTTTGGCTTAAGAAAATGCTAAGTGATTATGGTATTCAAGAAGATCAATTACATTTATATTGTGATAATCAAAGCGCGATCAATATCTCTAAAAATCCTGTTCAACACAAGCGAATAAAACATATAAAAATAAGACATCACTTTATACGCGAATTAGTTGAGACTAAGGAATTAGAAATAAATTATCTTCCTACTAATTTGCAACTAGCTGATATGCTTACCAAACCTTTGGATTGCAATAGATTTATTTTTTTGCGTAAATCGATAGGAATGGTTTCTGCTGAATAAACTCCTATGACTTCAGTTTTTATTCCCTTTGTCCATTTGAGACAAAATGGGGGTGTAATTTGAGTCTTATGAGTTCAACATTTTTTTGTACATAATTCTAATAATCTTGATCTTAGTATTCTTTGCAGTAATTTGTACTGTTGATGTTATTAGGGTATTGGTTTGTAATTAGTTGATTTATGTAATTTTCTGTTTCTAGGAAATGGGTAGATAAAATTCTTGTACAGGAATAGGTTTTTCCTTATTTATTTTTGTACCCTACGAGTCCTAGACGACTCAAAGGAGATTTTGTCTCATATTTCCAAAGGGGGGGATTGAAGCACCTTATACTCTTGACTCACTTGAGTCTACATTGTATAAGTGCTCATCTAGTTTGGAAATAGTGACAAAATTAGAGTCCCATTCCCAAGAATCTAAAAAGCCTCAGACATTACTCTTCATTCCTCTTGATTGATTGATTAAAGGTATATTCACAATCACCCACACACACTAGGATTGCATACATTGTTCAAATATTGCTTCATTTGGTAGTGTGTGAATTAAACCCCCTTTAAATTAGTTTTAATAATTTTTTGGGATTTTTTAAACATTTTTTTAAATAATTTTTTCATAATAAAATTTAGATTATAAAAGTTTTGGGGTCATTCTGGTATTTCTGGTTTTATGGTTTTAAACCTGAAAGTTGTTTTGGGTAGAATTCGAAAGCGCTAAAGACTTCAGGGTGCTCTTGTAATTATTTTAAAACACGTGTGTGAGCCTTAATCTCAGCCCTGCACCTGTCTTCCATATACCGACCTGATTTGTGTTTCTTTGAAGGCATAAAACCGTTGTCCTTTATCAGCCCTTGGATTGATGTTATCAACGCTCTGCATGCGTTTGAGGTCAATTATTGTGAAACCCTTTTAAGACAATTAGAGATTGTTTAATCCACTGCTTGTATTTCACCGTTTGATCAAAGTCAATTTGGCAAGACCAAATCTCAACCCTTGATTTTGCATAGCCTTCTCGAATCTTCGCCCCTCGGTATAAAAGGAGGCTTAGACTTTGCCTCTAAAAACTTTTTGCCACTTCGTCTAACCAGAGAGAGAAGAGAGAAAAAAAGAGAGAAAAACCCTAACCCGTATTCAAACCCTAATTTTCCTTATCCTAAATCAGTTTTACCAAACACCATCCTTATGTTTGAGAGTGTTGTTGGTAGGGGTTTGAAGGTCATTGATAAAGTTGTATCCTCTTGAGTTTAAGATCTTGTGTCCAACTTAAACATTTTAGGTTAGATTTGTATTTCTTGTTCATAGAAATTATAGATCTGGTCATTTTCTGTTATATTACACGTATATCTGCATTTTTAGTTTCTCATCTGGAGAAATCAGTTTGTTGATTTATTTTTTGTAAATGTTTTTCAACTCTAGAATAAACAAATTATTTTCTATTTCTAGTTCTTTTGAAACAAGACTTTTGACCTAGTTGGAATCGCAATTGGTGGTTTTCAATTTCAAAATCTTTTTCAAAACCCTCTGAAATTGGATATGACCTTGGCAGTCTTACGAGCAAGGTAACCTTGGATTTCGGGATTGATTAAAAGGTCAAACAAAGTTCTTTTGTTTCCTAAGAAGAGAGAAACTAAAAATCACAGTATATAGATCTGATTTGTAATTCATTAAGACTGTTTGTATAAAATATGTGTGTGTGTGTGTGTGCATGCATGTGTTAGAGTACAATCACAAACACTTGACACACTACAACACATAAGTGTTGGTTATAAGATCTTGAATCAAGAAGAGTCGACGTAAAGACTGGAACAAAGTAGAGAAGTTAGCAAACTGGGAAAGCCACATCAACAATCAGAACTGTAGAGAAGTTAGAAGTAAAGCCAGTGGATACATTTCTAAACTTAGATACGACTGTTTTGTGTGAATGTGTGTTATATAGTTTGTAACTTGAGAATTTTGTTTTAATGGATTTTTGGTTTGTGAGTTAGAAGTCACCGTGGATGTTTCCTCAGTTGGGTGAGGTTTTATCACGTTAAATATCTCTTGTATTTAAACTTTCTACATCTCTTCATCTCATTCTCGTGGTTGTTCTGAGTTTAATTATTTTAAACTATTTTACTAAATTTGTTAACAAAATCTTAAATCGATCTCGTGGTTGTTCTTGTGATTAAACTAATTTGACTTAAAGAAAAGGGTTTCTTCAAAAAACTGTTTGGAGTTACTTAAATGGTTTAATCTTTTATTAGACGCCCTAAGTAACTGCTTTTTTAAAGTGATTACTATTCCTAAATGCAGCGTGACACCTGCAGGCAACAATCTAGAAATATTTGCTTCCTCCTGGTGAGAGAGGCCTCCAGAGGATACTTTTCAATTTGTCTAAAGGATAGGAGGCTATTGTGACAACCCTCATATCCGAAATAAGGGTTGGCCAGCCCGATACCCCGACATAAAGGAATCATGGATGGATATCATCCTCAGCATCAACATCAAAATTTGGAGTATACGGTAAAATCACCCAATAATTCAGAAAGCGGGTTGCAAAAAATATTAAAATTTTAATTTAGTTTAATTGCAAGTAAGAGAAAACAATTTAAACAACCCAAATCTGAAGAGAAAGTGGAATTCCAAAAGAGCTGATATATATTACATCTTTAACAACGATACAATATAGGACCGAATATTCTGTCGGTCAACACTTACATACAACGTCTTACAACAATTTAATAATTACATAGTACATCCATTAACCAATTACATAAGTTTGGGCCACACGCCCGAGTGAAAGACCCGATCATATCTAAAATACAAAAATGAAAGCGTCTAACAAAACATCCTATAATATCCGCAAAATCTTACAGCTCCTCGAAAACATAAGAGTAGGAATATAAACACGGGCGTCCTTGCGGAGGAGCACCTGAACGGATACAAATTCATGCACAACATGGAGAAAAATGAACGGGTCAGGGCCCGGGTTTTATATGATTCCCAGATAAATAAGTAGCATGATAGATATGAACAGTTAATCATGAATGATGAAGATGATAATCTAACAACCTAATCACAAAGCATAATAAAGCAGTTTAAATGATATGTCTTTTATTAAATCATGCAAGAGAGTATAATTAGACATCATAAATTTAAAAGCCTCCATCATTATTTACCACTTTATTCCAATTTTCATTCCTTAACAGGAATATAATACCATCATTTATTCTTATGGTATTAACATAACTCAAGTCCCACTTGATTTAGAAAGTTCATATTCTTATACATATAACGATTCTAAGACCGCCCCTCCGAGTCTCCCCACTGGGCGCGCCCCTAAATGACTATCATCTTCCAGGGGCCTATCAAACAAGGAAGCCTAGGCACCTAACGCACGTCGGGAAGTGGCCATATGCCTGCGAGTGAGTCATAACCACACCCGGAATTACCTCACTAGCGCAGAATAAAACACATAACAAACCCGCATATGGCCGAGGACTGTAGTCTCCCTGCATTCACTAGCCAGGGGACATCACCTCATGCGCGAGCTTCCCTTATGATAGAATTTCGAGAGGTGTGTTTAAGTAAATTAACATTTACCCATTTAAATCTCATTATCATTTTCATTAATCACATGTATGTTTCATTTTTTTTTGAAACCATAATCATTGAATATTTTCATGAATATTCCTCATAATATAAGTCCCAAATTAATCTCCAAGTGAACACAATAATTCCACAAGTCTCAAGGTCTTATATACCTCAATTGATCCCCAAAAGTCTCCAAGCATGGGCCTACAACCCCTATTCTCCTATTAAGTTGTAAAAAGAAAAGTAATGCCTGAACATCACATTAAGCCCCCTCCCTGGAATAAACCCCAGATGAATCAATTCTAATCTAGGGTGGCGACCAAACTCAACTAAGATTCTAGGACTCTAAGTTTACTTCATTAAAGAAGGTTCCTAAGTCCTAAGCCTAAAGAAAAAGGATAAAAATTGGATAAAAAAATCCTGCAAAACTGCAGGGACCGAATCGATTCGCCCTACAAGCAAATCGGTTCGGTTGACGAACTCAACTTTCTATAAATTCCGAATAAATTCGGCCTT
Source organism: Sambucus nigra (assembly GCA_949130495.1). Lineage (NCBI taxonomy): Eukaryota > Viridiplantae > Streptophyta > Magnoliopsida > Dipsacales > Adoxaceae > Sambucus > Sambucus nigra. The sequence goes on along the minus strand of OX422219.1, from coordinate 397,985,105 downwards.
AACCCAAATCGATTCGGGTAGCAGAACTGGAAAACTGCCCCTAAGTGAATCGATTCGCCCAGGGGCTGAATCGATTCTCCCCTACGATTTTGCCAAGTTTGGCTTTGGAGTCTTGGACTCCAAAAATTACTCCAAACTCAAATCCGTCCAAACCAATATCCTTTATTGTAACTAATACCTCATAAATGCATCTAACTACCATCATTTACATCATGGATCATTCAAATCAACCTCCAAGGGTTTGAAATCCATAAATCCAACAAAACCCTAACATTGTTTAACCATAACTAATCCACGACTATCAATACTAATTATCCAACTTAAATCACATTATAGCAAGTAGAAAACTTGCCTTGGTGTAGGGATCTCAGATTTTTCCTTGCTAGCAACAATCTCCAAGCTTGAATCTTCAATCTCTCTCTTTCTCCCAAAGTTCTCTTCCTCTCTCTAACTCTCTAGGTCACAAATGGTCTTAAGAGTAGTAAATGAATTTCAAGACATAAATCGGGACATTAATCTATAGTCTCCAAATTTAAGTGGTTAATACCACATTAAAAGGATTTCCAATACGCAATATAATAAAACCAGTCAAAAGTGCCCAAAACCTCAAAATACAATATGGCACACATTTTGACTATCTCGCACCTCCCGGAACTAACCACACCCTCCAAATTATCATTTGGAAATTTTATAAATCATTTTATGTTCCGATTCCATTTTTAAATCATTATGTCATTTTTAAATCTCATGACATAATCAAAAACAACATGGTGGTATTTACCTACACATATGGTAAATATGCAACATTTTAGTAAATATTATCTTTTCACATTAAATTAATACTTACTCCACATTCCAACATTTTATACATAATTACTCCACATAGTAAATAAATATAAAATAGGCTCTCAAAAGTGAGGGTTGTTACATACTCCCCCCCTTATGAGGGAATTTTTCCCCCAAAATTCAAGCATACCTTGGATAAAGAGATGTGGATACTTTTCCCGCATATCATCCTCACGTTCCCATGTTGAATTCCTTAGCGTTGTGATGACTCCATTGGACTCGCACCAAGGGCACCACTCGAGACCTTAACCTACGCTCCCCATGCTCTAAAATAGCAACGGGTTGTTCTTCATACGAAATGTCGGGTTGCAAGTCGATATCCTCAAAAGGAATATGCCAAAGGGCACCATCGCACCTTATATACTTCTTCAAATAAGAGACATGGAACACATCATGGATTTGTTGTAAAGGTTACGGTAAGGCAAGTTGATACGCCACTGGACCCACCCTAGCAATAACGGGAAAAGGTCCAACAAAATGCGGCGCAAGCTTCCCTTTCTTTCCGAAACGCTTGATACCTTTCATGGGCGACACTCAAACCAAGACTTGGTCCCCAATCTCCAACTCCATGTGTATTCTACCCGCATCGGCATAGCTCTTTTGATGGTCTTGAGCTATCCGAATGCGATTTCGAATGAGTTCAATCTTAGAAGAAGTATCTTGGATCATTTTAGGTCCAAAGAATTTATTATCACCCACTTCCAACCAACATGTGGGAGATCTACAAGGCCTACCATACAAAGCTTCATAGGGCGCCATTCCAATAGTGAATTGGTACGAGTTGTTATAAGCAAACTCTACCAAAGGGAGATATTATTCCCAACTGCCTTTGAAATCGAGCATACACATACGAAGCATATCCTTCAACATTTGGTTTACTCGTTCGGTCTGGCCATTTGTTTAAGGATGATAAGAAGTGGTAAACTTCAACTCGGTCCCCATAGCCTCTTGGAAACTTCGCCAAAAGTGGGAAGCAAAAATCTTGTCGCGGTCGGAAATGATATTTAAAGGCACCCCATGGAGTCTGACAATTTCCGCGATGAATAATTAGTCATAGCAAGTAGTGTCAAAGTCGGTACGCACGGGTAAAAAGTGTGCCAACTTAATCAAGCGATCGACAATCACCCAAATTGAATCACAACCTCTCTGCGACCTTGGCAAGCCTGTAATAAAATCCATCGATATACTCTCCCATTTCCATACCGTAATCTCCAACGGTTGCAACAAACTTGTCAGTCGCTGATGATCTATCTTGACCAACTGACAAGTAGTGCATTGAGATACAAACTCAGAAATATCTCGCTTCATACCTGGCCACCAATATTGACGACGCATATCTTGATACATCTCGTCCCCACCAGGATGTACCGTGAATTTAGAATTATGAGATTCTGGCATCACCGCCCGTCTCAAATCCCCCTCCTCCGGGACAATGAGCCTTCCATGGAAGCGTAATCCACCCTCTGAACTTATTGAGTAAGATTTTGCTCCCTCAGACAGTAATCGGCATATGTGGTCTTGACAACCCTTATCTCTTCCTTGGGCTTCTACAACTTTTGCCACAATTGTAGGAGTAACAGTCATCACTGACATAAATGCTCTTGCCACAGCATCCACCTGACTGAGCTCTTTCCATTTAGCTTTCCATACATCAGCTAACTCTCCTTCTGGTCTTCTACTCAAAGCATCCGCTACTACGTTCGCCTTGCCCGGATGATAATGAATATCAAATTGATAATATTTCAGAAACTCCAACCATCGGCGTTGTCGCATATTTAAATCTTTCTGTGACAATAAATATTGCAGCGACTTATGGTCCGTGAAAAGACTAAATTTCTCCCCTAGGAGATAATGCCTCCAAATATTCAAGGCAAAGACAACTGTGGATAATTCTAAGTCACGCACCGGATAGTTTCTTTCATGGGGCTTGAGCTTGCGACAAGCATATGCGATAGCCCGTCACTCTTGCTAAAGCACACCTCCTAATCCTTGAAGAGATGCATCGGTGAAGACTAGATATTCCAACCCCGTCTTTGGCAATGCAAGAACTGGAGTTGAAGTCAATCTATCTTTGAGCTCATTGAAAGCAGCCTAACAAGAGATAACCCAAACAAATCTCACCCCTTTCCGGGTCAAATTTGTCAAAAGGCTAGCGATCTTTGAGAAACCCTTGATAAACCGATGGTAATAACCCGCTAAACCCAGAAAACTACGAATTTCGATAGGTGTTATGGGCTGACACCACTCCCTCACCGCAATTACCTTTCTCGGATCCACCGATATACCCTGGGACGTCACAATATGACCCAGAAATTGCACTTCCCGTAACCAAAAACCACACTTCTCAAACTTAGCATACAATTGGTGATCCCTCAATCTTTATAGGACCAACCTCAAATGAATAGCATGGTCAGCTTATGTTCAAGAATACACAAGGATGTCATCGATGAATACAATAACAAATTGGTCCAGGAAGTCTCGAAATACCATATTCATGAGATCCATAAATACTGCGGGGGCATTGGTTAGTCCAAAGGCATAACCAAAAATTCATAGGACCCATATCTTGTCAGAAAAGCAGTCTTGGATACATCCTGCTCCCGTATCCTCAACTGGTGATACCCCGTCCTCAAGTCTATCTTAGAGAAGTATGTCGCTCCCCTAAGTTGATCAAATAAATCATCAATACGAGGCAAAGGGTATTTATTCCGGATGGTGACCTTATTCAATTCTCTATAGTCAACACATAACCAGAGAGAACCGTCCCTATTCTTTACAAACAACACAGGAGCACCCCATGGCGACATACTACGCCTAATAAATCCCTGCTCCAACAACTGCTGAATTTGATCTCTCAACTCCCTCATCTCAGGGTGAGCCATACGATACATAGCTCTCGCAATCGGTCGAGTTCCCTGTGCTAAATCAATCACAAACTCAATCTCCCAGCTCGGAGGCAATCTCGGTATTTCTTGGAAAACATCTACAAAATCTTGAACAACTGGAATGAAATCCAAGGGAACAACTACATCCCGAGAAGTCTCTTCCGCAATACAATACAAATAAGTACTAGTACCTCCCTCTAAACGAGGCATAACTACCAAGAACATTTCTTGTCCCGGAACGGCAAAGACTATACTCTTTCCGTAACAATTAACTATCGCATGATACTTGACAAGCCAATCCATGCCCAAAATCACATCATACCCGACCATGTGTAGGACGAGTAAATCGGCCTCAAAGCACAAATTACCAAGAGTAATTCCTATATGTTTACAAACAAGGAAAATGAGTGAACCATCACCCATAGAGGACTCAACGCTAGTGAAAGTGCTCTCTGCAGATTTTATCAACACTGTAGACTGATCAAAACTTCTAGAAATGAATGAATATGTCGCACCCGTATCAAACAAAATGCGACCCATGTGTCCCTGAATAAGGAACTTACCCTCAATCGCTGGCGGCGCTGGCAGAGCAGGAGGATGCATAGCATCCTGGATATGATAAACTCTCCCATACTGCAGCTGACCCTACTGTGGAGGTACAACTGGGTTTGGTGCCTGTGGTGGAAACTAAACATAAGGCTGTTGTGGAGCACTGGGAGGCTGTCCCCCAATCAACTGAGGACAATCCTTCTTGTAATGACCCGCCTCCCCACATTAGAAGCACTTTCCCAACATATTCTCTTAAACATGACCCCGGTTGTTTCTAAACTGGTTAACACCTTGGCCCTGATGGCCTCTCCCTCCTTGACCACCCCGACCTATTTGTTGCTGTTGCGAGGAACCCTGACCGTGTCGATTATTATTACCACCTGAATTAAACCCACCAAATCGTGGTCTTTTTTTTACGAGTCCCCTTGTTAGGGATCCCTTTCTCATTACTTATTACCCAAAGATTGGGACAAGGAAAAATCTCCTCCTCTATTCCCACTACCTCCAGGCTTTCCTCCTTGCCCCACTACTGTAGCTTTCTTGCTACCCTGCATGTACAACCGATGCTCCTGGCAATGGAGCAATGCTGCGTTCATTACCTCCCCAAAAGTTTGTAAGGCTGGATTACCCAGCAAATTTTGTCGGATTCTCCAGTTCAGACCTCCCAAAAACTTTGAAACTTTCCTCTCTTCCGGAGTTACCTCATCTGGTACAAAACTTCCCAACCGGTTGAACTCCTCTTCCTATTCGAAAACTGACCGCTCTCCCTGTACCAGATCATGAAGTCTCTTTCTCATCTCCCTTTGAATTGAGGGAGGAAAATACTTTTGGTCAAACAAGACCCAGAAATCAGCGATCGACATAGTATCCCTTTATTCTGGTATAGTCATTGACTCCCACCAATGTAATGCGGCCCCAACAAGTTTGAAAGTAGCAAGGACCTGTTTCTTCTCCTCACTACATTCCACCATTCGTAAATGCCGTTGCATATCTTTCTTCAATTGGTTTGCTCGAATAACGTCAGAACCTCCATCAAATTCAGGGGGATGGCCCTTCAAAAAGGACTCTCTAACTCTTTCCCACGGAGAAGGTCCCATAGGAGCTTTTGCATCCGGTGCTTGTTGTTGATCTTGTGGCATTTGCTAAGCCATTACGGTCATAGCAGTATTGACCACTTGAGCCATAATGTTTGCTACATCGACAGCATTAATAGTTCATTGTGGCGGCGGAGGACCAACGTCATCTTTTACAACTCTAATACGTCTTGTTGGGCGACCTCTCTTAGGCGGCATCTGAGATGAAGGAACAATAGAGTTAGAATACTATTCAAAACAATCTACATTGCAGATCATCGCAAATATAAGCAACAAAGCAGTCCTAACATTAGGCTCTATATCAAAAAACGCTACGGTAGAACGTGACAAGTCCACATAGATCCTACAGACTCTAGAACCTGATGCTCGGATACCATCTGTGACAACCCGCATATCGGAAATAAGGGGTGGCCAGCTCGATACCCTGACATAACGGAATCATGGATGGATATCATCCTCAGCATCAACATCAAAATATGGAGTATACGGGAAAACCATCCAATAATTCAGAAAGCGAGTTGCCAAAAATATTAAATCATGCAAGAGAGTATAATTAGACATCATAAATTTAAAAGCCTCCATCATTATTTACCACTTTATTCCAATTTCCATTCCTTAACAGGAATATAATACCATCATTTATTCTTATGGCATTAACATAACTCAAGTCCCACTTGATTTAGAAAGGTCATATTCTTATACATATAACGATTCTAAGACCACCCCTCCGAGTCTCCCCACTGGGAGCGCCCCTAAATGACTATCATCTTCCAGGGGCCTATTAAACAAGGCAGCCTGGGCACCTAACGGACATCGGGAAGTGGCCATATGCCTGCGAGTGAGTCATAACCACACCCGGAATTACCTCACTAGCGCAGAATAAAACACATAACAAACCCGCATATGGCCGAGGACTATAGTCTCCCTGCATTCACTAGCCAGGGGACATCACCTCATGCGCGAGCTTCCCTTATGATAGCATTTTGAGAGGTGTGTTTAAGTAAATTAACATTTACCCATTTAAATCTCATTATCATTTTCATTAATCACATGTATGTTTCATTTTTTTTTGAAACCATAATCATTGAATATTTTCATGAATATTCCTCATAATATAAGTCCCAAATTAATCTCCAAGTGATCATAATAATTCCACAAGTCTCAAGGTCTTCTATACCTCAATTGATCCCCAAAAGTCTCCAAGCATGGGCCTACAACCCCTATTCTCTTATTAAGTTGTAAAAAGAAAAGTAATGCCTGAACATCACTTTAAACCCCCTCCCTGGAATAAACCCCAGATGAACCAATTCTAATCTAGGGTGGCGACAAAACTCAACTAAGATTCTAGGACTCTAAGTTTACTTCATTAAAGAAGGTTCCTAAGTCCTAAGCCTAAAGAAAAAGGATAAAAATTGGATAAAAAAAATCATGCAAAACTGCAGGGACCGAATCGATTCGCCCTACAAGCGAATCGGTTCGGTTGACAAACTCAACTTTCTGTAAATGATGAATCGATTCGGCCTTAACCCGAATCGATTCGGGTACCAGACCTGGAAAACTGACCCTAAGCGAATCGATTCGCCCAGGGGCCGAATCGATTCGCCCCTACGATTTTGCCAAGTTTGGTTATGGAGTCTTGGACTCCAAAAATTACTCCAAACTCAGATCCATCCAAACCAATATCATTTATTGTAACTAATACCTCATAAATGCATCTAACTACCATCATTTACATCATGGATCATTCAAATCAACCTCCAAGGGTTTGAAATCCATAAATCCAACAAAACCCTAACATTGTTTAACCATAACTTATCCACAACTATCAATACTAATTATCCAACTTAAATCACATTATAGCAAGTAGAAAACTTGCCTTGGTGTAGGGATCTCAGATTTTTCCTTGCTAGCAACAATCTCCAAGCTTGAATCTTCAATCTCTCTCTTTCTCCCAAAGTTGTCTTCCTCTCTCTAACTCTCTAGGTCACAAATGCTCTTAAGAGTAGTAAATGAATTTCAAGACATAAATCGGGACATTAATCTAAAGTCTCCAAATTTAAGTGGTTAATACCACATTAAAATGATTTCCAATACGCAATATACTAAAACCAGTCAAAAGTGCCCAAAACCTCAAAATACAATATGGCACACATTTTCACTATCTCGCACCTCCCGGAACTAACCACACCCTCCAAATTATCATTTGGAAATTTTATAACTCATTTTAAGTTCCGGTTCCATTTTTAAACCATAATGTCATTTTTAAATCTGATGACATACTCATACACAACATGGTGGTATTTACCTACACATATGGTAAATATGCAACATTTTAGTAAATATTAACTTTTCTCATTAAATTAATACTTACTCCACATTCCAACATTTTATATATAATTACTCCACATAGTAAATAAATATAAAATAGGCTCTCAAAAGTGAGGGTTGTTACATCTATGCAAGAATCATTTAGACAATTGGCTCACACAATGCAAGACAAACTCTCTAATTACAGAAGAGAAATGCCACCTCCACTAGCCAGGATTTAAAGGAGATACCATTCCCGATCTTCTCATGACAAATCATATCGTCCTGGTGCAACTTCTTCATTCCAATCAATAGATTACTATTATAGTAGATATTTTTCCAAATAAAGTCCAAGTGTACTAGAGAAGCTAAGTAAGGAATCTATTTTTCACCGTCTGGCTCCTCGAGTAACTAGAGGTCATAACAGGGAGAAAGAACGTCGTCTTGAACACAAAAAAGGATTTATGAGATCAAGAGCTAGTATGAGGGCCTCTGTGCGTGCTAAGGAGGCCTCTCAGGAGGAGAGTTCAGCACATAGACACAGTTAGGCCATTAAATCATCTTTGGGAAAAACCAAACTAGAGGAACATTGCTGGAAGGGATCCATGCACCGACTGGAAGATCAGTTGGGGGAAATGGACAAAATAAAAAATTCGTTACAAAGGATCTTTGTTAAAGGCTCACCCTTCGTCCAGGCTATTCTAGACTACCCCAAACCTTCCAAATTAAAGATACCGATGGTCACTCCTAAATATGATGGGAAAACTGATCCAGTTTTATATATTGAGCAATATCAATCCGCTACTGACATTTATTCTGTTTTCGATGATATGAGGTGCAGGGATTTCTCTACTTCCATCACAGGTTGATCCCAGATATGGTATAACAATCTGCATAGAGGTAAGATTTCCAATTTTCACTAATTAGAGGAATTATTCATTGATAACTTTTTCTTTGGGGCTAAGATGATTTAGAGTGTTACTCATCTCTTGACCATGTGCCAAAATCCTGGAGGGAGTACCCGGGATTATATTACTCGGTGGTGTATTATGAAGAAAAAATAGCCATTGTAGCATTAATGAGTGGGTTACCGGCAAAAGATATTTACTACGCATTGGCAAAAACCCCACCTAAGACTATGACAGAGTTAATGGCTAAATCTAGAAAAATCATGAATGCCGAGGAAGTCATGGTAGAAAATAAGCACCCGAGAGAAAAATTGAGGGACACAAGAACAATTTGTTCAAGAAAAATAAAAAGGATTAGAAGTCATATCGGATCAAGAAGTTCGACGAGTATACTCCACTCAGTAAGGGTATTCACTAAATTCTAGAAGAATCCAGGGTTAAGAAAGATCTGAACTAGCATAGAAAACTGAGTACACCCCCCAACAAAAGAGATAAGTCCAAGTATTGTGATTTTCATCGTGATCATGGACACGCCACTGATAGTTGGATAGCCCTAAAAAATGAAGTTAAAACTCTTATTCGACGGGAAAAGCTAGAAAAATTTATTGATCGGAATGGTAACCAAGATACCAAAAGAAGATCTGAGTCACCCGACCGAGGAAAAGAGGACACAAAAATGGCACGCAGCAATGATTATGAAGATGATCCCAACGTGTCGAAGAAGCTGGACGAACTAGAAATGGATATAGGTATGATTTCTTTTGGTTGTCATTTTATTGTAGGATTTGTCTGATAGCAATGATGGTTGTCCTAGAAAATTTAACAAAGACAAGTTGGTGATCGGATTCTCCAAAAATAATCTTAGTGGGTTACTTTATACTCATGATGATCCGTTGGTAATTACCTGCAGAGTTCACCATGGCAGAGTGGTCAAAGTTTTGGTTGATAATGGGAGTTTAGTTGATGTAATGTTTTAAAATTATTTCCAAAGACTAGGACTACTAGATACTAAGTTTGAGCCGTATCATAGGCCTCTTATAGGGTTTTCTGGAGAAATGGTATGCCCCTTAGGACTTATCAAGTTGGAAGTACCAGTCGACATTTGGCTGGTAAGCAGGATGGAATGAATTCTCCTTTTCATACTGAACAAAAATGTACATTTAACCTACATCGTAATCCTTGGTCGGGTAGGGTTGAAGAAGATGGAAGCTATTCCGTCTACTGTGCATCAATGCATGAAGTTCCCTACCAACTATGGATTCGTTGTGGTAACTGGTAACTAGATGGAAGCACATGAATGCTGTTATACTTCAGCCAACCAGTAAGAAATAGAGAGAGGCACAACCACTTTCCACATTGATACTTTGGATCCTCGCGAAGAAGAGGACTTGGTGAAGGGACAGGTCATGGAAGAAATAAATTTAAGAACACCCACCTAGGGCGATGCGCAAAAGACTTTATGTGCGTAAGTAAACTATTTGCCAAAATAAACTCCAGATACCTACGAGTTAACTATGTTATTCAAGAGGGGACCAATTCAAACTTTTCTTAAATTGCTAACTTAGATGAAACAGATTTTAGTTTGCCAAGTCAATTAATAGTTCTATTTATTATCTTGTGTTAACTAGGTGTCAAAACAGATAATATATGATTCAATTATTTAGGTACGTTCCTAGTATTTAACCTACTTTTTCGTATGAGGCGAGATGTTGCAAATTTTAAAGTAAAGCACGATGTATTTATTTTACGTCACAAAAACCCTTCCTCGGGAAAAATGACGAACTCCTCTAGGAGTTACCTAATCTACTTCCACTAAAACAATAAAATCAACAGGAACGAGTTACAATCAACAAACTTAACAACTAAAGAAGATAGATGTAGCGATTACCCCACACGACCAAGACTCCTACCTGGTTTCTTATTCTGCTCTCTCTTTAAGTCTATCCTTGCTTGTTATTGCGTTCTACACTTATCATCTTCTCCCTTTTGCTCTTCTAGCTCAAGATTAGCTTAGTGCCTATTGTGTTATTTTCTAGTGAAGTGATAGTGTGTGGTGTACTATCCTATATGACACACACCCACACTTAATGAGTACACACCAAATTCTATGCAACAGATTATCTCTCCTATATATCTTCGCAAGTCTTATGTCAACTCAAATCAAGTCTTCTTGACTTTCAATACAGTTTTGAAAAACTTTCTTTTCTTTCTTTCAAATCTTGAACACTAGACTTGTTCAAATATTCACATTCATAAATGTGTCTACGTGAATACAACGTGAATGCATATATGTGAGTGATATGAGATGAAAACAGATCCTGAAAATCACTTACACAGTCAAGTAATCATGTTCACAAAATATGACTTCAAATATATTCAATAAAATCAGACAGTCAAATATTCACAATCTTATTTTTCAGAAAACAAATATTGGATTAAATCAGATTTTAATCTAAAATCTTATCAAGACTATTTTCACAAATATTTCAGATTAAATCAAAACAGCCTTTAAACACTCAAGAAAATAATATTCAGTCCAAATTTTAAATTTTCACAAATCAGATCTCAAAAATCTTAGATTTAACTTTATAAACCACAAACAATACAAATCTGAATATTACCAAATAATTTCTGAAAAATCTATTTTAAAACAAAACATTTAAAAACATTCAAGATCTCACAAACAAGATACAAACAATATATTCACACACAAATTAATTTCATGAATAGTGTGTGTTGTGTACAAATATTAGATCTAAAGACTGGTCTAAATAATACACACATAAATGAGAGAACTCCCTTACAAAAATAATATACTCTTGAAAAATCGTAAGTGCATATTTACAATGAGAGAAGTTCAATCTTCATTTTCGTTTTGACAGAAATCAACACTTGAAGATGACATAAAAATAATTCTGGTTTAATCTCTCTCTCTCTAAAAATTTTGACAGAGTTTAACTACAAAAATTATTTTCTCAGCTCTGCAAAAATGATACACAAAGGGCACTATTTATAGAGTGCACAAGTGTGTGCAGATTGGTGTAAAATAGGGTCACAAGGATTGACACAGAAATACACACAACCGTTTGTGTTTCTTTGTGTTTCTAAATTAGTTTCTTTGTGTGCCCTCATATCTGTTTTTATCTGTGTCAATCATGTGTCCCTATTTTTATCTGTGTAAAATAGGGTCACAAGGATTGACACAAATAAAATAGGCCTCACAAAGAAACACAAAGTATGTGATAAAAATGTGACACGTGTAGTGCAAGATGTAACACACTAATTAAATCAAGAAACAAATCGTAACTTCAGTTTTATAAAACACAGTCGTTTTAAAAAGTTTTAAGGCCAGCAATAAACCAACATAGCGTACTATAGACGCTTCAAGATATTACCGTTATAAAAAAATGGTACTGCGTCATTTTGGTGAAGTAAGAACAAAACCATTTTCGGTTTAGAATAATACAATGGGCGGTCAAACCATCTGACGTCGTCGTTTTACAAAAAAATGAAAATTAATTTTGGTTTTTGAAAAAAAAAACCGTAAGCAGTAAAACATAAGAAACCAGGGGCGGAAAAATCCGTATAAGTAAAGGTAATAGAGAGGTAAAGTCATGTACGGTTATGAGCGCAACAGCTTTAAACAAAGCCAATAGCTAAGGGCACTAACAACTATTAAACATGATAGACCAAACAATAAATACTTGATGGGAAAATACAGTAAAGATCCAATCGGCCAGACTAATGTATAATAAAAGACACGCCAACATATATTTTAAGACCTTGTCAAATCGGAAACAACTGTTAAGGGACATATAATCATTAACATATATAACATATATTACATATAAGCCAACTGTTATGGCATGGGTAAAAGATAACATGTGAATACACTGAACATACATATTAAATATACTAATATACTATACTAACATATGAACATATAAAAGCTTTCTAAAACATATGAAAGCATTCATATAACAAAGCATGGGAAAAATCGTGTATATAATATGCCAAACGATAATATATTATAATATATACCAACAACATATATATTAACATACACGCATACATAAAAACAGGTATATATCATCCACCATAGAAAGATATGGGACACGCATATATATATATATATATATATATAAAAGGGGTTCTTTAGTGGACCAAAAGAATGGACTTTTTAATGGACCTTAATAAATAACACATTAATTTTAATTCCTCTAGTGTAATTGGCCCGCGCCAGCAGCACCAAACACGCGTGTCTATCGACCCCCAACCCCCCCAACTCCTCCCCCCCACCCACCCCACCCCACCCGCCACCCGCCACCCCCACCCCCATGGCAGCCCTGCTGTCATAAGGGTTTCCATAAGGGTTGCTATGGTGATGGTGGTGGGTGGGGGGGGGGGGTAGTGGGGTCTCGAGTGCCGCTGACGCGGACCAATTACACTGTAGGAATTAAAATTAATGTGTTTTTTGTTAAGGTCCATTATTTTGGTCCACTAGAGAACCTATCCCTATATATATATATATTAACATAAAAACATATGACACGCATAAAAAAATTATTTTTAACTTCAAATTTTTATTCTGAAAATTTTAGAAAAAAATATTTTGTGTCAAAAATTTATTTTTACAAAAATATTTATTTTTATAAAAGCTTCAAATTAAAATATTGAACTCAAAAAAAATTAATATGATGAAATAAAACATTATCATAAGATATGATAAGCGAAAATGCAGATGCAACGTGGTGTCATGTCCTACGTGAGAAAAATTTCTATGAGCCATAGAAAATGAAAATTACCTTTTCTGACAGGGCTGACTGAATTGATAGCTCATTTGATGTAGATGAACAAGGAGAGCTTGGCGTTGATAGGGGGGACACACTCCTAGGTTACAAAAATATTTTGTCAAAATTCACATCCAACTAGATGAAGTCCTATATAGTTAAAGCACGAAAAGAAAACCCTAGGTGTGCTCTATATAGAGACCTTCAATAAAAACTATTGTGCTGGATGATGAGAAACAAGAAAGGACCACCTAGATTGGCTCAAGACTAATACCTTCCATCAAACATGAATTAATCACATTCCTTCAAGATAGGAAACATATGTTCGCCTGTAGTCATGAGGATATGCCAAGGATTGATCCCAACTTACTCAATATTATAAAGATGCCTGGCCGATCAAGCATAAATGAATAGTTTTCAGCCCAGAGATCAATATGGTGATCGAAGAAGAGGTTGAAAAGTTGCAGAAAGCGCAGTTCATTTTGGATATTAAATATCCAACTTGGTTGGCCAATGTAGTAATAGTCAATAAGAAGAACAATAAATGGCGAATAATTGTGGATTTTACTAACCTTAACAAAGCATGTCCAAAAGATCACTTTTCTTTACCAAGGATAGATCAATTGGTAGATGCCACAATAGGTCATGAATTGCTCAGCTTCATAGATGCCTATTCTAGTTGTAACCAAATCAAGATGAAGCCGAAAGATAAGGAAAGCACATCTTTCATCACCATTAGAGGAACTTACTGCTACAATGTGATGCCTTTAGGGATCAAAAATGCGGGGGCAACGTATTAGAGGTTGGTAAACAAAGCCTTTGAAGATCAAATTAGCAAGAATATGGAGGTGTATGTAGATGATATGCTCACCAAAATCAAGTTTGCTTTCTACCCCATTATTGATCTGTCCCAAACCTTTGACTAGTTGGAAAAACATTAAATAAAACTCAATTTGACCAAGTGAATATTTGGAGTCCAGGAAGGTATGCTTTTGGGGTACATTATAAATCAAAGGGGAATTGAAACCAACCATGATAAAATAGAGGCTTTACTAGAAATGCAATCCCCAACCAGTAAGAAGGAGGTGCAAAAGCTGACAGGAAGAGTAGCGTCCCTAAATTATTTCATATCGCGGGCCACAAATAAATGTCTTACATTTTTCAAGGTGCTTAGAAAGACCTTTGAATGGAATGAAGAATTTGAAAAATTTTGGGCGAGAAGTTGTACTTGTATTTAGCTATTTTAAAATATGCTTTATGTTCATCCTTGATCTGATTAGAAGAGGGTATCCAAAAACTAGTGTATTACACCAATAAGGGATTCCGAGGAGCTGAGATCAGATATCCTTGCTTGGAAAAATTAGCATTGACACTCATTGAAGTCTCTAGAAGGATGAGACCCTATTTTCAGGCTCATACCATTATAGTATACACTGACTGACACTTACAACAAGCTTTGCATAAGCCTGAATAGTATGGGAGACTAATGCCTTGGGCAATTAAGATAGGAGAGTATGAAATTATGTATGAATAATAAATTCATTGAAAGTGAAAGTAGTTACAGATTTTATAGTAGAATTCACCTATGCAGAGGTACCCCTCACACTAAGTTTGCCTGCCGAGAAAAATTCTTCTAAAGAGAGTTCATCTCAATAGCCAACTGAGATGGTTGATAACCAACCAGAACCATCATCTGTTCAAGAAAGAGCTCTTCAACTAGCTGAGTAAAGTCAGAAGGTTTTCAAGTACAGGGTATTGATGGATGCAGACTTTAATAGTGATGTTCCAATTTGGAAATTATTCGTAGATGGGTTTTCATGTATAACCGAAAGTGGTGTTAAGCTCATCTCTAATACTCTAGACGACTTAGATGTAGAGCATGCATTGAGATTTCAATTTCAGGCTTCTAATAATGAAGCTGAATATAAAGCATTAATTACTGGTTTGGAGCTAGCCTCATCATTGAGCGCCGAGAAGGTGATAGCGCACAGTGATTATTAACTTATTGTCCATCAATTACTGGAAATATATGGATTCAAAGGGGAAACAATGGTGAGATACTTGAATAAGCCAAAGGAAGTTATAACCTCTTTTCCTGTAGTCAAGATGGTCCGTGTTCCAAGAGTGGACAATTCCCTTGCTCGGTTAGCCTCAACAACTCAAATGGAGCTCAGAAGAACCATTTCGATGGAGATTCTCACTAGCAGGAGCATTGATGAGGAGGAAATCAACATCATTTATGTATATTTCGGTCATTCCTGGATAGATCCAATCAAGGATTATGTTGAGAGGGAAATGCGACCAGCCGGCCAAAAGTAAGAAAGGAAATTGAGATGTAAGGAAGCTAACTATGTCCTGAAGAAATGTGTTCTGCATAGGAGAGGATACACTATTTACCTACTATGTTTTGTTCATCCAAATGAAGTAAATATTCTAATCAAATAAGTGCATGAAAGATCATGTGGAGCTTATATAGCTGGGAGATATCTAAAATAACGGATAGTAATGCAAGGTTATTATTGGCGAATAATGAAGGCAGATTGTGTTTCATTCACCAAGAAATGCGATAAGTGCCAAAAATTTACCACCATACATAGAATACCATGGGCAACTCTAACACCTATCACTTCTCCATGCCCTTTTGCTATTTTGGGAATAGACCTGGTCGGACCACTACTAACAACCAAGGGAAGGCTCAAATATCAAGTTGTAGCAGTCGATTACTTCACCAAATGGGTGGAGGCTGAGCCTTTTATTGATAAGCCATATCAATGGGTTTTCCAGTTTATATGGAAGCAAATCATTTACTGATGTGGCATGCCTTATGCCTTCATCACTAACTATGGCACTCAGTTTGATAATGAGGCATTTGAAGATTACTGCACCAAGTCAGGAATCTAGAAACTTCATTAAGAACTTGGACACCCACAGTGCAATGGCCAGATAGAAATCAATAACAAAACCTTGCTAGATGGGTTGAAAAAAATGTTAGACGATGCTAGAGGTAACTGTATTAATGAACTCCGCAACATTCTTTGGGCATATAGGACCACTCCTAGAACAGTAACAAGGGAAACCCTATACATGCTTGATTTTAGTACTGAAGCAGTGGTACCAGTTGAAATAGGTCTGCCAACTTGTAGAGTGTTGAATTTTGATTCACCCAAAAGTGATCTTATAAGGAGACTACATCTGGACACGATATAAGAAGTCAGAAAAAATGCTGCTATTTAGATGACTACTTATCAATAAAGGAATGCAAGATTTTATAATCATAGGGTCAAACTGACAAGTTTGAAATAAGAAGATCAAGTGCTAAAGAAAGTAATTCAGAGGAGCAACAAGATGGAGCCTAATTGGCATGGTCCATATTGTTTCGACGGTTATCCGACCAGGAACATATCGCCTGGAGACATTTGAGGGAGAGGAGTTAAAGAACCCCTGGAATGTTGATCATCTTCATAAATATTATCAGTAATTTTGTTTTCGATGTAATCAGTTATTCAAGTTAATGAAATTGCATGTTTCCACTCGTTATACTTCCTTTTTATGTTTTGTTTTTTGGAATACGGTGTGGTACTATCACCCCTTGAACACTAAATTTTTGTTTCAAACTTTTCTAACTACAAAAAAGTTCAAACTTTTTCAACTACAAAAATGTTCGAACTTTTCCAACTTTAGAAAAGTTCTTCACCAAACTTGTCCAACTTCAGAAAGTTTTTCATCAAATTTTTCCAACTTCAGAAAAGTTCTTTGTCATACTTTTCCAATTACAAAAAAGAAGGTCTTTATCAAAATTTTCTAACTCGTGAAAAGTTTATCATTAGCAACTTCATGTATGATTTCGTCTTCGATAATTCACGAACTAGAAGTTAGTAAAATCTCCTATAATACTCAAAGTTAAACACAAGAGGTTTTACTCGACTAAGTTAAAATACAGGGATAATTATACATTCCTAATACACTTGAACGCCAGTGATAACTAATGCTTCAACTTAGTTCAATAAAACTATTCACATATTATCTAATAACAACATTAGTAGAATCTAAGTCATTACTATCAGATTCAATCATGAATCGAACATCTAACATTTAAGCAGGACATTTAATCAATAGGCCTACTAAGTAGTCAGAGTACTAACTACCTAGTCGGTAAAAAGATTATTATCAACTACAAGCTTAACTAAAGAACACTCAATCAAAATATCTCCATTTCATTCATTGATCAATATGTCATAAATTAGAACAAGAAACATAAATCTATTTTATTGGGCGCTTCGCATCAGCCTTGCTCATCCTAACAGGAGTGTCATCCAAAGTGCTCAGATGATACCAAAAGGCATCCTCCTTATACGTCGGCAGCCACTTGGCCGATCAAGAAGATGCTGAGGATGAACGTATTCCACTTCTCCTTCAAGGCCAAAGTCCCCAATATATTTCCTAATTAAGATTTATGGAATGGAATTAAGAAAAATCCAGCTAAAGTTAATTGATAAAGGAGGATCGGTATAGTCTAAGATCCCTAGGGTAGGCCTGTCAATGGATCGGATTTTATCCGAATTCGAATTCGAATCCGATCCATTTAAGAGAATATGAATCATGCCTAAAATCCAATTATTCAATTAACCGATTATTCAATTACCCATTTATTAAATGGAGAGGATTTGGATTCATAATCTCCGATGCGTTAATAATCCGATCCGATTAATATTTTATGAAAAACAAAATATTATAAATATATATTTTAAATATATTTTTAATTAATATATTTTGTATTTAATAATATTGTAAATATATATTTTAAATATTTATTATAATATTTCTTTATTTCATTATCTTTTTTTGGAACATTTGCAAAATAAATTTATGAAATAAGAGTTGAAAATAAAAATGTTGCAAATCAAGTTTAACATAAACGGATAATTGGATAATCGGATCTGATCCGAATCCGTTTAACATAAAACGGATATGGATTTAGATTTGCCTGATCCGATCCGATTAATAAACGAATAGGATCCAAATCCGTTTAACATAAACGGATATGGATTTCGATTTACGTGACCCGGTCCAAATCTGCTTCGTTTACAAGCCTACCCTAGGGTATTCTAGTGCCACAATTCATTATTTTTGGGTATCTTTAGCAAGACGAGCAGGTTCAACCAAACCCATTTATAACCATCATTCTTGGCTTGCTCCATATGCATATCCAAATAAGTCAGAGCTTCATCATACCTATCCATCCAAATAAATCTAGGTTGTTTGTGGAAATGGAAGGTAAATCAGTCCACACTATCTTGAAGTTTCTTGATGGCCTTGTCTTTCTCCTTGAGATGAGAATATTAGTAGGCCATAGTTTTCTGGCTGAACAACTATACTCCGCCTTAGGACTTGGCCAGGTTTGGTATTCTTCTTCTTCTTCAAAACTTTAAGTTCCTCCAATAGCCTGACATTTTAGTCTCGACGAATGAAAACCCTTCATCCGAACCAATGGTGATTGATTTCTTCAAGCTATCAAGTTCATTTCTCAATGCATTATTTTCCTTCTCCAACATGGCAGAAATTGATCGGGCATTCTCCAATTCTTGGTTCAAGGCCAATTCCTTCTTATTCAGTGCAGAAGTGATATCTTTCAACTTTTTGTCAAAACTCCAGCCTTCACTTAAATGAATTATACTTAGCTTCATAATCATAATTGAGCAGTGCCTTAAAAAGCTAGTGATCCTCCTACATATGCTCAATCATCTCATAATAACCAGCATTATTGGCTACAACTCTATCCAAGAGGCAATGAAGATGGATGTAAGATTCCTTCACTTGGACAGAAACATCTGGACTAATAAATAATAATAAATATTTCTTGGACAAAGGAACATGGTCAGCCTCAAATAGATATTTTCACCGCCTAAGTAAGTAAGATTCAATAGAAACAATATTTTTTTTCTTGGCATCAAACTGAAAATTTAAAACTATGAGTTTATGGGCAAAATTCAGAGAAATAAATAGTTTAGAGGATACCAATCAACAAGAAATCAATATCATTTAAAGATTATAAACAACTGATTAAAAAATGTTCTTTCATGAATCAAAGTCATGATTACAATGATGGGTACAACAGAAAGAACAAAGAAGAAGAAATTGAAAATACATGAAAAAAAGACAAAAAAACACTTGCTAAAAAAGGGGCTAACATTTTCCTTATCTTTGGATTGGTCCTGATTGGCAACAGGCAGGTCGGCAATAGTAGATAACCCCATTGAAGTATCAGTAGGAACCATTAAGGTTTCTCCAAACCCCTCTTCGTCTTCAAACTCCTCATCCAAGTTAGAAGAAGTTCCTAGATCATGCCTTTGGAAAAGCTTAGAGTTTTCCTCTGTGTCGACCACCTTCGGTGCCTCCAACCAACCTTCCTTGAAGGATAGTTTCTTGGCATACTCAATTTGGGCATACGCTGTAAAAAGTGTTTTCTCCCAACCCTTTTCAAAGGTAACATCCTTGTTTTTCTTGCCTTTGGCCTTCAAAGATGCAACTTCAGCAGTCAAGCCAACCATTTTATCCTCAGCATTTTGGGCCAAGTTCTTGGACTCTGTCATCTTGTCCTCTATAACTTTGGCCCTATCCTCATCCTCCTTCAACTTATTCTTAGTAGCTTAGGTTTTCTCCTCAATAACTTTTATTTTATTTTTTACTGCCACTGAACTATCCATAGCCTCCTACATCTTTTCATCCCCGAGTTTTTGTTTAGCTTCAAGTGCTTTCTAGGATTCCTTCAAGGATTCCTTCAAATCGTAAAAGGTTTCTTATACCTCAATTGAGTAAGATCTCATTTGATAGTCCTTATCTAGTATTTCATTAAGTCAACCAAAAATTGTAAGAGAATAAACACTTGACAGTAGAAAAGCAAGAAGGGAGACAAACAAAAGATAGATAAATACCAAAGATAAATTTTAGGAAACTCTTTCTATCAATTTGGTTCTCGGAAGGTAAACTGATGTCTCTTTATCAACTAGAAGGGTTCCAACCTTAATTAGACCCCTGACCAACCCAGGATTGATGGCCACAAAAGTTGACCCAATGTTACCCAGGTCTGCTTGAATGTTTTTAACCAACTCTTGTTGGTCAGCTTAGACTTTCGTAGCTTGCCTCTGGGGGTCAGGTAAACCTTTCTTTAACCTCTTGTATTGAGGTTTAGTAGCCTGGATCTCTTCAGTGCTAAGGACTTGGGGCCTCTTTTCACTGGCCTGAGACTTCTTTTTAACTAGCTTCTTTCCAGTATCAACATTATTCTTAAAAGGGGAAGATAATAGCCCACTCTGCAAATTGGACATATTTTTTTTACCCAGTTAGGATGGAGGAGAAATAGGGATATCAGATATATTAAAGAATAAAAAAAAGTTCCTCCTCAGATGAACTCATCCGCCGCTAATTCTACAGCCGGAGAAGTAGATACAGGTTCTTAATCTAAATTGATGGCAATCTATGGTAAGGTAAGTGTTGGTCGGGCAACAAAAGAAGTGATAAAGCTCTTGTACTCTAACAGAACTGAAGCAGCTCAGGGATGTTCTTCTCCAACTCTTTTATTAAGATTCTACAGGAATTTAAGCTCTTCGATATTGATTTCACCTTCTTTAGGACACCTCTTCTTACTCTCCTCTACAACAAAAAAGAGCAGCAAAGTTAGTCGAAAAAAATTCAGAAACAAAAGTAACAAAAGGAAGAAAAGTAAAGAACAAAATTATAACCTATGAGATGCCCTTCTTGGGAGAACCTAGGACTAGTATAGGACACCCCTAAGGAAGGGGAGCATGTTGCCAATTCTTAACAACTACACCATAATCCCAATAGTCCTTATTGAAATCTGGCAGGTTCACTACTAGAGCCCTATTGGCTTGCCTATTCCTCAAATAATACATGCTCTCTTCAATAGTGTTCCATTTATAACAAAACATCAACTCATGAACCCTAATATGAGTCCCATAAATCTCATTTAACCTATTAACACCATTTGTAACCCTCAAAGTGTTTGGTGCTACCCTAGAAGGGACTATGTCAAATTGTTGACAAAACTAAAGAAAAAGGGTGTTTGGTGGAAAAATGATGCCACGCTGAGCAATAAATAAAATAGGAATCCAGTGACCCTCAGGAAGAGAATACATGTCTATTGGACACCGTGTTATCTCTAAACCTACCCAGACATGGATTTTTCTCTTTTCTCTAAACTCCTCTAGCGAACCCTAACCCATAATGTAAACCATGGTGGAAATAGACAAAAGGATGAAAAAAATAGAAAAAAAGGGAAAAAAAGCTTACAGGGATCTAAAGGTAACTACAATAATTGAAAAAATGATGGAGAACGAATAAGTAGCAAAATATCGTACAAAGAAAGCTTGAGAACGAAGGAAAATTCTAAGTACAAAAAAGTTGAGGCAAACAGAAATGGTGGTAAACTTCTACCTATTTATATATTGCCTTAACAAACGGGAATGAAATGATTAACTAAATGAACGATTAAGTTATCACCAGTTGTACGCTTCCTTAAGCTTCAAAAGACTATCGTACCCTTTGGCGGTTCAAAAAAGTTTAAATTATTTACAAAATGGCATTATCAATCATACCAGTAAAATTTTTTACAAGTATGGGAGGTCGGTTGCCAACCACAAACTCAAACAGCTGAGCAACATTTTGAGCAAAACACTCCATACTTTTGATCAATCATGAAGCATGGAGAACTTGGGGCTTTGTTGTATACAAAATTATCTCTCCATGTGGATCAGTAAAATATAGACACCCGTTATGTTAGGTGGCCATATAACTATCTTGTTCGGCATCAGAAGAGCCTAGTCGGATGGAAGGCCGACCAACTCTAGATTTGAACCATCATGAATATCTAAAGTTACTTGGTAGGAGGGAGATCAAAACTAAAAACCAAAAGTCACATTTATTGTATACAGATGTAAATGCCTAGAAATATAAAGGCATTCCATCTCTAGGGTCCCGAACCCTTATTAATAAGCAGTCTCTCTTAATTGAATGGGACAACCAAGCACACCATATTGAGCTATTGTAATCAACATAAATAAAAATAATAGTGGATGTAGGCTTCCTTCGTAGCCGAACCCCTTTAAAAATATATGTCTATCGTGTGTTTGATTAAGATTTCTTATTATTTATTTGTGATTGTAAAATTGGATCACTCCATTTTTAGACATCAACAGATTGGGGTTGTTTCATCATTCTCTACCTAATATATTTCTTTGTTCATTCTTTGGTTTAAAGAATGACTATTGTTACTGAAAGCATCCAAGCATCTGTAGACAATAATCCAGAAATATTCGCTTCCCCTGGTGAGACAACCCTGTTCAATTTGGCTAAAGGACGGGAGGCTATGCAAGAGTCAGTTAAAGAATCGGCTTGCACAATACAAGACAAATCATACAATCTCAAAAGAGAAATGCCACCAGTCAGGAATGAAAGGAGATACCATTCCCAATCTTCTCATGATAGATCATACTGTCCTAGCACAACTTCTTCATTCCAATTAATAGATCACTATGATGGTAGATCTTTTTCCAAAGAAAATCCAAGTGTACAAGAGAGGCTAAATAGGGAATCTTCTTTCGATTGTCTGGGTCCTGGGTCCCCGTCTGTCTCTTGTAAATTATTTTTTTTATTTATGGCCAATTCCTTTTCATATTTACTTATCATGGGTTGTCAATTATTTTTTTATATATAAAATTCATTTATATCTTTTCTTTGTAGAGTTGTATCTCCTTTAGAAGTGATATTTTTTTTAGAAATCAAATTTATGGACCTTTTGTTCCTATGCTGATATAAAAATAAGACTGATAAAAATGAGTTAACCTTGGGCCCTACGCTCTGTCGCTAAGTGATAGTAAACCCTTCTTGTTTTGTTTTTGGGCCCCACGATTACGTAATTGGTAAATCATATATCCTGATTGCCTTGGGCAGTGTTTTTGTACCTTTCAGTTTATATCAATAGTTATGTATATAATGCAAGGTTGTTCGAATTATTTTTTTTAACTGACTCATTGCTATGTTACTCGAACATATATTTTATATGTTTATAAATTTTATATATATTGCAATTTCATTCTAAATTTTCTCATATCTTGGGGAAATAGTTTTTTTAAGTCTTTATAATATCTTCTCATATATGTTGAACCGTTAAATTTCTTTTGCACAACACTTTACCCTTTTACACTCCAAATAGCTTATATTACTTTGTATATCAGATTTTTTTCTCTCTCTTTTGTCCTATTAAATCACTTATTCTACTCAGATAAATTGACTCTATTTTTAGACTATATCTCCACCAAAAATGAGTCAAGAATTATGAATGACATTTTCATTTCTCAACAAATATATTTTTCTTGAGAAGACAAAATGGGATTTTAAGACCAATTTTTAGGTATTTTTCTCTCAGGAAAAATTAGGAGCTTTTGATGCTCTAAGGAAATGTGTCTAATGGCTAGTTTTGGGGACCGAATTTCAAATATTATTTAAGCATTCAAATAATGCATTAAAGACTATGCGACTATAAATTTTATTGAAGATCTTTTGAATTTATTATTCAGCTACACTAACCAAGCAGAGCAACTATTCTCGTACTCAGCTCTACACATTTTCATATAGAGACAAAATTTATGTTGTGCTATTATTTTCAATTGAAGACTAGAGCGAAAAATCAAATTTATTTTTGAAGTCTCACTAAAGAGGGAAAAACCTATCCTAAATTGTATTTTTTGAAAAGTTTCAATATTCAACAGTGTACTACACACTCAGATTTATTTTAAGCTTTGTTAGAAGCTTTCGGTTGTACAAGTAGCTCGATTTTAGCTACTTGGATATACATGGTGATTTGATCCCACTTGTAAGTGGATCACAGTAGTGAAGCACACGAAGAGGAAACTCTAGGCGCGTGAACGTAGGCCAGGTTTTGGTCGAACCACGTTAAATTTCGGTGTTATTTATTTTCCACACTTTATTTGATTATTCAATCATGCTTGCTTGATTTTATATGTTCAGCACTTATATTTGCAAATAAATTAATTTCAAATTTTGGTAAAATTATTTTAAAATTAAAATATTTTTTTAAAGTAAATAATTAATTCTTGAATACTAATTAATATTAAATATGAAAATTGATTATTTATATATTGGGGGTTATAATATTTAAATTAAAGTTGTTTAATTGATTGGTATTATTTATATTTGATATTCATATTCACTATTTTAATCATTAAAGATTTATTAGTCTGAAATTTGGTTAATTGTTTTAAATTAAATATTTCTTGAAATTTTAATTTAATCGAAAAAGTTTGCAAAATCCCAATTCACCCCCTCTTGGGTATTTTTCTGGGCAACATGTCCGACCAACTAGATTCCATATACACTATTCCAGCTACTGAGAAAGAGGAGGTTGGCAAGAATGCTCCTTAGGACTTTTAGGAATCATTGTATTTCTTTTTTTCCCAATTAATGATGTAGAGAATTCCTCCATTTATTAGCTATCAATGAAATCAGAGCTCGATTCAACTGTTGCTTATTCATTTGTTTTGCAATACTCTGAGAAAATGAGGATGATGATGATCTCAAACGACTCTTAGGCCTTGATGTGTCATTCCGAGCAACTGAGGCTTACTTGAATCTGTGTCGTATTTTTCACCGGGCTTTGGCAAATAATTCAGCCTTTTATGACATAATCCTTGCAGCTCAAAGTAATCACAGGGAAGAAATAGCCAATACGAGAGATAAATTTGATGAAAAAGTGTAGAGTTGAGCGGTGAAAGAGGATTTGATAAGAAGCTGGATGACATTGAGTCTGCACATGCAGGGAAGAGCTTCTCTTTACAGGACAATCTTATAAGCATTAGAGAGGTCGGTGCTCTACTAAAGAAAGATAATAATGATTTGAGGGATGAACTCAAGAGGTTTAACAAGTCCCGACCAAGAGAACAAGCTGGGGAAATAACATCATTTCTTGAAGAAAATATTGCTCAGCTAAGAGAGGAGTTTGATAAAGCACAAAAGTTTTTAAATAGTAACGAGGCGACTGTGAGAGGTCTTTGTTCCTCTTTAGAGAAAATGTGTGGGTTTTTTATCGAAAAATTAGAGAGAACCAATAAGTCTTTGCACAATAAAGTGATGACCATCAGGAGACTATCTGATAAACTTGATCACCTCATGTTATAGTTCTACAAGTAGCCTTACCAAGTGTGGATGTACGACTATAACTAGTCCCTTGTTAATATGGACTTAGTCATGAATAATGCTCGTGCCATCTGTTATAAGAATGATTGGCTCAATAATCTAGAAGTTGCAAAAGTTCCCAAGGACTCTAAATTATGGTAATGGTATGATCCAAGCTGGCTTAACCATCAGAAGCCTCCTTGGAAGCTTGATGTTTCATGGATCTCAACAGATTATATTCCTAAAATCCTAATTAAGAAATATCTATGCGATTGTGGCCGAGATGGAGATTATGGACTAGACTGACCTCTAGACTTAGTGAATCTTTATTCTCTTAGAGGGCCATTAAGAATCACATATTTAGCTATTATTATGTTTCCTTCTGATCTTGACATTCCACCTACCAGAGTTGGGACTTCGGGGGTTGGATCACTTAGGTCGCGTAACTAGTCCAATCACTATCTTTTTGTAAATCAGTTTCTTTCTAAACTTTCCTGTAATAATTTAAATTATCGATGGAAAAATTCATATTTTTCTTTCCATTATTTTTTGGTCCTTGTTCTTACATTTTAAGTGATTTCATCACATCAAACCTTAGGCCTAGAACTAAAAAATGAAGAATGCACCTGTTCGTGGGGTAATTTCTTAGCTAAGATTTTTCCAACATGGTTAATTATGGGTGCCTAAGTTTTGTTGTTAGGTATTTCATCAAATGTGAGCAATTATTTATATTTTATCAATCATGAGACATTTTGAATTTAGCTGACCATTGGGCGATCAACTAGTTAGTCTATATCCAGACCTTTCATGCTAGAGATGGTCTTTGGTCGACCAGTTAATTAGCCTTTAAAATAAGACATTCCAAATAATATAATCATCACAATGATAATACGCTAAAGGAAAATCATTTGACTAATCGATCTTCTCTATTAACTACTTATTTTCTTTCCACTTTAAACAATGCATAGATATAAATTCTGACATACATAAATACGTGAAAGAAATCCAAAAAACCGTTTGAAAAATAATTCAAATTGAAAAAAATATACTTTAAAAACTTCTTGAGATTGGTTGCGTTCCATGCTCGAGGAACATTTCTTCTCTCCATTGTTTCTAAGTGGTAGTCCCCTTGCAAGTTGTCCCATATGATTTGAATGGGACTTCTTAGTTGGGCCTGAGTTTCCCATCTGAGGTCTTTTTAGAACTTCCCATAATATTTCTAAGTGCGTAGTCTATGACCTTGAAGCTCCTTGCCTTGATCCCCTATTTTATTGCTAGTACAACTGTTGCTGGTACAAGGCAAGCTTTAATAGAGCTAATTCCTTATTTTCATCGGCTAAGTCAAGCTCTGCTTTGATTGCTTCTCTATTGAGGTCTTGGTTTACTAAGGTGGACTTAATGTTCGACAAACCCCATTTTTAGTCTGATGACTTCTTCCATACCATAAGGTAGGGCAAAGTGTGTTTCCTATGTTGATCTTCTTGGCATAGCTCAAAATGCCCAAAAAATGCGAGGGAGTTGGTCGACTCATTCTCCTTTCGCTTTTTCAAATCTTTTTCTTATTCCACCGAGGACTATCTTATTAGAAGCTTCTTCTTACCCGTTGCTCCAAGGATAGGCCACCGAATTGTAGTAATGCCTAATGGTGTGCTCGTCTTAGAAGCTTTGAAAAGGCTTCTCTCAAATTGAATTATATTGTTTATGATTTGGATCCTAGGGATGACAAATTATGTTATGATGTTTTATATATGAACTTGGTCATATCGATATCTCAAATGATCGCCAAGGGTTATTCTTCAACCTAATTGGAAACCAAAAAATACTTTTGGCTACCATAGGCGAGGGGAAGTGGACCTATAATGTCAAGTCTTCACTATGAAAAAGACCAAGGACTTGTGAGGGACTTTAGGTTGTTGGCGAACTAATGCGCTAAAGGGGAGAGAAGTTAGCATTTTTTTCATTTTTGAACATAGGCGATCGCATCTTGTTGCATATATGACCACCAATAGTCTTCTTTCATATCCCTAATTACAAGTGATCTTCCCCTGCGTGGCTTCCACGTATTCACTCATGCAACTCATAGACGGCCTGTTCAACATCATCTGGATGCATGCACTGAAGGTAAGGTCGTTAAAAAAGTGTCGATAAATCTTTTGTTCTGTAGATAAATGGAAGTAAACATCTTTCACTCAGACCTTGTGTGCTTCCTTATTATCATTTGGAATGATATTCTCTTTCAGGTAGCGCACTATTAGATCCATCCATCTTGGGGCCTTATCAATGGCTAAAATATGCTCGATAGATTTCCCTTTGCAGATGTTGGGCTGATCAAGGTAATCTACTAGGAATGCCTATTTCATATCTCCCTTAACAGTTAAAATGAGTGCGGTTAGAACATCTACGTGACTATTAGTCCACCTTAAGAATGTTGCATTTGTACATGATTAAACTGGGCGACCAATTATTGGGCCTCCTTAAGGTATACCATCATGCATTCCTCATTAGTGTTGTAGTCTCCTGATATCTAATTGATACAAGCCTTAAGTTGTAAAAGATGGAAAGGTGGCAAGCGTCCATGAATAGTGCATTCTTTAACCCACTAATCAAGGCTTCATATTCGACTTCATTATTGGTGGCTGTAAATCTCAAGAGAATTTCTTGTTTGAGAACAATTTCCACCAGGGACACCAACACTATCCCAACTCCTGACCCCTTAATAATTCGAGGTTCAATAGACATAGAGAGTCCTCCTCTTCCAGAGTTCAATCGGTTGTTGGACATATTCTTCGCTTTCGGTGCTCATCTCCATTAGTTCCTGGTCACTTACGAGTTTAATAATGAAGTTAGCTGGCACTTGCCCATTGGCTGAGGTCCATGGATAAAACTTGATTTCAAACCTCCCCAATTCCACTGACCACTTAGACAACCATCCAAACAAGTCGATCATATTAATCGTCGGCTTTAGAGGGAAGGAGGTTAGAAATATGTCCGTGTGTTCCTTAAAATAATGTTTCAACTTGTAGGAGGCTATTTGTAGTGCATATGCAAGTTTCTACGTAGGGAGGTACCTCTTTTTAGTGTCGAACAAGGTTTTTTTGGCATAATAAATGGGAGCTTGACTCCCATTCTTCTCACAAACTACAGCTGAACTAACTGCACTATTGGACACCACCAATGTAATGCATCGATCTAGATTTTTGGTTTACCCGTGATCAACCCTATATGACCCGAGCATTAGGTGTGAAGTGCAATAAAATAACCTACATAACATTGCTAGTCTAGTTTTATTTAATTTACATTTCAGTTTCTTAATATCCGGAATCCATTTCGAATCAAGCTATGTGAAGGACCCATGGTAAGCATCTCCAGAATCCAAGCATATAGAGCTACTAGCGTAAAATAAAAAGGAAATATTTGCCTATATATTGCCCTCAAAATTGGAAACCGCACCCCATCTGCGGTAACATAGATAAGGGAATGAGTCGAATGCCCAATGGGAAATATACAATAATGCAATATAGAATCACACGATAGAAAGGAGACTCTAACACATTATATCAACATACACATGCAACAACCACACACACACATATATATATATATATATATATATATATATATATATATATATATATATGCATGAAATTATTTTTATTCCAAAAACGTTACTCATCCCAATTAATTTACCTTATTCTCATAAAAGAGTACCTTTTTACTTAACTTGACATTCCATCCTTCATTTAGCACACCCGCTTAAAAACTTAAAACAAATACACCTTGTTTAAGGAAAATCATTTCCTTCACCAAAATTACCCACTTTATTTATACCAATCCACGTTAGTATTATCTTTAAAAATCATCCATTCAACATAAGTAAACAACGTGTTTAAAAATGCTTATCTTCCTTTGAAACCTTCGTAAACACACCATTGGGTTAATTGTGGGTTAAACCTCGTTAGGTTTCTTAACCATCCATTTAATCACTTCACTTTATCGTTCCTTTACTTTATGGACAATAATCAATTTTCACATTACTTGTCCATTTTATCCTTTATCAGAACATTTATTAATTTATTCAAGTTTTGGTTGTATTTTCATATATAACCCACACGACCCATTTCTTGACATGTTCCATTTTCATTATCTTTTTCTTAGAATCTTCCATATCCACATACTTTAACGGGCTCCACACCGTCGGTTATCCTACCATATGCTCTGGCCAGTGGTCTTGGGATTTTCATCCTAGGGCTCCGGGACCTCCTTAAGTATCTCAGTGTTATCCGAGTCCTTATTAATGTGTTTTAACATTTTTCAAATGTCCACATTATTACACTATCCCTTTTGTCCGACCGAAGCCAATACTCGAGGTTTCAACCCAACTTGTGTTACACTTTGAAAGTCATCATTTTATATCCTTTACACTTAATATTGATTTTTATTCCGAAATCATGTTCATTTAGGACCATTTTGTGTAACACCTTTTTCAATATTTTTATTTCATAAAAATGTTGCACTTTATATAACATTACCATTTTACCCTTTTTGTTTTCAAACTTGTCCTTTTTCTTTCAATTTCATAATGTTAATCTCCCAAAACATTACTAAGTCATACACACCAACTTCTCAATGTTTTAACCCATTAAAACTTATTCAACACCTTTTCTAACCATTTTCCAAGTTAGACATAAAGGACACATATATTTTGCAAGTGTTATGAGTTCATAATAGTTGCAAAATATATTGTTTAAGACATAAAGGACATTTTTATTTCTGCAGCACTCAACAAATGTCCAACTTTTATAAATCTTCATTTTGCAAGAACTTTAGAACATTATTTCACCAAAATATTCTAGGAAGATAAAGATCATTTTCAAAACATTTTATTTCATATAATGTTTAGCATCAAATCTCTATAAATACATCATTTTCATAAAAATCCCAATCTTTATTTCAAGGATACATTGAAATATTTATTGAAATTTTAATCTCAAGAAAATATCATTCTTCCAACATTTTTATTCAATAAAAATGTTTACTGCCAAGTTTACTTGAAATCTATCATTTTACTTAAATACATCATACTCTTATAATTCGACAACAAGACTACTAATATGGAAATAGAGTCTTGGTACTAATACTAGAGTTTTACCACCTCAAATCAAGCTCCAATAATAATATGATAGAATGTCTAAGAATATTGCAAACTACCACCTCCCAAAGTGGCCTAAAAGAGGTTGCCTAGCTCCATAAGCATGCTCTATGAAAGCTCCAAGCAAAACTCCCTTCAACTCTAATAATCTTCCCTCTTCGTATTCTCCAAAACCCCCCATCAACAACTCCATAAATTCATAGCTCTACTCAATAACGGTAGAAGTGGATATGTATGGCTCAAATATAGGGAAATACATGAAAACTAAGGTGGCATGAGGTGGAGGGATGGTGGTGGCATAGATTTTATGGTGGAGAGAGGGGAAGAAATGCTGAAAATGGTGGGGGAGACTCACCCCCACTCTTTCTCTCTCTTCTTCAAACTCAAATAAACCCAAATAAACCATAAAACCCTTATAAAACACCCTTAAACCTCAAAATTCTGATTTTGCCTAATCTAGGTTCACCAGAACTCAACACCTCATCAATCTAACGGCCTAAAACGTGATAGCACACAAGGTCAACTCGATTTAAAAAATGTTGATGCGCTCATTCGAATGAGAATGGTCTCTCATTTAAATGAGAATGGCTTCTCATTCGAACTAACCTTCGAACGACCTTCTAATGAGTTTGTTCAGGTATGCATTTGGGTCTTGTTCGATCCTCATTTAATCTCCTCTTCAAAAAACCTTGGGACCTCGTTGGAATGGCCTGCCTTCATTCGAACATAGTAACACTTTCGTTCGAATGACCCTCAACTCGTTCGAACCACAATTTTCCAATTTTCTCAAATTTTACCTAAAACCATTTAATAATTGTCATCAAGACTCCCAGAAAAAATCAATACAAATATGAATCCAATTATAATGATCCAATCCCAAAGGTTTTCATATTACTAAAATTTATATGGGATAAAATAATAAAATATTAGGCGCGAGTATTATAACCAGATACAAGTGCAAGGGTCCCTCGTCACCAGGAATGTTCAAAAACGGTGGTCATCTTAAATAATTATTTACTTACTCGAGTCTTTGGCTTAATATAATTTCATATTTCCTTCCTTCCTTCCTTCCTTTCCTTAGTGCTCGGAAGAAAGGTCGACACTTCTCCAAATATATTAAAATAAACTGGTTAAGCGCGATGAGCATGCCAAATATTTTTGTTACCTCGCGCACAATTCTTGGGGGTTGTACATTTATGTTAGCTTCATTATGATCGTGCTTTACCTCAATACCTCTTTAACTAAAAAATTATCCAAGAAACTTTCCTGATTGTACCCCAATGGATCATTTGGCAGTATTTAATTTCATTCTTTAATAGTGAAAGACTTCAAATTCCTTTCTAAGCCCAAAAGGTGATGTTCTTTCTTTATGATTTTCACAAGCATATCATCTATTTATACCTCCATCGTGTCTCCTAACTTCTCCTTGAACATCCATATCACGAGTCTCTAATAGGTAGCCCTCGTATTATTTAATCCGAATGGAATCACCCTATAGCAGTATATCTTTAAAGTGGTGATAAAAAAGTCTTTTCCTAGCCTAGGGCAAATAGTGGGATTTGATGATACCCTGAGTAGGCATTAAGGAACCTCATTCGTTCATGGTTAGAGGTTACGCCAACCAACGGGTCTATCTTGGGCAAAGGAAACTATCCTTTGGACACGCTAGTCTATAAAAACTCTCCATTTTTTGTTGATTTTCTTCACAACCACTGGGTTTGAGAGCCACCTGGGGAATTGAACTTACTTAATGGACTATGCCTCCAAAATTTTTACCATATCCTCTTCAACTGACTTGTCTTTCTCGAGTGTGATTCATTGCACCTTTTGAGTCACTGATGTATGTAATGGGTCAATGTGTATTTTATGACACATTACTTATGGATCCATTCCATATATGTCATATGGTTTCTTGGCATTATTTTGAAGACAATAATCATATTTTTCCTCTCTTCTTCAGTGAGTTGTCGATCAAGAACTTATTTTCAGGATGATCGTCATAAAAGTCCGCCACTTGAATAAACTCCACCACCCGATCGATAAGGGCAACCCGAGTTTCCTCAATAATAGGTCACCTATACTTTAGTTGTTATTTGGAGGGTACGAATTCCTCCAATGTCTCCATTATCATCTCGTTCTTCTTCTCCTAGTTTGGAAGGATGAAAGATATGAAATACTTTCAAGATAAGGTCCGGTTCCCTCTAATTTCCATGATTTCCTTATTAGTGCTACATTTTAACTTTTGGTGGTAAGTGGACGACACTGCCCTCATGGAATGCAACCATCCTCTACTTAATATATAATTGCATGGGGAATTTATATACACTACGAGTAACTTAATGAGATTAGATATTCCTCCTACTTGTACGGGGAAAACAACCTTCCCAAGAGGAAAAGCCATCCTTCCTGCAAAGCTAACAATGGCAATGTGGATTCTTGGAGGTCTTCTACGTATAAATTCAATTAATTGAACATATTGAGGTATATTACCTTCGAAGATCTCCCTCGATCCAATAATAACTTGTCCATATCTCATTAAGAAAAAGTTATTATAAGATCATCAAGATGGGGAGTCCTTATTCCAAACAGATCATCATAGGTGAATACGATGTACTTTGAATAATCAATATCTTCTAGTCATTAACATTTGCCTGAAAAGTTCTTGGTCGGCTAGATTTGAAATTCCCCCATTATTGTTGTAATTTCTTAACTATCATTTTGAGGAAATTCCCTTTATTTTTATTGCGGTTTGAGACTCCATGAATCACTACGAACTTATGACCCAAACATTCTTACAAAACATTGTACGACTTTAGGTTGCACACTAGTCCTAAGCCCCTATGGATTACTGTGAACTTGTGCCCTAATTTCACATCCACTAAACTATCCAATATATATTTGTGCACAATCTCTGATTGAAATTTTATATTCTCAATAAAACTATTAAGGTACCCAGACTGGGCCAGTTCCTTGAGGTGGATTTGAGTGCCTTGTAATTTTCAAACTTGTGCCCCTGACTCGTATGATTCGCAAACCTCAATGTCATTTTTCTCTTCTTAGGATCGTTGATCATATTCTTAATCCACTTGAAGTATTGTCGACTTTTACACTTGTAGAAGACTATAGATTGGTTAAAAACCAATGTTGATGGATTTAAAATCTTTATTGGAATCCTTCTTCTCGGTTCTCTTATGCTTTTCATTATGATTTTCCTCCTCTCTTATTCGTCCCTTATTTTTCCCCATTCTTTGATTGTTGTTATCAATCTCCTTTTAGATAACTCCAGTCATCGTGCCTTCAACCTTGGCATATTTCTCAATCTTTTCCATAAGTCATTGGTCGTAATGGCTTCCTTCCTAGCCAACTAGGGTCATCTTGCTTGGTGCAATCTTCCACTTTGTATATATCTCGTAGTACCTTCTAGATTACTCACAGAGTGTTTCTTGAGACTTCTTCTTTATCGTGAGGAGGGAATCCATTCATTTAGAATGAGCGCTGGTAGTGATGAACCTGGTCATGAAGGCTTTAGCCAGCTGTTTGAAGGAGGTGATTAATTGATGTGGCAACTTTTTGAACTACTTTTAGGCAGTGTATTTAAGGCTAGAGGGAAATATTCAATATTTTAGTCCTTCATTATTGCTCCATAACTTCATCGCCTAGAGATATTAGTTGACGTGGTCGATGGGATTTGTTTTCCCATTATAAATCTGGAATCACGAGAGAGTAAATTATTTGGAGGCTAAAACTCATATATAGCCTAACTGACGAGAGACTTTATCTACATACAAGGTCCCTCCTTACAAGCCACTTGGTCATTCGAGCCCCTTAATGAGTTCGTGTCTATCCACATCTCTTTTAATGAAATCACAAAGACCTCTATGTTATCACTGCTCATCGAAGACTGGTCTTCTTTTATGAGAATTATCATGAGGAGGGGATTCTTTATGTCACTGAGTGCTCCTTCCTCGGCTATGAACCCTACTCACCTGAGGCTAGGAGTTCACGATATTTGCTCACGTTTTTTCTTTTTCCTATAGGCTTCTATTTTTAACTTCTCTTAGAGTCATTGGTTCGCAACATTATTATCCTATTGGTTCCTATTAGCGGTCCTTTTATCTTGAAGATTCTTTTAGAATTGTCAATGAGCCTTGAGATCTAGTTAGATCGCTCAATCTCATCACTGTTATCTATTTTATCCTCCTAAGGCTGATAATGATAATCAGTGGATTAGTAATAATTACCAATATCATATCTAACCTTCTAGGACAGAGGATATGAATGATAGCCCTCTTGGTCATTGTGACTACTATAGTCTAGGGGATTACCCTTTGAGTCCCCATAATCGCATTGTCGATGGCCCTCCTGGTCATCAAAATTTTGGTGATTTTTATTGGGTGAGTGAGACATATTAGAAGATTGGCTAATGGCAAAGAACTTAGATCATTCCCACAAATGATGCCAATTGTATGTTGTAATTTCATACAATTAATGGTACTCAATGCACAAAAGAAAAATAATTATGGATGTAACAAAGAGTAATGAAATCACACACACAACCAAAGATGTATATGTTTGGTTAACTTTCTTATGTGCATGGGGTGCTAGGATTTATTCTTTATTGCTTTATAGCACTAATTGATAGATCTATAATATTACTCGACGTTACAATATTACATGCCTCCATCATAGGGCTCGAGTTTACATTTATAGAAGATCTTAGAGAGTCCTGAGCTCCCTCGATATCTATCCCTAAGATTTTGGACTTATCTCTTCTCAAAATCATTCGTTATAAGTTATGGACTTGAAGGACTCTTCTCTAACATGGAATATTCGTCAATCATAGGTTCACGTGGCTTGAGAGCTTGTGCTGATGATGTGTTTGTGTAATTCTAGACCCTATAGATTCTACCGAGCAATAGGAGCTAAAGCCTCATCAAAATTTACACTTTTTACTTGTGTGCAGCCTTGAGTTACAATTATAGCCTTGTGATTAGTGATTACACCATTCTCATCAATCTTATTCTTATAAATCCATTTGGTGCCTATAATATTAGTGTTTTTAAGATAAAGAACAAGTTCCCAAACATCACGTTTCTCAAATTGAAACAACTCCTCTTGCATTATTAAGATCCAATATTTGTCTTCGAGTTCTTCATTCATATTCATGGTCTCTATTTGGGAGACAAAATTAAAGTAGCTAGTCTCACTAGAGCCTCTGACAAGTGTTATGACGCCATTCTTAGGATCTCTGATAATATTGGAGTACTCATGATTCATACTAAACCAAGAAGGTGGATCCTTCTTATTTAAGGATAAGTTTAAACCTCTTTGGTCTCTTCAATGTATGACGGGATTGACACCAGAAGGTGCATCAGTCTGGATGATCGGTTCATCTTCATCAACAAATGAGGTAAAAGAGTCCTTAACCACTATGTTATTTGGTTTTGTGTTCATTGATATTTTTATGTTACATAGCGTGTAAGATTTACTATTTAATGAATATAGTAAAAATATCCCTTTCGTCGCTTTTTGAATAAAACTTTCCCAAATGGTCTCTATCTTGAAAAATGTATCAAGGATTTATGTTATGTATTCTTCTGAGCATATAACGATCATTCTTATGTTATGTATTCTTTCGTAAT
The DNA here is from genome assembly GCA_949130495.1 of Sambucus nigra. Lineage (NCBI taxonomy): Eukaryota > Viridiplantae > Streptophyta > Magnoliopsida > Dipsacales > Adoxaceae > Sambucus > Sambucus nigra. The sequence continues at coordinate 397,948,728 of OX422219.1, read as the reverse complement.
TGAACCTCTAATATACAGTGTATTCTTAACATAATCTTAGAAGGCTTTCATCCATTTCTAAAAAGGATATATCCATAGATACCTAACAGTTCCACACAACAATGCCTCATCGCATAAATGCATAAACAAGGTGATGCTGATGTCAAAGAATGATGGAGCAAAATATTTCTCTAAGACATAATGTGCTTTTTGTTTACAACTTTTTCATAGAGTAAAGTTAAGCACAAACTAATTTGCAATTTCTTATACAAATATCCTTGTTCTCAGAAAAGAAAAGCCAAAATAACAAAGGGATCAATTGAATAATGACGTGGTAGTAATGAGACTTTCCTTTTGTTAGATAATTTATTTGATAGTTTATAACCCTGCACAAATTACCAGAATAATTGGAACCTGTCTAGGAGGATCTTTTTCTCACTAGTAGTTAAAGTGAAAGAACCCATGGGAATCGAATTTCTTCATGTTGTAGGATCACTTTATGACCATTTTTTTATTTTCACCTTCTTTAGATCACGATGTACCTTCTCTCTATATTTCTAATGAGATCCACCAAGACGTCTTCCTATGAGATGTTTTCTAAAATTCTTCTCTTCTTACATCACATCAATTACATGATTTACATGGTTCTTTATCAAATACGATAAGTCAAAGAACATTGACCATCTAGACCATGACTTCATTCTACTAAGAACTTTTAAACCCCTAGACATCCGTATCTGGTCTACAAACCGAGGGTGTTTGCATACATACTTACTCCCCAAAGTTACAACCTTTGCCTTCTACTCAACATAGTAACCAAAAAGCCTAACTTGGTGCATCCTTCACTCATGACCAGCAGGTAAAAAGTTATATTCATCCTCCCTAAACGAGTGACTATTTAACATAAATATACAATGATCGACATAATACCACAATGCTTTATCCAACCGCATTCAGTTTCCTTCACGCATATGGAACATCCATAATAGCCATGAACCTTGCAACCAGATAAGGTCCCATAGGTAGGAGAGATATGGATTACCCATAAAAACATTGCTTTAAGTGTGAAATCTTTACCTTTATGAGCCAAACACCCTCACGCCTTTATTCGCAACTCTTTTAGTTATTAATTAACAAGGAAAAAAATACTAATATCATCACTGGGAGCCTTTTCCCAGGTATCAACAATGACAATAATGTTAACTCTTTTCTCATGCACAATGTTAGGTGTAGACTTACAGGCACTAAGATAATTGGTCAATAACTCTGATTAGTGCTTAATTACTAAAAATGTTAAACCTGATGACTAATAATCCAAGATGTACATTGCGATTCCTTTGCAAATTCGTGGTTTCATGTGTTTGAAAGTTTCCTTATGATTGAATCAATAATAAGGCGCGGGATATTTCCACCCATCTCAGCTTGAGCGTTCCATGTCATGGCCTTTGTTATTCACAATATAATAAAAAATATTTTTAACCATGGCCTAAAAGGAAAATAAATTAATACTTTCAGGATAATGTCTTTATCCCAATCAAGAATTCTGATTCCGCTATTGTCTAATAAATCGTACTGGATTTTCAAATTATGCAAACCGATCATGGCATATAATACCGAGGGTTTTTCATCGCAATTTTTATACAAAGGTCTAGCCTCATCGTCTTCCAACCATATGTATTCCCGATTTTCATGTAATTAAACGTTGATATGTTCATTAATGTGATCATAATGAACATTATTCGAATCCATGGGTTAATGAATTGATGGTGGTGGTATTTATAGGCATCATTAATTAGGTCATTCAAAGTACGATACGTTGACAAATAATTCATCACTTCCATAATTTTGAATTCCGATAATTCTTCTAGAAGATAAGGTATATTTTTCCCATGTAATGTCCATATCTTATAGTATAATGACACCCCAAACTTAACAAATGCAACTCAACGTCTTTGAAAGACTTAAAATCTCTGTTCATACAGCGGGTGAACGGACACGGGATATTTTCAATATTAAAATTTCTATCTACACACTTAACAAATTCACAAATACCCTATACATTTTATCAGAGACCCTATTACTCTCTTCCATCCACTATTTGTATTTTAGGAAATCCATTAAATAGTTATTCAAAATTCAATTCACCTATAATAATATGTTAAAATGAAGGTCAACTCTCAATTCATAATTCAAGCAAATTCATTCAATACAAGCATTTAATCAATATAAGATAAAACAAAACAAATTAAGATTTAATTATTCAAAAAAGTGGTTAACATGTCCAATTAATTACAAATAATTACTAACTTGTCCAAGAAAATTAAAATAAAACATTGTTCATTACACCGACTTCGTGAATAAATAAATTGGACAAATAATAGATGCATACTTATACTTATAAATTGGAGAGCCATCACCCATGTGGTCAATATAAACACCCTCATGTTCGTACCCCAGGTAGATTTTATCCACTAAAATCATATCCTCACCTTTTTACAAAGAGGGACCATGCATAACTATTTTGGGAATCATAAAAATGATCATGCAACTCTAATAAACTTGGTATTTTTCAAATTCTTTATACAATACCATCATAGTCTCCATGTTAAGAAGATGATGATGCTTGGAAATAGGGTGCATTAGGTTTCGATGCATGAGAGGGGAATGTTCGAGGAGGAATTTTGGAGGTGAACCTTAAGGCATAGGGGACGGGAATGGATGAGGTATGAATTGCGAGTTTTTTTGTGTCTGACTAAGCATTTGGCATAAATACTTGATTTAATTCGCCAGTTATCCCGAGGTATTGTTAACCGAGTTCATATCCATCTTAAGACCTAACATTTGTTCCTTCACATTTCCCATTTTTGCCGCCTAGTTGGACATGTGACTCTTCACTAAACTAAGCACTTCCATAACAGTCATAGTCTGCAGGGAATATTGGATAACAATCCTCTTGTCATGTCTTTCTTATCTTTCACAAGTACCTCCGATAGGTAATCTGAGTCAACATCATGCGAGTTTCACTCCTACTAACTGCTCCTCATGCTATCTATCATTTCTATAGTATAATAATATATTTAGGACAATAATTTCAATATTATTTTACTATAACATGTATACGACCATTAAATTCAAACTAACCAGAGTCAGAGATAATTTGTCCAAGAATTTAATGGTTTTTTATCCCATCGGGAATGGAAGTACAAGTTGACCCAATTAGGTATGTCCCCTTCTTTTTTAGTCCCTTTGGTCCTCTCCACCCATTTGACTTTCAAATCATAATATGATTTGTACCCAAGGATGTGGATGTCAAATTTATTTTCCCCATTCTCTCTATTTTTCTCTCGCTATTTAAGTTTTTCCTTAAGGCCCTCTTTCTTCAAGAAGTCGTTTTATTGATTAACGGGTAGTTTAGCATTTTGCAGAAATTTTTCTTTCAATGCCAATATACCAGAACTTGTTGTCTTCATCGGGAAGTAATTCTTTCGAAGGTCTTCTTATATATTTTCAATTTCTCACATATTCGAGAAAGAAAAATTGTCTTTGAACCTGTTGGGAATGTAAATTGTTTACAGACTTCATCCCACATATCATACTTTATGGTATGATCGACATTATTCTAGTTGTCTTCTTTCCCGATGCCCATGGTTATGTTTGTGAGATTCAAACATCAGGATTTAAAAATTTGGATGGTATTTTTTTCACCAATAGGATTCCCACACCACAATGTGCTTCTTATCCTGTGTTTGGGATTCATGAGTAAACTAGTTGGGGGAGTTGGATTAACAGGGCTTTGGGGAGTTTGACGACTGGGATATTGTATATATGAAGTAGAATACCTACAAAATAGTAAAGTATTCAGAAATTGTAGGTGTCGAGAATTGGGGTGGTGGATTAGGATATAATTAAGAGGGATTAGGAGTGTATTTACTTGGTTGAGTATCTCTGTTCCTTTTTTAAATTTCCTACCAATAAATAAAAAAAAATTTAACGAAGAATATACAACGATCACGTTTAATATATATATATATATGTGTGTGTGTGTGTGTGTGTGTGTGTGTGTGTGTGCAAAAGTTTTAATACATGCTCGATGCGTCTACTTTTCATCCACATAGGATTAGTTTTTAAAAATTAGTGGGACGATTTAAATGGACAACAGGGTGGAATCGTGTCTATGTCTGAATTACAAATGTCCACAACAAGAACTCAAAATCATTTTTCTTTAATTTTTTGTCAAGCTCACATTTATTATGCATATGTTGTGACATGTCGAAATATATGTGAATTCTCTGTTTATAAAATTCTATTCATAATATATGAATATTTTTCTTCCTTTTCTAGCAGTGTCACTAACGACAATTCACTGTTGGGATTATGAATGAAAAATATATTCTCTATTGCCTCATCCCAATATTTTGTATAGAAAATAGCATATGATGGAACAGTTAATGTTGCACAATATCATCTCCACGATTTATAAGGTAATTATTCTGATCAATTTTTCTAATTCCATACTGGTAAATATGGTTCCTCTCCATACGTTTTTGTGTTGGTCAATTGTAACCTATCTGTTTTTCGTTCAAAGTAATTATTACCACAACTTATTTTTTCAAAGAAGATATATAAAAGGAGGGGTGAGAACATATACAGTGTTTTATAATGTGAATGAGAAGACAGAAAGTGTATAACATATTTTTTTACATGTGGGACAACATACAAATAATAAGAGTGTTAGTTCAATTAATCCTAAAATTATTACGAGTCCATCAAGTGATTATTATTTATCAATTAACTAATCAAACACAACAAGTCCAATTTTGGTTCAATTTTAATTCGATTAATCCTAGAATTTCTATGTTTCCACTAATAGACAACTTCCACCAATTTGTGTTCACCCAAACATAAACCAGTTGAGGAAGGGGTGAATGCGGCCACACCATCTAACCAAGAAGCTACACACTAATAAGGAAAATAAAACAATACAGGAGTTTAGATCATCCTTCAAATGAAATTATCCTTAATCCGCACAATATTACCATTAAGTAATTAATATTTTTCAGTTAATCAATCAAACACCACAAGTCCAATTTTAGTTCATTTTAATTCAGTTAATCCTAGAATTATTATGCATCCACCAATGAAAAAGTCCCTCCATCAATATTTGTTCACCCAAACAACAACCAGTTATGGAAGGGGTGAATACAACCACAATAATCAACCAATATATATATACACACACACACACACACACATAGAGAGAGAATCTCATGAAGACCTTTGTTTGCATACCGCTGGCAGGGACCAATTTTGATAAAATAGTAAAAAAAATATTTTGGGCTAATTTTTTTTTTGTTTTTAAACATTTCAGTACAACCATAAAAAAAATCAGCTCAAAATGAATATTTTTACTATTTAAAAAAAATCGGTTAAACTTTGTCAGTTTTTAACAACTTAAAAACTGACAAAGTTTGATCGATTTTTTTAAAATAGCAAAAAAATCATTTCGAGCTGATTATTTTTTTATGGTTGAGAAGAGTACGCTGGCGTTCAAATAAGGAAGTTATTTAATTAAACTCAATTTTTATCAATTTAGTCCTAAACATGCATCTAGGTGTGATTGATGATGATAAAATAAAGCAAGAACATTCAAACACACACAAATGAGGAAAAATCCCCCAAAGGGGCAAAACCTTTTATTTTCACTATAATTTTGTAAGAAAATGGCATACATGGATTACAATAAAAATATGTGACACAGAAATACCCTCGGGTGTCGATTCTGATGTCGTCGGCCGGAACAATCCATTTTCAGTAGGGCAGCAATGAAGAAGAGAATGGCTTCCTCACAAATTACTCCAAATGAGTAAATGATCCTCTTGAAGGTTTAAAGATTCACAGACATATATGGGAATGGTTTTTTGAATCAAAAAGGTTTAGAAAACCTTAAAAAGATGAAGTCTTATTCTGGACTATTTTCGCAGAATTTTGAGATTGTAGAAAGACTTGAAAATCGTGTAGAAGGTGAACAGGTATTTACACGAAAATCAGGGCGGTGGCTCGTTCGAACGAGATAGCCATGTCGCTCGAATGAAGGACAGACGTCGTTCGAACGAGATCGCGTGACATGCCTATCTCGCGCGAACGACATTCAAAGTCGTTTGAGCGAACTCGTCATTCAAGGCACTTCGCTTCTAAACTTAGAAAAAATTCTGCATTTGATAAAAAATTAATCCAGACTTCAAAAACAATTTTCAAAAAACTTCCCAAATATTGATGCAAATATTTAAAGCTCCAATAAACCATTTTACCGATAATGCACAGTGGAGTAGTGGGAATGATCTGAGCAGCACGTCGCATGAAGCATGATGCACGTGAAGATAATGGATGCATTGAATTCGGATAAAAGTCGTTGAGGATGATCGTGTTGACCTGCCGAATGTAACGGTATCAGACATACAAACTGTGATCTAGGAGAAAACAGAAAATTTCTAGATTCTACCCCGGACATTTATAAAATAATGTCCTTACAAAGTCTATGCCGAAACATACATAAAAAAATCTGAATTATGCAATCAAATGACATATAAGATAATATCCCTATTAAACCCTCAAACTGAGAATACTAAATGACATGTGTTCCAAATCTTCAGTTCTTCTGAAACTTCCAAATCTTTTCTCATCAGGGTGTGCAATCCAATAATGAATAATGTTGTACATACATACATGAGATAAAGCAAATACCCGTGACAAGCAACAGTTTGAAATATAATGATATGCAAAAATTTATGATCAATTAAGCTTAAGAAAATCATTCATAAATCAACCAAACACCAAAATAATTCTCCCCATAATTCTTCTCCCCCTTTTTATGATGTCCCCAAATAGACAAATATGATAAACATAGATAAATGCACATGGAGAATGACACACGAGAATAAACTGCTATTTTTGTATTTTTCAAAAAATTTCACACATAATATACAACAAATAATCACACCATGAAAGAACACAAAAACAACCAAGTCGATGATAGCGAAAATGAAGGGGTGTGATCAAATTTGATAGGAAAATCAATGCATACAAACATGACATATGTGCACGATGAATATCGGATACTCCTAACGAATGAACTCAAAATCTTCCTTTGGTGTAAAAAAGTGGTAATATGAGACATTGACTCAATCCAATCAACAAATCAAAGCTCAAAGTGATTTCCACACCAATAACGTCCAAAACTATTTCATGCTTTTCCAGGACTCTCAAGGAAGTGCAAACCCGTTTATATTCTCCAACCAAACTCCCTCAGATTTATATTTTGAATAGAGGCGTTCTAAATTCCCAAACTTTGGAGAATTGGTGATGAAACCTAATGGCCCATATCTGGAATATATTTCTTTTTATTGCCTTTAATTTTTTTTGGGCTCTTTTAACCTCTTTGGACCCCGAATAATAAAATTCCTCAATTTTTTAGGTCCTTTTTAACGGTGGCTTAGAATCGCAAAGGCTAAATGAACCTTTCGCAACCCTTTCCCGTTCTCAAATAAACACACAGTCTCACCAAAACGGTTTTCACATGCATTCCAATCTTGTCAAGTTTTATCGCGTATGGTTAGTTGTATAGACATAATTGAGATGGAAACACTCAAGCCAATATGTGATAGACAAGTACAATAATCAAATAAAGTCGTGCATGTGTGCAATAAAGGAGATATGAGTCAAACATGTAGAAAGATATCACTAATCACATCTCAAAGACTCCAAACAATGTAAAGCACATGGATGAAATGATGTAGTGTCTCAAATCTCTATCAAACAGTCACATGGATAAGTGGAGTGAAATTGTGACTCGGCTATCTTAAATGCTCATCCATAAAAGGTGCAAATAAAATACAAAAATCTTTTTGAGCTTTTCTAAATTTTTATAAAAGAAAATCTTTTTGGATTTTAAAAAAAATAAATAAATAAATATCTATACAACAAAGCAATAATACATATAACACAAACTAGTAATAGGAAGCATATGATATGAACAAGTAAAATCATCATATCCTAGACATAGACCAACCCATCAGTCAACTGTGCAAATCCCCAAAGATTTCCTAAGACTCTCAAATCTAAGGGCATCTAAAGGTTTCGCGAAAATATCGGCTAACTGATGGTCGGTGGGTACGAAACTCAGGGATACGACATTCTCCTCAACTAACTGACGTATAAAGTTCTCGCATATCCTGATGTGCTTTGTGCGCGAATGTTGGACTGGATTGCGGGATATGTGTATCGCACTCGTGTTATCATAGGAAATAGTCATGCTGTCCTGTGAAATCCCATAATCCTCCAACATTTGCTTCATCCATAAGAGTTGCGTGAAACAACTCCCGACGGTAATGTACTCAGCCTCCGCGGTGGACAAAGAGATGGAATTTTGCTTCTTGCTCAGCCAGGAGACAAGATCAGAACCAAAATAGAAACACCCACCAGAAGTGCTCCTACAACCATCTACATTCCCGGCCCAATCGGCATTCGAATAAGCGGACAAACGATCATTGGTATTAAAGGAATACCAAATATCGTATGAGAGAGTCCCACTCACGTATTTGATAATCCGTTTCAGATCAAGTAAGTGTGACTCTTTTGGGGACGTCTGATATCGCGCACAGACTCTAACACTAAAGTCTATATCGGGACGATTGGCAGTTAAGTAGATAAGACTACCTATCATACTCCGATACAAGGTTTGCTCTACGTCCTTGCCTCAAGTGTCCTTACTAAGCTTGGTAGTGGTACTCATAGGTGTACGTGCATGCTTAGCGGAGTCTAACCTAAATTTCTTCACTAGGTCTCTACAATACTTAGATTGCGAGATGAACATCCCATCCTCTAGCTGACGAACTTGGAGACCAAGGAAGAAAGTAAGCTCACCAACTATGCTCATCTCAAACTCACTTTTCATCCCCTCCTCAAAGTGATGAGCATGTTGGGAGCACGTGGATCCAAAGACTATGTCATCGACATAGACCTGGGTAACCAAAATAGCACCGTCGTCTCTCCTGATGAACAACGTCATATCAACTCCCCCTCTCTTGAAGCCACGGGCTAAGAGATAGGAAGTAAGCCTCTCGTACCAAGCATGGGGTGCTTGCTTTAAACCATACAAGGCTTTCCTCAGATAGTAGACGTGCTCCGGGTTCTTAGGGTCTTCAAACCCTTTCAGTTGTTCGACGAAAACCTCCTCCTGTAGAATGCCATTTAGAAAGGCACTCTTGACATCCATCTGATATAACTTGAAGCGCAAATGACATGCGATGGTGAGTAGTAAGCGGATGGACTCAAGCCTCGCAACAGGAGCAAATGTCTCCCCAAAGTCTACACCTTCTATCTGTGTGTAGCCTTGAGCGACCAACCTAGCCTTGTTTCTGATTATGGTACTATTTTCATCCATTTTATTCTTTAAAATCCATCTGGTACCTATCACATTAGCCTCACTAGGTCGGGGGATAAGTTCCCAGACATTATTCTTTTTAAACTGAAGCAACTCATCCTGCATAGCAAATATCCAGTGTTCATCCTTGAGTGCTTCTTTGTGGTTCTTGGGCTCGACTTTGGACGAGTAGAAGAAATGGCTAACAACATTCTGTAGCTGGGCAAGAGTCTTAACCCCTAGAGTGGGATCACCAATAATGGCAGAAGGGCCATGACTATTGCGAACCCAAGCAGGTGTGTCCCCTAACACAGGAGTAGGATCCACAGAGTGTGGGTGAGGTACAAGTAAATTACTGCCAGAAACATCCTCATCCTCACACTGAAGGCTAGAATCAATAAACGCCGAAGGTTCGTCATCTTGCACGGTGACGTTTATTGACTCCATAACCTTAGAGCTCTTCAGGTTAAAAACTCGATATGCTCTAATATTCGATGAATATCCTAACAGTATTCCCTCGTCGCTTCGGGAGTCAAACTTTACTAATTGCTCTCTATCCCATAGGATGTAGCATTTACTCCCAAAAATACAAAAATATGCAAGGTTGGGTTTCTTGTCAATCCACAGTTCATACGGTGACTTAAGTGTATGTGGATGTAGGTAAACCCTATTCACCTTATGGCATGCAGTAGACACTGCCTCTGCCCAAAATCTCCTAGAAACCTTACGACCTAGAAGTATAGATCTATCCATTTCCTGGATCGTCCTATTCTTTCTCTCAACAATCCCATTTTGATGAGGAGTCTTCACAGCAGAAAACTCATGTTTGATCCCAATGCTAACACAGTAAAGATCTACCTTTGCTTCCTTAAACATGAATCTAGGTGTGATTGATGATGATAAAATAAAGCAAGAACATTCAAACACACACAAATGAGGAAAAATCTCCCAAAGGGGAAAAACCTTGTATTTTCACTATAATTTTGTAAGAAAACGGCTTACACGGATTACAATGAAAATATATGACACAGAAATACCCTCGGGTGTCAATTCTGATGTCGTCGACTGGAACAATCCCTTTCCAGTAGGGTAGCAATGAAGAAGAGAACGGCTTCCTAAAAAATTACTCCAGATGAGTAAATGATCCTCTTGAAGGTTTAAAGATTCACACACATATATGGGAATGGTTTTGTGAATCAAGTCTTATTCTGGACTATTTTTGCAGAATTTTGAGATTGCAGAAAGACTTGAAAATGGTGTAGAATGTGAACATGTATTTATACGAAAATCGAGGTGGTGGCTCGTTCGAACGAGATAGCATGTTGCTCGAACGAAGGACAGACGTCGTTCGACCGAGATCGCGCGACATGCCTATCTCGTGTGAACGACATTCAAAGTCGTTTGAGCGAGCTCGTCGTTCAAGGCACTTCGCTTCTACACTTAGAAAAAATTCTGCATTTGATAAAAAATTAATCTAGACTTTAAAAACAATTTTAAATAAATTTCCCAAATATTTAAAGTTCTAATAAACCATTTTATCGATAATGCGTAGTGGAGTAGTGGGAATGATCTGAGCAGCACGTCGCATGAAGCATGATGCACGTGAAGATAATGGATGCATTGAATTCGGATAAAAGCCATCGAGGATGATCGTGTTGACGTGCCGAATGTAACGGTATCAGACATACAAATTGTGATCTAGGAGAAAATAGAAAATTCCTAGATTTTACCCAGGATATTTATAAAATAATGTCCTTACAATGGTCCTATTGAAATATTTAAAACCATAAAAAAAATCAGCCCAGAATTTTTTTTTTACTATTTAAAAAAAGGGTCCTCAAACTGGGACATCACTTGATCATCTCTCTCTCTCTCTCTCTCTCTCTCTCTATATATATATATATATATATATATATATATATATATATATATATATATATATAAGACTATTTTACATAAAAAAAAGATAAGTAAAATTGTCAAAATAAAGAAAGCAGCTCGAATTAGATGAGCTTTACATGTGCAGATGGGAAAATAAGAAAAAATGTTAACAAAAGTACAATTGAAATAAGGAAAAGTATTAAAAAATTCTACTTTAGCATGTCCATAAGGAAGAGTAAAAACATCTTTAATTATTAATAAGATCATTCATATTCACATGATGTAAATATGGGGCTAAGTAACTTTATCTAATTTATAATCGAACATATTATTCAACAACAAATCCAACTATTATTATAATAACATAAGTCCAAAACCAATACTAATACTAATTAAATTTCACCAATTCATAAGGAAAGTCTAAGGGCTCATAGATCGTGAATTACCATTTAAGGTAATAGTGATATTTATAAGAACGCATGATTCCCTAGTCCAATTTAAAATATATTTAACATGTTGATAATCTCAGTTCATACTATAAGTCTCCAAATCACATACAAATTCATAATTATTTAATTATTATATCTCATTAACCAACAAGAATTAGGTATTTACACATAAATGTTCAACATGTGAATCAATGAGTATAAATATAACATGATCTTTATATCAATTTTTAGATATATGGTTATAACATGGGAATTATCCTCAATTATTACAAATCCAATTATACTCGATATCGATTTCCAAATTCCTTTAATTTATCATGAGAATTATTATTAGTTTACCCTAATCCAACTATAAATCGTATCAATTAAAGGCTAATTGACGTGACTCAAAAAATTCTCTAGCGCATGTGAATATGGATCAAGTGTAAGCCAGTGACGTAAGTAATAATCTGAACAAGTCGGATATTGAACTCAGGGACTAAGACATGAAACGTAACGACAACTAAGCAAGGCGACTAGACCTAACGAACGACTCACGAAAAGCAAAAGAAAAGACGATGATTGCTGAAAAGAAATTTCTAATGAACTAATGTAACCTAATTAATAAATGTGAACTAACTACGCATGCAAGGACGAAAACCTTTTTATTTAAACTATATGAAAAAAAGGATTGGAATACATTCCCCAGAACCTTCACTAATATGTAAGTTATAAAACTTTCATAAAATTTAATGTTTAATAGGAAGAAGACTTTGATTTCATATAAGCATTACATATATGGGGATCTCACCCCTCACAATACATAATCAAAAATCATTTCAAAGTGAAAGAAAAAAATTTCAACACGCATATTGCATCCTTAAATACTCCGGTTACCTAGGGCAAATGAGTTTAAAAAGTCTACGACACTTATACCGACAAAATATCAAGCCTTTAATTAATTATTTAATTTAGATATGATTTTATATCCCTACATAACACATAAGTTGGGTTCACGCATCCCAAGTCGCTAAAAACCTAGCCGAACATAGTGAAACTATAATTAAACATGGATTTTACGTTACATGGATTCATATTGACGTAAAGAATGGAAACAAAAATATATAGAATCTCTACATTAAGGCAATCAATAATTATAACCTAGAAAATAATAAAACTTAAGAGGAAAGAAAGAAGAATACTTATATTGAATGATTTGAATGCAAACAATGAAGAACATGAATTTTTTATGAACTTTTCTCCAATGTTTCTCTCCTCCTCTCCCTAAAACTAGGTTAAAACTAAAATAATGTATGTCTAATCTCAAATTACAACTCCTTGGATTCGTTTTGGAAGAGTCCTAAACTCATAAAACTCATTAGCTAAAAAATAAAATAAAATTCCTGCATTTGACTAACCGAACTAGTACGACCGGGGGCAAATCGGTGACCCTTTTATTTTTTGAATTTACACTTTTGCCCCTCGATTCTTTTTTTTACTTCAATTGTGCGTAACTTCTTCACCGTAGCTCGGATTTGGACGTCATTTCTTCCAATGTTCTCTTGGATTCAATCTCGTCAACTTTACTTAGGCTCCGCCCCCGGACTATGGCTGTAAAATTACTTTATTACCCTTGAACTTTCATTCCTTATTTTCTTTCCTTATTTCGGTTTCTCTCCTCCATTCACTTACATGAAATACCTATAAAACATACGAGAAATGCACAAAACAAGAAAATATTTACACCGAATCAAACCCCCCTAACTTAGGATGCTATCATCCCGAGCAATGTAAAAGAATAAGAGTATGAGTCTAAAGAACTTCCAAAAACTCTATTGGGATAAAATACCTCTTTTGCACATAAGTGATTGTATTTAGCAGATGCAACAAGATGTTAAATCCCTAGGCTACCCTAGTAGGATGAATGGTATCTCGTGAGGGTTTATAGTGAATTTACCCACAAAATTCAATTTTCAACGCAAGAAAAATATCAAAATAATTCAAAATTGTAAAATTTAAATTTCTTAAAAATGATCACATTAAATTTTTATTTAAGAATATCAATTCATAAGTGTGAGTGCGCGAAGATGAAAATCAAACCACTAATATCCATCGATTGATCATTACGTTACTTTTTCAAAAATTTGCTTTGATTCAAATTCTCATGGGATGCTTTCACAAATGAATCTCTTGGATTACGACTATTTTCTCTCGATATGCGTGATTTAAAGAGTAAATATAATGGAACATGAATTCATGAACACAATTGAAAGATGAAATTTTTATGTTAAAAATATCTCATCAATGGGTTACGATAATTGGAAAACGAAAAACATCATCTTTTAATCGCACCACTTAGTCTCTTTTATTATATTTCTGTGCTTTAACTCTCCACGTGGAATTTAAATTCGTTATTTGGACTTAGTTATGACTTTTTTCGGGTTATAATGTCTATTGGGTAAAATAGGAATGGTTGGAAAATTCGAAGTTGGAAAATTTCTTTGCTTATGATGTCCGTTGGCACTTTTTCAAGCATTTGCTCATTTTTCTCTTTTTTTTTTCTCATTTTTCTATTTTTTCACCTTTTCTTCCTTGCTATTTTTGTTGAGCATTTTCCTATTTTTTTTTCTTGCCCCTTTTTATTGCACCATTTGGATTTACTTGATGAAGTTTCTATTTTCATAACTCCGAGCTAATTGGGTTTTTCGGGTTGGCAATCTAAAAGGAAAAATTTTATTTGGCTTAAAGTGGTTAGCAAAAGGATATTTTTCACAAATTTTTATGCCTAATATTTTTGGGTAAACAAACAATGGCCTAACTTCATTTATCCTAATTATGAATTATTTTACCATATGTTTCTCGATATTAAATTTAATTTAGAGATATTTTTAGCGCATTTTCAAGACGACCTCTTGCTCGTTTCCCATAACCGATCAAATTAAAAATTTTGAGATCTCCAATGACTTATTTAAACGTTGAATTGAACGTTGAGTTAGTTATTAACTTAAATTGATTTAATTACTCGCAAAAATCAATAGTCTCGAAATTTCACCGGGTTAATAAATCTCCCCACTTATTCGTTAAGTTGTCAATTTTTGCTCAATTTCCATCTTTGGTCAATTTCGGCTTTGTGCATTTGAATTTTACAAATGAAGGTTTAAAAAAAATAGTGATATTTTTTGACAAATTTAAATTCCATTATTTATTTATTTTGATGAAAAATATTTCTAACTTTTTTGAAAATTTTCATTTTTTTTGGAAATTTTTGGATTTTTTTTAATTTTATGGACTTTTTTACTTTTTTCAATTTTTTGGGGTTGTTTGAAATTTGTGAAATTTTAAACGCACAAGTACCCTTCCAACTTAGACTTTTTCAATGTCCTATTAAAAAAAGGATGGAAATCTAAATAGAAAGAAAGGTGCGCGCAATAAGAAAGAACAAATGAAAAAATGCAACTTTTTGTATTAAGAAGAAACACTACAAATTACAATGCGATAAAAGAAGGATAGAGTGACATAGTTCTTTCAAATATTAGGTACAATGAAAAACTAAATACCTACATCAAAACGTAACATCCACATAAGATATTCACGAAGACAGGTCGGCACAAAAGGGACACAGGCGTACATGTCATACAAGTAATTAGGAATTTGTGCATTTGGACCCGTTTGGAGACAATACATCTGCGATTAGAGACGCACCATCATGCTAGTATCACGCTCATAGTTATGACGATCCAACCTGTACTGTGAAATGAACCCGTCGAATCGGGTCTCGAGATCGTCAATTCACTAGTTTATGACCGGCGAATGGTATCTCCTCTCATCGAACTCAGGCTCGTATGCCGAGTCATCGTCCTCCTCCTCGGATTCACCTCCCTCTTCTTACATTGTGGTATGTTCCTCCATGAGTTCTTCTTCTTCCACTACCGATGGTGGAAGGGTGGGACACTCTCATTTGGCGTGCACTTCGATTTGTGGAAGAGATCCCAATAGGTTTTGGGAATTTGGTATGAGAGTCAGGGACCCGCACCCCGGCATCATGAATCATCTCCATGATTAAACGTTCATATGGAAGGGAAACTTTGTCGGTATTATCATACGTGGCGTGGAGAATTTCGGTATAAAAGAATTGGGTGAGTTTGATTCATCTTACCTCATTGAGAAGATGGTATAGGAAGTTCCCATGACGGAGGTAGACCACCGTCATTGGTGGTTTGGCGGATGGTGCCACAAGTAATGATATGGGAATAGCAGACTTTCTCGGGGAGTTTACCCCGGGGAAAGGTGTCTTGGAGACGTTCTTCATTTGGTTCCATCTGAGCAATACACTCAGCTTTGGTGCGTGGCACGCCATTGGTCGTGTAAGTGTATTTTTGAGGTAGAATGGCCCCTTTTCTTGCATTTTGCATTTAATGATAGCTAGAGAGAATGGGACTCGAATATCATCCACGTAGTCCTCGTGAAGGGTGGCTGACTTGCGGACGGGAGTGGCATAGAAAATTCAAACTTCTTCTTCATACACCCTATCAAGTGGTGTGTTAAAGAAGGCGAACCACCAATGACAATGGAAAAAGGCAGTGACTGCTTCAGGGAGCTCGTCCCACTTAACCTTACGCTCAATATGAATGGTGCGGGTGGGCTTGAAAAAGAATTGAACCAATCTCGCTCTTGGTTATAGAAAAATATCAGGTCAACCCCCTCGTCGAGGACATCGGTTGAATTGTATTTGATGACAAGAGGATTGAAGCATCGTTCCATTGAAAAAGTGAAGGAGTGAGCTTAAGGAAATTGAGAGAAGAAAAGAATGGGATTTGGTGTATAGGAAAGTGGGGGGGTATATATAGGTGTGAAAGGTTGGGTTATGGTGGGAAAGGGTAAAAGAATGGATTGGAAATGGTGGAGGGAGTGAAAATGGTGAAATTTTGGGGGGCAGGGATGTTTTTGGGGGGGAATTTTTGGATGTAGGGGGAATGTATTTGGTGGAAAAAAATAAGGGGGAAGAATCTGGTAGCAGGTGATCCAAATTGGTTCAGATGTTGGGGAGAACCGATTGGCTTTCCAAACTGGTTTGGTATGTGGTTAGGCCATTAGGCTCTGCCTCAATGGCCTTTTTTGTATTTTCTCATAGGCTAAGTGTTTTGCCTCCCATGTTCTCCTCTCTACTGATTCCTAAGACTTCCCTCACATGTCGACACCTCAGGACACCTCAAAACCTTTTCGAAACGTGATGTATGCTCTCCCGCGTGTGAAAACCTAATGTGGTTCTCCTAATATTCCTAAATGACGACCTCAATGGACCTCTAACATACACTAAAACGGACTCTACTCACTAATATACAACACAAAATCACCACATATGCGTCGGGGGTGCGACAACCTCTTTATCTCCTCTAAAAACTCACCCGGTCCCGTGTACAGTTTCGATACTATCCTCATATCCATCTTTCTAACTTCATAAATCAAAACTCAGAATAATGGGGAATCATTCCCATAGGTAGGTTGGACACCTCAAGGCACGTGATGAATGAGGTGAATGAAATCATCGTGATGCCTAATCAAATCGTAACACAATTATCCCAACTTGGAGAGAATCTCTCAGTGAAACTTGGAAGGATATGTTAAACCTATATTCCCCTTAAATTCAAGAATGCATGGATCGGAATCTAAATAGGACAAGACTCTAGTCATCTCCCCGATCACATCAGAGAACTCAAGTGGCATGGATAGATGGTCACAATAAAGGAATTGATCTATCTTATGTTTCCTCCTGCTTTCTTTTAAATTACTAATATAGTCCAATAATGATTGGACTTTAATAGCGAGGCTCTCATCCACCGACCCGAATTCTTTTTTAAAACTCTCTAGACTTATGTCTCCTAACTAATTTTCTTTCTCAACCTTAGAATACGTGTTCTCTCTCTCTCTAGCGCGTGCTCTCGATAATCGTGACTAAACACACCTCATGTGGATCCTCAAAAATTTATCCCTCACTTCGTTCGTGTACTACCTCTTCGATAAGATCTAACTCGTGCAAATCGTCATCATCACCCCCTTGCTTAGTGATGTTGAAGATGTTTGCTTCAAGTGTCATGTTCCAGAACCTGAGTTGCATTTGACCTTTATGCATGTTAATTAGTGCATTCGCCGTAGATAAAAATGGTCTGCCAAGGATTACGGGAACATGATGACTCAATGGGGAGGTGGGATCCATTTCCCAAATGATAAAATCTATCGGGAAGTAAAAATTATTGACTTGGATGATCACATCCTCAATTATCCCTCGAGGTATCTTCACAGAACGATCCATGAGTTGGAGAGTAATTTTATGGGTTTAAAGTCACCCAAGTTATGATTTTAATAGATAAAATAGGAATAATGTTGATACTCGCCCCAAAATCAAATTAAAGAGCACTCAATTTTACTCTCTCCAATGATGCAAGAAATGGTAGGTGCACCCGTATCTTTATATGTAAGTGGGAGGTCGTTTTGAAGTATCAAACTTATATTTTGTGCTAATAACACTTTCTTCTTTACCTTTTACCAACGTTTCACCTTTAGCAAGACCTTAAGAAAATTTACATAAGCATGAATTTTCTTGATTGCCTCGAGAAAAGGTCAAGTAAGACTAACTTTCTTAAACACGTCTAGAATATCATCACGGGTGGCCTCTTTAGGAGGAGGGGTCAACCATTGAGTGTATGGTGCAACTATAGGGGGTTTCACTACCACCTCGGGCTTGACTGTGTCATCTTTATCACTCTCCTTCAAGGGGGCATCTTTGGCCTCTTTCGTGTCGGACGAAACCTCCTTGTCATATTGCACATCGTGTGGAAGAGGTGACAAGTCAACAACTCTTCCACTACGTAGATTGGTCACTTCATTACATTGCTCTTGATTTTTAGTGGGGGTATAGCTAACATAGTCTTAACCTTGGGGAGTTCAGTCGTTGGCCTTGGGCGGAAAACTTACCCTTCTCTTAGACACTTAATGTGAATTGCAACTTAGAAATTGATGCCTTAAAGTCGGCGAAGGTTTGAACATTTTGGGCATTAATTTGTGATTGAGTTTGAATGAATTTGGATAGAGTGTCCTCGAGACTTTTTTGCTATGGGATCAAATAAGGCGCAGGAGGAGGCACTTTCATACGTGGCACTTGTTGATAGGGTGGGAGCGGTGGCAATTGTTGGACAACATGTGGATTCAGATTCACAACTGCATTTGGTTGCCCATAGCTAAAACTGGGATGGTTTCATCATGAAGGGTTGAAGTAATTACCATGAGTAAAATTTACCCTTATGAGCACCAACTGCCTCAACTTGTTCTTGGAGCATGACTTTGTAGGCGGGTATCATCGGGCATTCCTTAGTTGAATGTCCCGCCTCCCAAATAGCGCACACCTCATCTCAAATTGCTCAGGTGGAGCCAAATCCGTCTCTCCTCCTAGCTTCGACCAAGTCTTCTAACCTCTTGGATAGTTTATTAACTTGAAGTTTCAATTTTTCTTCCTTATCCAATTGATAAAGTACGGATTGGGTTAGGTATTTGGATCCTATGTGTTCCACGCTTGGGTAATATCGATGACAAACTTAAAGTGGGCCTTTGCGTTGTCCACGTCTAACCCTAAGAACTCTCCCCGTCACATAATCTCAATGAGTTGTTTAGAACATAACCTTAACCCATAATGGAAGTAGGAGACGAGTCTCCGTTTCTCAAAATCGTGATGTGGGCACATGTTGATTAACTCGTTAAACCTCTCCCAACATCTGTCGAAAGTTTCATTCTCGTTTTACCTAAAGGATTGAATTTGAGCCCTAATAGAATTGGTCTTATGTGTAGGAAAGAAATTTTGGAAAAAATTAGCCAACATATCCTTCAACGTACCTAGCGAGTTAGGTGTTAGTGACCAAAGCCATGTCTTAGCCTTATCCTGCAGAGAGGAGGGAAAAAGCTTGAGACGCACTACATCTTGGGTACACGTTTGATGATTGAAAGTCTGGCATGCTACCTCGAACATCTAATGTGGAGGTAGGGATTTTCCAACTCCATACTGTGGAATGTAGGGAGAATCTTTATCATCCCATTCCTAAAATTAAATTGCCCCGTATTATACGGGAATATAATGCAACCCAAAGCGACGGTTCTCTCGGGATATAAGAGGTCTCTTATGGGGCGATAAGGCATTACTCCCTCACCCGTCCCGATCAAACATTACGCAGCAACACCCTGTGATTTTTTAGCCGTAAAAATCTTTGTTAAATTAAAATTTTTGAAAAAAACTAATTTTTGGAATCTATTTAATTTTGGTATGTAAAAAGGTTGGTATTTATATATAAATATAAGGTTTCAAGTGGAATTTAAATCGGGATTAAAATTTGAAAATTATAACTTTTTGTATAAAAATCGGGGGAGGACCCGACCTGAGGAGAAAAAACAAAGCTACGTTTCGCTTTCAGCTGCAACCTGTTAAAATTTTAGCCAATTCCAACGGTCCGGTTGCCCGTAATGTTTTTTCAATGTTTGTGTTAGATTAGGACCCAAATTCTTTTTGGCATATGAACATAGAGTGACGGGTTTAGGACTTTTAAAACACATTTTTAACCTTCTCAAAAATCAGTAACCTCCCATAATTTTATTCTCTCACTTCAATAAAACCTAAACCCCATTAAACACGACTTTCAACCTAAGTTTTGAAGATCTAAATCAAGTTTTCTCAAATCGTTCAAGAACGCGTCTTCATTGATTTCTCGAGAGGAACGCAATAGTCTAATCAGAATTTTGAGGAATAATTTTATGAGTTTTCAAGTTATGATTGTAAGGTACGAGGTTTACATAATATGCTCGTTTAATTCTCTCGGGATTATTTTCTTCTTTCTCAGTTATTTGTACTCTTCTTGAAATGTTGTGGTATTAATTGGAATCATATGTGTTATTCGATTGAGATATTGTGTATTTGTTTATTTGGGAATGGTGCCATGAAATTTTAATATGGCACTAAGAATGGTCACCGCTAAAAGACCAATAGCCGGAATAGGGATTTAAGAAGCCTAGGTGAGGTTAGGTCTGGTGACCTATTGATGTGTTATTAAAAAAAATTGGTACAGTGCTCGAGTGTTGCATTGGACTCGTATACAATTTTGTATTGTTGTATTTTTTTTTCACCGTTATTATGTTGACCATCTGTTATTGTCGTATTTTGTACTTTCCCATTCTTTTTTTTTATTAGTAGGTAAGCATCGATTTGGACATTATTAATTTTTTTGAAGGATATTAAGAACACAACTTTTTGAGAATTTTATTTTTGTATGAATTAGCACTGTAAATATTTAGGGAGATTAGCGTTATTTTGAGTGAAATTAAAACTGTAACTATTTGGAGGTGTATTTTACCTAGCCTTGTTATTAGGAGACATCTTAGATTGACGTGTAAATTTTGGATTGGATGTTATGTATTTTGAGGACCTGTCATGTTTATTTTTCGGGAATATAGATTCTCTATATTGGTTGTTGAGGATATAGTTTAGTTTTAATCGTAGTATCGCCTCGATTTCCTGAGGGTGTTACAAGTGGTATCAGAGCATGGTCTTAGGTCTCGTAGGTTGTGAGTTTGTTTAGATTTCACGTTACCGGTCTTTGATCCCATTTGTTGATTCGTACACTCTAAGGTATTAGGTCTAGCATACGTGTTGGTTGTGTTTCTTAGAGATGGGGAGTTTTGTATTAAGGAGGTTGTAGGCATTGAGGTTAGAAATTGTAATCTTGATGTGAGGATCCTTAGAGTTGATTCTAAAAATGATATTTATTTGCCAAATCAATTGTATAAATTTTGGGTATATCTAGTATTGATGCAGTGATGTGATTTGATTTAAGGATTTAAGCTTGAGATGTCTTTTGGAGATAGATCGAGTGGCAATTCGGGAGATAGTGTGGTATGCCATTATTTTCATAGTCATGCATATATATATAGTTAGGATATATATTGTATTTTTATTCATGGGATAGGTGCGTGTAGGGTTGGGTGTGTGGGGGCCCAATCGTAGCATTCTGCGGGTGGACATATATAAGTCTTATTTTATTTGCGCGACTTTATGTTTGACATTTACAATTCGTCAAATTTCGAGGAAAAAATTCCTGTATTGGTAGGCAAGTTTGTAACACCCCGTGATTTTTTAGCCATAAAAATCTTTGTTAAATTAAAATTTTTAAAAATAAATAATTATTGGAATCTATTGAATTCTGGTATGTGCAAAGGTTGGTATTTATATATTAAAATAAGTTTTCAAGTGGAATTTAAACCGGGATTAAAATTTGGAAATTATAACTTTTTATATAAAAATCAGTGGAGGATATGACCTAAGGAGAAAAAAAGATTCATTTTACCTTCAATTACAACGTATTAAAATTTTAGCCAATTCCAACGGTCCGATCGTCTATAATGTTTTTTTAGTGTTTGTGTTAGATTAAGACTCAAATTCTTTTTGGTATATAGACATAAAGTGACGGGTTTAGGACATTTAAAACACATTTTAACCTTCTCAAAAATCAATAGCCTCCCATAATTACATTATCTCTCATCAAGAAAAACCTAAACCCCATTGAATACGACTTTCAACCCAAGTTTTGAAGATCTAATCAAGTTTTCTCAAGATCATCCAAGAATGCATCTTTATTGATTTCTCGAGTATAACACTATAGTGTAATCAGAATTTCGAGGAATAATTTTATGAGTTTTCAAGTTCTGATGTTAAGGTACGGGGTTTACACAATATGCTCATTTAATTCTCTCAAGAGTATTTTCTTGTTTCTTAGTTATTTGTACTCGTCTTGAAATGTTATGGTATTCATTGTAATCCTATGTGTTATTCGATTGAGATATTGTGCATTTATTTATTTGGGAAGGGTTCCATGGAATTTTAATGTGGCAATGAGAATGGTCACCCGCCAAAAGTCTAATAGCCGGAATAAGGCTTTAAGAATCCTAGGTATGGTGAGGTCAGGTCCGGTGACCTATTGATGTCTTACTGAGAAATAAATTGGTACAATGCTCGAGTGTCGCATTGGACTCGTATACAATTTTGTATTTTTGCATTTTTTTCATCGTTATTGTGTTGAGCATCTATTCTTATCATATTGTGTACTTTTCCGTTCTTTTTTTTAGTGGCAAGTAAGCGTGGATTTGGACGTTAGTGATTTTTTTTAAGAATATTAAGAGCATGACGTTTTGAGAATTTTATTTTTGTATAAATTACTAGTGTAAATATTTTTGGAGCTTATCATTATTTTGAGTGGAATTAAAATTGTAATTATTTGGAGGTGTATTTTACCTAGCCTTGTTGTTAGGAGACATCTTAGATTGTCGTGTAAATTTTGGATTGAACGTTATGTATTTTGATTATCTATCATGTTTATTTTTATGGAATATAAATGATCTATATGGATTGTTGAGGATTTAGTTTAGTCTTAATCGTATTAGCGCATCAATTTCCTCGGGGTGTTACATGAGCTATCATTTAATGACTCGATATCCTCACCGGATGCCCAAGATGTGTGATTCGCAATGTGACTCGTGATAGGGTTGGGCGGTGTAGGAGGTGGAACCCAGAAATTTGAAGCGTTTGGAGTGTGTGGGCTATCGGGATTGAATTCGACTATGGGATTTTTGTGTACTGTATGGGGAGTAGGATTGGTATTGGATGGAATGTTTTGAATTTAAAGCTTAAGAGGGAATTTTAAAGATATTTTTGAATTTTTTTTTTTTTATTTTATGATTTTTTTTGGCTTTTTTTTAGGTTGTTAAGGATTGGAGTCAAATTATTATATTATTTTATATCAATCATGTGTATATCTAGTGCGTGTGAATACGGATCAAGTGTAAGCCGATTGCGTAAGTAATAATTCGAGCATTTCAGGTATCAAACTTAGGGACTAAGATGTGAAACGTAACGACTACTAAGGAAGGCGAGTAGACCTAACGATCGAATCACGAAAAGTAGAATAAAACATGATGATTGTTGAAAGAAATTTCTAATGAACTAATTCAACCCTAATTAATGAATGCAAACTAACTACGCATGCAAGCACAAATTTTTTTTGATTTAAACTATATGCAAAAAATGGGATTGGAATACACTCCCTCGAACCTTCGATAATTATGTTGGGTATAAAACTTTCACAAAATTTATTATTTAATTGGAAAAAGACTTTAATTTCATCTAAGCATTACATATACGGGGATTTCACTGTTCACAATACATAATCAAAAATCATTTCAAAGTGCGAAACAAAATTATTCACATGCATCACGTCCTTAAATACTCTGGTTACCTAGGGCAAACGAAGTTAAAAGGGCTACAACACTTATACTGACAAAATATCAAGCCTCCAATTAATTATTTAATTTAGTTATGATTTTGTATCCCTACATAACACCTAAGTTGGGCTCATGTATCCCAACCCATTAAAAACCTAGCCAGACATCGTGAATCTATAATTAAACATGGATTTTACGTTGCATGGATTGATATTGAGGTAAAGAATGTGTAAGGACATAAATTTTCAATTGAGTCCCTGTATTGTTTTGACTTAATTCCGTGAACAAAACTGTGTTTGTAATATGTCATAGGGAGATATTTATTTTGTCACGATTCCACTGACGTTGCGGCAAAGCTTCAAAGAATTAATCATGCCGATGTTTAATTGGTGCAAGTTTAATCGTCTTCAAAAGTTAATTGCATTCCGAGATTACTCAGGTATGAATGCGTATAATTAATGGTGCTCGGAATTATTTTTATAAAAGATAAGGATGTATTTTTATAAAGAAAAATATTTTAAAATGTTTTTAAAAGTGTTTTAAGTGTTTACACTACGTTTTATTCTGATATACTCGAAATAGAGTTTGACTAATTTGGATCTCCTTTGCAAGAGACGTTTTGAATAAAAAGTCAAAAAGTCAAACTGACACGTCAGCTCATTCAAACGACATAGGGATCTCGCTCGAACGAGATGCCTAAGTTGTGCGAACGACAGGTTTTTCGAGGCGGTGCTAAATTGTTATTTAAAGCGTGTTTCTATCAGAGTTTCGTAAGTGTGCAACTGGAAAAAATAGAATCCATCACAGTATGTTGCACATGTTTTCTAATGTTTACAAAGCATAAACACATCCTTAGAGTTTGCAAAGATCCGAGATATCATTCTTATATGTTTAAGTGATCTTGGGGAACCAAATTTGTTTGTTCTAGACATTAAACATCAAAGGGTTTGTGGTGAAGAAAAGATAAGGACTGCTTGTTCAACATCGTAAACGAATCAAAGCCATTCGGTGGACATCGAGATATACGTGGACGCCTGTGTTGTGGACAGGTATCGTGGAAGACGGAATTTCTGCGTGGTCACTATTGAAGAACGGTTAAAGATCAGAAGGAGCGTCAAGACCCGTGGGGATCGAGTCTTAGTGTAAGGCTAATCTGTCTTTGTAAAATCATTATTCATAATAATTGTCTGGCTTGGGCCGTCCAAGGTTATTTTCCCGTTTTGGGTTTTTTTCTTGTACATCCGGCGTTGTGAGTATTCTTTACTTTATTTTACTTACTTTAATCACTAGATGCATGTTTAGGATTAATCAAGATAAAATTGGTTTAAAGTAAGAATTGGGTTTTTCACAACTTGATTTGGTGCATAATTAAAAGTTGGATAATTTTTGGATAAAATTTGGTTTTGTTTAAAACACACATATTGGTCACTTTTAGAATGCAAACAAATATATATAAAATCTCTACAACAAGGTAATCAATAATTATAACTTAGAAAAATAATAAAACTTGAGAGCAAAGAAATAAGAATACTTATATTGAATGATTTGAATGCAAATAATGAAGAACATGATTTTTTTATGATGAACATTGTTCCAATCTTTCTCTCCTCCTTCTCTCCCTAAAACTAGGTTAAAACTAAAGTAATGTATGCCTAATCTTAGGTTACAACTCCTTGGATTCGTTATGGAAGAGTCCTAAACACATAAAACTCATTAGTTAAAAACTAGGACAAAAATAAAATTCCCGCATCAGACTAACCAAACTGGTTTGGCGAGGGGCGAACCGGTTGGACCCTTTAATTTTTTGAATTTACACTTTTACCCCTGGATTATCTTCTTGACTTCGATTGCGCGTAATGTCTTCTCTGTAGCTTGGATTTGGACGCAGTTTCTTCCAATGTTCTCTTGGATTCAAGCTTTTCAACTTTCCTTATGCTCCACACCCAGATTATGGCTACAAAATTACTTTATTTCCCTTAAACTTCCTTTCCTTCTTTTCTTTCCTTGTTCTAGTTTCTCTCCCACATTCACTTGCACGGAATACCTCTAAAACACATGAGAAATTCACAAAACAAGAAATACTCGTTGGAAAGATTGATATCATGAATACAAAATAAATCCAGTCTATTTATACTGCACGGGACTATAAAACTACCTAAACTAAGGGGATAAATATGAAATAATTACGTTGAATCCTTAATTTATATCAATCATGTGTTTCTTTACATGTCATATTAATAAACTACATTAGTGTTATCTTTTCCGTCAAACTTTATTATAAATAATTAATTTATTTTTACATAATTATAAATCACTCACTTTCTCAAAATTAAAATAAATGTAAACCTCCAAATAAATCGTGTGTTCAAAGTATGTATACGCATATTTCTATATATACATACAAAAACATACATGCACGTGCATACACAGTTATATATATATAGATATAAGAAAATAAACCCCATTTATACATGAAAAGGGGTCATGGTCCATTAGCATTTTGAAAGAAAATAAATTGTCACAATCAATGATGATGGTCATGGTACATGAGCGTGACCGATAATTTGTTCTTAGAAAGTGGTCAGGTTCGTGACTCATAGTGTTAATTTCAATATTGTCACGGATATGCGTCACGGTTCTAGACCGTAACCATATTAAACCCATTATAGTCACGATTTTGAACTGTAACTAGTAATGTGACCATATTATGACATTTTCCCGTATAAAGAGTCACGATTGAGTCATTGTCCATGACCATGACCATTGTTTGGTATATATCACCACTAGAAGAGTTTAGATCTTGAGTCACAGTCAAAATTACATGGTCAAGGTTTCAAAACGTGACCACCTTATTTACGGTCATGGACTGTGTCCACCTTGCCATGAGAATTTATATTTTTTAGCAAGTGAAAGATGCTCCTTTCACCATCTCAGTCCTTGAAATACAAAGCAGGTCGCGACTATAATGGTGTGCGAGAGTCTAAGACAAAAAACGAGATCATGTTTGTCAAGGGTCAATTACAATAAATCCTCGTCCTCCCCTTGAGAATTGTTCTAACGTCAAAGAAGATGCATCCTCCAAAACCATACCATTTCACCCATTTCAAGAGGAAGGATCACTGGAGAAACTATTTCCATTGACTTTTGTAAAGTGGGTATGTTCCTCCACATTTGAATGGAGATTTCTATGATCTCCAATAACATGTTGAGTTGGAACATCCTTATTACTTATGGAACATTTCAAAAGGATGATCGGTTACCTTCCTATTGCTTAAGGTAAAAATAAAATAAGGAATATGAAGACTAAGATAGTGGTTAGAGTAGAGGATGAGAGTGACTACTCTCATTAATCTCACTCTTTTGAGTGATTCATCTGTTTCATCTCTGGGCTAAGATTCCATTTGTCATGTTCAACCCATATTATCCTCCTAAAGTGTATCGTAGGCTTTTTTTTAATCTTATTTTTTTGAAAAATATAAAAATATCTCATTTTAATTTTGAAAACCACAAAAAAAAAACTATTTTTTTTGTTTTTATGATCTTTGTAGCTTATGTGTATATAGTGATAGAGGATGTAGGAACAAAGTCCTATAACCTATTTCCCTTTTAAAGATCTTTAGAGTTTTGGAGGATAGTGTGAGCTTATTATACACTTCACTTAGTCATTAGCTTTGGAGTTCTTATATAAACAACCTATTACAATCATGTCGTAGTCTTGACCATATTGACACAAGTTGTAATGAGGTGTATCATCGATTGATTTGAAAATCTCTCATGCCACATGTTTTCACTTAATCGGGTCATATTTTCTTCGCTAAAATTTTACTTGCTCTTATAAGAACCATTGCTAGTGATTTAATTTTAAAATGATGACATACATGTTCTTGATGAGGGTGATAATCATCCCTGGCAAAAGACTCAAAACAAAATATTTGTGAAATGGAGATAAATAGAATTCAAATAGTAATGCAAGGGAAAATATTCAATAGAATAGAAAATGAAAGATTAAAAAATTCAAATTAATTGTGATATATGTCGAAGATTAATGGTTAGCACACTTTCATCTAGTATATGATTTTTTGGCCTTGTTGAACTGATTAACATAAAGGATTTGGTATAGGTTTCTATCAACATGAATCTAAATTAACATAACCCTTTTCTAGTATGATTGACTCATACAATAGGTTTCTCAACTAGATTGGTTATGAGGTTATGTGCAGTTTCTACGAAAGTCAGTATTTTTTTGAGTTCTTTAGACCTTTCTCATTCATGTTAAATTACACGTTTGGGATTTCCACGTTTAAAATCGTTGGTATGTTGTTCCACTCATGTTTCTGTTTTATTTTTATTATTTCCATGTGTTTATTTTTGGGGGTCGTTATTATTTGAGGAGACAATTATTGGCTCACGTTCCTATGAGGGTAGTTCTGGTTCTAATATGAGACCTTATTCGAGCAATCCCTTTATGGTTCGAATGGGGGTAGAGTATTTAAAGTGTCTCTGTCTTCACAAATTCTCCTTTTCACTTTTTGCATGTTCTTAACACCAGGTCACCATTTTCAATTTACCTAGACCTCCATACCTCTCATTCTTTACCTTTTCACAATCAAAAGTTTGGATTTGAGGTTTCAATATGTTGATCACATATCCAGCATCTAATTTAAGTTCCATGGGCATTAGCTATGTTTTTTTCTTTTCCTCGCTTTGTCCTTTATATATATATCAGAATATATGCTATATATACATATATGTGATGTTTGATCTCACATATTTTACACCAAAAAGTTATTCACCATGCCAAACAAATTTTACCATGCTGCTGGCATAGACCTTTAAAGATAAGAGAATAAGGGACTTTTTTGTACAAAATAAAATGTTTGGATTAAATGTGTATTAAAAAATATTTGAGGGACTTTCTGATATTTGATCCTATATATATGCTAAATGTGTGAAAACCTTTTTCTTTTTAATTATTTGTTACATACATGTACATGTGTGTATTTTATTCCTTTTTTAAAATGGGGATTTTATTTTTTTGCTTTAGCTAGTGATGTGGATATTTCTTAATTGGTTATATTTGTTGAATCATTAGCTCCATGCAGGTTTTCTATATTAGTGGTTGGGTTTGTCGGTGGTGTTTGTGGCTTGTTGTGGGTTTTATGACCTAGTTTGGTTCTTAGATTACCCTGATAACCCATCTATTTAGGTTGCCTTAGTTTATTTTCCATTATGGGAAAGAAAGATAAAGAGCTTCTTCCTCAGCATCACTCATGCTATCGCACACTTCAATGGGTTACGCTTCCAAAATTTGAGTGATTCATATCTACTTTGTATTACAATATGAGAGTTGTGGTTCAATGTCTTACTTATCTTGCTGACTTAGAGGCGACTATATTACCTTATTAATTAGGTGATAGGGGATGTGAGTCGATCCTGAAGTTGAGCAGGTGGGCACATGTAGACATGGTGCATGAGTTTTGCTTTTACGCTAGGGTTAATCGGGAGTTTATAGTATCTAGGGTTAGAGCAGTTGACATAATTATATCACCACGTACCATTGCCAAGATATTAGATATTTATATGGTTCCCTCACCCTAAAATCCAGAGGATCTTGACCATCTCACACCGTATCATACCGTCTATGGGAGAGTGCATTTTACGGATCTTTCCTTATGCAAACGCAAGCCACCACAAAGTAGCCATCATTACTCCGACTATCGATTACTTAATAAGATAATTGGTTTCAATCTCCGACCTATAGGTAATCATAATACCTACAAGCTGACCATACTCAATCTATGAATACTATTAGTACCATCGTGACCATTGATATCACATCTCTCATCTGAAGGCACATGTTATCCAGTCGGAATGATGGAGATACGCCCACGTATGTCACTAACTTATGGGATGTTTCTCACACACATAATTTTATAGCTGGTGTTCCTATCATCCATTGAGAGCGCACATGAGATTCCTTATCTAGGATTGATGCGACCACTACACATTGTTCAAAGTCCAATGTTCCTCGACATGCATGTGTTTGCCCACTGACTGCATTAGAGGAGGAAAAGGACGATAAGTTTTATGCTAATTTACGATATGTTCCAACACCTCATACATCTCCCACTACTACCTAACCAGCTCAGCAAGACTCAACCTTTGAACTCAGTTCACCTTGTTTCAACGGGAGATAAACGAGTCATTACGAATACAGGCATAATGAATTGCAGTGATACAGGATAATCTAGAAGCTTTGTTAGAAAGAGATAGATTCAGAGCCGATCATGAGGATGCCCAATACCAATGCTGGCTTAGGGAGTCACGTGACACGGAGAGGACCAGTGTAGTGGGCTTATATAGATCTAAAGATGGATATGATGATGGTGGAGATGCTTGAGTTTTTTTTGACATTGTACTTTTATTTTTGATGATGTATTATTCAGAGAAAGAGAGAAAAATTTAGTTATCTACGATGTCTTTTTATTCTCTTATACTCTGTTGATTCATGCCATTTTTTTGTGGATACGTATTACTATTTTTTATTATATATTTATCCCATGAATAACATAACTTTGGATTTGGCATATTCATCTTTTGACATATTATGTCTCCACTTCTAGAGTTTTTATATCACATGCATATTGTTGATAATTGCTTGTATTTATAATAGTGATGATGTCTCGGGTCATGTTGAGATATGAATACGATGCTCTATACTGATCCATGGTTTACCATGTTCACATCTTGATGCATTTATGTCACTTATCTTATTGAAAATAAGTTTTATTTGATTTTTCTTATACGTTTAACTATATTTTTTTGTGATTGTTATTTTTGGGTTTCTTCCTCTGTCTACGGGGCCGGCTATAGGCATAGGCGGATTAGGCCGCCGCCTACGGCCCCCGATTAATTGGGACCCCTTCCGGAAAAAAAAAATTAGGTATAAAAAAAATTGGGTTTAAAAAAAATTAGTTGTAAAAAAAGAGCCCCCAAAAAAATTGGTTATGAAAAAAATTAGAGTTATCACTTAAAAAAAGGCCCTCCCAAAAAAAATTGTTCTATTTAAAATAAACTCATACACTAAATCCAACAACAACATAATAACCCGCCCACACACTAAAGAATAAATCCATATAATAAACTCACCATCATAAGTTATGATTCATAACTCAACCCAAACCAACCCATTTACTTATTTTATTCTAACCCTAACTCTCCCATTTCTCTCACCCACTTTTTTCTCTCACTCTTCTTCTCTTCCTCTCTTCTTCTCTCTCTCATACTACTCTCTTTCTCTACTAACCAAAGCAAGAATAAACCCTCTCTTACCGACCCCCCCAAAAAAACCCTTAGCTGCCACTGTCCCACCCACCCAAAAAAGCAATTTTCGGTAACCCCCCACCCCACCCCACCCCCCCCAAAAAAAACGAGCAGCCCCCCCCCCCCCCCCCCTCCCCCTCCCCCTCCCTTTTTTTCTTGAACTAACCTCATCAAAATAAGGGTTAAAAATCTAAGGCTTCAATTTCTTCAATTTCAGTAAGTTAGGGCTTGATTGGAGATTGGTTGGAACTTGTTTATGTAAGTATATATTATTCATTGCTTTGTTACATTCCCACTATATAAATTTGTTTGTTTTACTTCTAATATTTGTGTTTTTTTTTAAGATTCTAATTTGTTATTTGGGATTTAAAAATTAAAATTTGAGATTGCTCTAAAATTGGTTACAAATCAGGTTCTATTGTTCCTCTTTAGTATTTTTCTTTTTTTACAATAAATTTTGATGATTTAATTGATAGTTTTGCATCGAAAATGTGATAAGAACACATTTTCTTTAAAAAAAATATAAAGGGCCCCAAATTAATTGTTCGCCTAGGGCCCCTAAAATTTCAGAGCCGGCCCTGTCTGTCTATATGATAAGAAATTTTGGGATTCAGGTGGACTATATTTATAGGGGTAGAAGTTTAGTTTATGCATTGGATTTTTCAAATCATATCATCTTATGTACATCTCTTGCAACTTTTTTATGACATGTGGTATTTCTTTAAGTGTGCATGACTTATAAGACCTGCGATGTTGATATACTGTGGATTTAACAAGTCATACGTCTTTATCTAGTCTCACGGGGATTGGGATGGGTAGATTGATGTATAGGATTTTGATCAGGTATTTTTTGGATCTTTTCCATTATGTAATTTTGTCCCACAATAGCTAAATGAAGAGATTTATAAGGACATTTTTATAGTCCCATGGGTTTTATTTTTATTGGCTTAATTCCAAAACAAACATTTCGTAGTGTTTTTGTATCAAGTATATCGAATTGTAATGTTACATCAAATGAGGAGAACATGACAAAACATTATGATAGATTATCGAACCAGATCTCACATATTCATTCGATATCAGAGATTTGATTAAGGTAATGGTTTTCAAAATTTGTATTTCCTTATAGTGCATTTTAGTTCTAGGAAGTGACTTCCAATAAAAAAACAAATAAGGAAAATATTTTAAAATCTTTTTTTACTAAATTTCATCAAGGGTAAAAACTTAGTGGCTCGTTTGAACGACTTTGAAGATGATTTCGAATGAGGCCTGATT
Organism: Sambucus nigra; assembly: GCA_949130495.1. Lineage (NCBI taxonomy): Eukaryota > Viridiplantae > Streptophyta > Magnoliopsida > Dipsacales > Adoxaceae > Sambucus > Sambucus nigra. Next base: position 397,916,115 of record OX422219.1, on the reverse strand, counting down.
TATGAGGTAGTGGACCTCAATCGAAAATGGACTTTAACCGAGGTTCCCTCATTCAAAGTTGGTTTAGAATGAGGGTACACTATCTTTAAAAAATGACCCTCGATCGAATAAATTTTCAAAACCCCTCATTCGAATTAGGGCACCTCGATTCGAATGAGGTCCTTTGTCTTAGAAAGCAAGTTTAATAAATGAATCTCTTTCACTATTACCTTTAAAAGCATCTTCCAAAGCACGAAGCCTAGTTTTTTTGAAAACTTAATATGGTTTTGCAATAGTCCGTTGTGTTTGTGAGCTCATGTCAACTCCATGCAATCAAAGTATATTCTAGCTTTAAAAATTCTCTATGACATTCCACTTCCAAGAACATAGCAAGTTTGATTACACGTGGGCTGATCATCGCAACTAGGAATAGTGGATATTGAGGCCCTAGAGGTTGTGAAATTGGTCCTAGACTGGAGAGACTATCATAAGTACATACAGAGGTGTAATACCACATATTTCTTAGATTAAATATATATTTATTTAGTTCTTAATTAATATTTATTTTTGTGATTTAACAGGTAATTGATTTAGATTTGTTAGTTTAGATTATTAATCGGAATTTAAAATGAGAAATTTAAATAATAAGTGAACGACTCGTAAATTAAATAAAGACGGTTGTAATTAATTTGATGGTGTGAGTTATTATGGTTAGACTGATCTCTAGAGGAGTACAAAGGCCAAAAATAGTATTTTTAACATGCCAAAGTGGGTCCAAGGCTAGGCATACATTTAGGCCAAATTTTAAGAGTATTGAAGTAGTGTTTTGGGATTATTTTTCGATTCAAAAGTGGGCCCATAGTAGACCTGCGGGATTTGGGTTTTAAATAGATTGCTAACCCTCATTAAACATCATAATACATCATAATGTATAAACCTATCATTAGATGCTAACTTTGGAAGAAGAGGAAGAACACTCAAGAGGGTTTAATCAAATATCAAGATTTATTTAAGGAAAAAAATACTAGATTTCTTATCATATTAATGTAATCCATTTATGACTTCTTCGTTGAATATGAATCAATTGGGAAGGAGCATGCCTTAGGATTAAAAATATGATTCTTGATTATAAATCAAATTGTTAATTATGTTTTGTTAATGGGATAAAATGGATTAAAATGATGTTTTTGTACTGCCTTGACAAAAATGATTTTAATAAGTTTATGTTGAAACTTGTATTAAGTCGTGCTTTTATATATGTTCTTATATTAGAAATCATGCGTAGGAACGATTGTCAAAATCTATTGATATGTACTTGTTGTGTAAAACATTTAACCAAGGTTGGAATGTAAAACTGAATGAAGAAGATGAAGATGGATTTATAAACAATGATATATGACTTTGAACCCTTAATTGTGTTAGAATCACGTTATATCTTAAAGAAAATTGTTACAAACATTAATACATAACTTGTATATATGGAGGAAGGGGTTTGGTTATTGTTTTGAGAATTTAGGATGAATTTTGGGTATTTACATACACCATGAGACTCAATGGATCCATTCGACCCAAGCTAGGATCGATCTAGGCGGATCGATCCTACTTTGGGGAGGATCGATACGAACTTATAGATTTGACAATTTAGGGTCATTTTGGGACTGTCTAGTTTGGTGTTATATATATATATATATATATATATATATATATATATATATATATATATATATATATATATATATATATATAATGGCATGATAAACTAAGAGAACACAAAGGTTGGGTTTTAACTAGGGTTGGGTGTATTAAACCTATAATCTTTGGTATACTTTGATTTGAGGATTTTGATGGGCATTGTGTATACTACTGGTATGTGATATCCTATATGCGCATTATGATATGTATAATTATGTATTATACATCATGGGCACACTAAAATAGGTGGATAGTCACAATATCTTGGTCACGGTCTTGGTCTGTGACTAGCTGGTCACGACCCAAATTCGTGAAAAAAATGAAAACATATGTGACCAGTTCCATGACACTAGATTGTCGTGACCTTAACTAGAGTTAGTCACGACCATGAGCAGTGAACATGGTGGATCACAGTCATAATCCATGACTAAGGCATGACCATGATGGCGGCAAAATTGCACCAAATTTCCCTCCAACTGTGGTCATGGATTATAGTCGTGACCACATCCATGGCCATGGCCAAAATTTCCTCTAATAGAGTCAAGGCTTAGGACTGTGATGAGTCCTATTATAATGGGATGGTCACGCATGATGACATAGAAAAATAAGGGGGTCGTGGCAGTTGGTCACGGCCCAAAACCGTGACCAGCCTCTTTATTTATATACCCCAAAGCCTTTCAGCCATTTTCCCGCAGACTCTCTCTCTCTCTCTCTCTCTCTCTCTCTCCGACTTCCTCTATTTCTCTTCGGCTTCCTTTCTCTCACACTCTTAGGTAAATTATCTCTCTCTTTATATATATATATATATATGTGTGTGTGTGTGTGTGTGTGTGTGTGTGTGTGTGTGTGTGTGTGTGTGTGTGTGTGTGTGTGAGTGTATATATATGTATATATATGTGTGTGTATTTGCAGTGTGTGTCTGTATATATTTTTGTGTGTTTATTTTAACCCTAATTAAAATTTACCACAAATCTTAATTTAGTGAAAAACCCTAATTTTCAATTCTTAAATTCTATTTAAAACTTTCAATTCTTAAACCCTAATTAATGGAAAATTTGCCCATTTTCAATTCTTATGTGACCAACTAACTCGTAGTAACCGATCGTGTAGTTAGGAGACTCTCGATAACGAACATCTTGCACGTGACCAACGTAACTCGTAGCAACCAACCACGTAATCATGGGACTCTCGATTTGAGAATAGGACCCATATTTGAAAATAGGCATGCTTAGGTTTGAAAATGTGCTTCTCGTGGGCCAAAACCCCAAACATCAAGGGACACAAAAACCTCACTTGTAACCAATGTAAATCGTAGCAATCGACCGCGTAGTTGTAGGACTCTCGGTTTGAGAATAGGCACCAAATTTGAAATAGACACACTTAGGCTTAAAAATGTGCATCTAGTGGGATAAAACCCCGAACAACCCCCAAACGATCCTGCAAGGGGCACGAACACCTCGCATGTTATCAAAGTAACTTGTAGCAACCGACAACGTAGTCGTGGAACTCCCGGTTTGAGAATAGGATCCAAACTTGAAAATAGGCACACTTAGGCTTAAAAATGTGCCGCTAGTGGGCCAAAAGCCCTAATAACAACCAAACGGCCCCGCAAGGGGCACTAACACCTTGTACATGACTAACTGTAACTCTTAGCAGTCGACCTCATAGTCGCAAGACTCTCGATTTGAGAATGGGATCCGAATTTGAAAATAGTCACTCTTCAGCTTGAAAATGTGTCACTAGTTCACTAAACCCTGAACAACCCCCAAACGGCCCCGTAAGGGGCACAAACACCTTGCACATGATCAAAGTAACCCGTAGCAACCAACCACGTAGTCATGGGACTCTCGATTTGAGAATAGGATCCGAATTTGAAAATAGGCACACTTAGGCTTAAAAATGTGTTGATGGTGCGAACAACCTCTAAATGTCTCTACAAGAGGAACAAACACCTCGCACGTGACCAACGTAACTTGTAGTAACCGAACGCATAGTCGCGTGACTCACGATTTGAGAATATAACCTGAATTTGAAAATAGGCACACTTAGGATTGAAAACGTTCTGCTACTGCTCCAAAACTCCTAATAGCCCCCAAACGGCCCTCCAAGGGGCACGAACACCTCGCACGTGACTAACATAACTCATAGCAACCGACCGCGTAATTACGGGAATAGGGCTTGAATTTGAAAATAGGTACACTTAGGCTTGAAAGCATGTCGCTAGTGCGCCAAAACTCCTAACAGTCCCCAAACGGCCTCGTAAGGCGCACGAACACCTCGCACGTGACTAACGTAACTCGTAGCAACCAACTGCATAGTTGAGGGAATAGGAGTCAAATTTTAAAATAGGCAAACTTAGTCAAGAAAGCGTGCCGCTAGTGCGACAAAATCCATAACACCCCCCGAATGTCCACGCAAGGGCACAAACATCTTGCACGTGACTAACATAATTTTAGCAATCGATCACATAGTTGTGGAACGCGAATTTAAAAACAGGCACACTTGGGCTTGAAAATGTGTCGCTAGTGGTTCAAAACCCTGAATAGCCCCCACACGGCTCCGCAAAGGGCATGAACACCTCGCACGTGACTAATATAACTCATAACAATCGATGGTGTGGTCACGGGACTCCCAATTTGACAATAGGACCCTAAAAATCCAATATTTTTTCAATTAAATATGGTCACGAACTTAAAGAGTCACTAAGTTTTATATGTTTTTTGTGACAAATCTATGGTCGTGGATTTGGTCCTTGACCAAAATAAAGCATGAGTAAATATGGGTCATGTTTATAGTCCGTGATCATACTGAATCGTGTGTAAAACTAGATCAATGCTATAGTTCGTGACCATATTGAAGCATGAGTAAAAGTAGGTTATGGTTGTGGTACATGACCATGTTGAAACGTTGGTCACGGTTAGGTAACGGATTTGTTCTTTGAAGCCTAGTCATAGCCCTTGTCTGCGACCTGCCTATCTTATACTGCCACACGCCCTAATCCATGACTGCTTCTTTTGGTTAAGGACAAGGTCCGTGACCAGTTGTTTTGGTCACGCCTTTTTTGGTCATGGATGGGATCTGTGACTCAGAGACCTAGTCATGAATCGAATCTGTAACCATGCACCTTTTTTGGTGTGATGATATGGTTGAGGTCGAGTTAAATGAGTGTATGATTATTAGTATACTATTGGGATAGAGTACCACACGTATTAGCTTATGTGTGTGTGTGTGTATATATATATATATATATATATATATATATATATGTGTGTGTGTGTGTGTGTGTGTGTGTGTGTGTGTGTGTGTGTGTGTGTGTTTTGATTTTTCTATGTGGACAATGTAAGTACAATAATATTACATGCCTACATCTTGGGTTCAGGATGGTTCAACATTTGGACTTGTGTGCTTTGATGGCTATGGATAGGTTGATATATTTATTTGCATAACTGTAATACCCCGTGTTTTTAGAATAAATTATTATGACCGAATTCAATTAACTAAATTCGAGAATAAATTATTATGATTGGATTCAATTAGGCATAATGAGTTCACACATGAAAAATAAATTGAATGTTAATTAACTTATGGTTATGTGGTGATTACACAAAATAAAAATGTGTAAGTTGGGTAGAAATATTTTAGTCACATTTTGAGATGATTAGTAAACTCGTTTGGGTGTTTTAGACATCTAAAATTGGGACCGGGGTATAGGTATACCATTTGAGGAGTTGTTGGGCCAATCTAGTTACGCATTCGGGTTCATTTGGGGCCCAAATATAGAGGTTATGGGGTAACTCGGGATTAGCAACTAATATAAGTTAATTAGGTGTTAAGAAGACTCCTTACATTCACCAAAACTTAAACTAACAGCCCCACATTCATAAAGATAAACTGCCAAGGTCAAGATAGGGAAAAAGATTAAGGATTCAAGAGGAGAGGCACTCAATCTTCATTATATGCCAAGAATTCTCTTAGTAAAATTAATTTCCAATAGACTTCTTGATTCATAGGTGTAATTTCTCATGAAATTTCTGGGTTATAATAAATAAATTGATGATGATAGGATGGGATTATACCTTATGCATGTAGAAGAACAAATCTAAAAATTTTATGATTTAGGAATTGATAAATTGATGATAAACCTAGAAATTTATTAATCATATAGATTTGGAGAGAAATCTTAGAATCCCATGTTATAAGAATATTAAATCTGATGTCAATCAATAAGAATTAAGGTTTCTTGAATGTATTAAAAGAAATATTGAAAATTAGGGCTTATATATTGAACAATTCTTAAGAAAATTAGTACCAGATGAATTCGATATGTTTTAGGAGCGTTTTTTTGGAGAGAATTTTATTTTTTTCGTGATGAAAAATGGTTCATTGTTCATATGTAATGTTTAAGGGAAGGTTAGATGTATTTTTTGTGAAGGGAGAAGACCAGATCACGTCTTTGGTTCCTCAGGGCTATCAATTGAACTGAAGGGCCGAATCCTTTCAGTCCAAGTGAACCGATTCGATTTGCCTGGCTGGTCCCCCTTGGTTTTTCTGATTTTTTTGAGGGTCATTTAAGCTGCGATATGATTAAGAATGCAATGGGAAGGTTGGGTAATGCCTTAGCTTAATCGTAGACAACTTTTTGGTAAAGGTTGTATGATTACTTAAGTGTGAAGTTAACTATTAACTAGATGGTTAATCCTTAAAATAGAAATATTAATTGGAATTAAATGATAGATTTTGTAGGGTAATTATCGATTTAATTACCAATACATATTATGTGGCAAATATATATGTATTTATATGTGTGGAGATACCCATGTTTATGGACGGTTTATCGGTTTGGATTGTGTACGTCTCAGAACCGGAGCATTCATCATCATAGGTGGGATAGGTGTTGTGTAGGTCATTGTTTAGTGTCCTATATAGAAACACCACTTATGAAGAGGTAGGTGTAGATGTTGGTATCCATTGTCACCGTCAGGGGTATGGACCGTGCAATGGTGTACTGCATTGGGACCTCCCCACTTATGTGTGTTTTATGATGTCCATTTGGATGAGGGACTCCTCTGGACTTACCAATAGAGGACAAGAGTGACACTAAAGGTAGATGCATTTATATGTAGTATATATGTAAGGAAATATATAATTATATAAATTAATTGAGAATAATCAATTAGTCTAATGATGTAAACCGTCAATAATTAATCCAATACTACGTGAATGTATGATAAATGGTTAGGTCACTTTTGTGGGAGGTATATCTGGGCTATTTCAGGAAATGGGAATTCAGGTGTAGACAGTTAATTTTGGTAAGTGATTTATGCTAGATGCATCAAGTGTTAATTAATATTATGGTTATCAGTCTTTAACAATTGGGAATTTGGGTCAATATGTGTGTAGTATTAAACTTAGATGAGGGGTGAGGTACTTAATGCATGCGAGTTTCGATAGGTGGTACATACTTTGAATTAATTGTATTATTGCATCTTAATTTTCGTAAGTTTATTCTTGCAACTCTAGGGTGCTGAGCCAAATTATAAAATATTTTTCCCCCAGGCATTTCATAAACAGGGACAACAAGGTTGACATGAGAGCAGATTTGCGATCGTACTTGTGCCTCTAGTACTTTAGTTCATTTGACTCTAGCATAGGTTGTTATTTTTCATTCCAGTCAGTTTATTATTTTAGATATTGTACAGGCATAATACCGAGTTTATTGTCCAGTCTCTTAGGATATTTGTATTACTCATGTTGGAGATTTTATTACTAACTCGTTGTTGGGTATTATTTATTATTAGTTATTATATAAATGGTTTATTGTACATGTCATTTTTAAAATAAGAATTCTAATGTGTTACGATTATTATTATTATTATTATTATTAATATTATTATTATTATTATTATTATTATTATTATTATTATTATTATTATTATTATTAGTAGTAGTAGTAGTAGTAGTAGTAGTAGTAGTAGTAGTAGTAGTAGTATTAGCAGTAGTAGTAGTAATAGTAGCAGTAGTAGTAGTAGTAGTAGCAGTAGCAGCAGCAGCAGCAGTAGTAGTAGCAGCAGTAGTAGTAGCAGCAGCAGCAGCGAGTAGTAGTAGTAGTAGTAGTAGTAGTAGCAGCAGCAGCAGTAGTAGTAGCAGCAGTAGTAGTAGCAGCAGCAGCCGCAGCAGCCGCAGCAGCGAGTAGTAGTAGTAGTAGTAGTAGTAGTAGTAGTAGTAGTAGTAGTACCAGTAGTAGTAGCAGTAGTAGTAGCAGTAGCAGTAGCAGTAGTAGTAGCAGTAGCAGTAGTAGTAGAAAGTTCGATAATGGACCTTGAGTAGAAATGTCACAAAGTTCGAGGGAAAGTATTCCCCAGCGACAATGAAAGTTGAGGTGAGAAGAAAGTTCATGGACCTTGAGTAGAAATGTCACAAAGTAGATGAATACGAGGAAGAATTTATCGCACTATCCTATTTTGTTGGGGACGAGGTAAACATGGAAGAATTAAAGATGGAAAAGTTTGTGTCAGGGATGACTTGGCACATCAGGTAATCATTATTAGGGAATCCAACGTTTACCACCTATGCTCAGGTGGTGATTGTCGCTTTACTGCATTGCCAAGATCACAGAGCATTTTAAAAATATAGGGGAGAGAAGAGATCCATCTTAGAGGCGTCGAACCAGCAGGGCAAGAAGAATGGAACCAGCAGTCAGGGGGTTAGCAATTTGAGGGGCACAATCTAGTAATTAGCGAGAGTTTCTAAAGGTAATGAAATTTTAGCCGCAAGTTTGCATAAACCAGAAAATGTTACCTTGTCGAGAGTAGGCACAACAATGTGAAGATTTCATGATAGGTTACTTACATATTTCTTGAATTAGGGATACATTAAATGTTCGACTCGGGGTACGGACATAGGCTAGATGCAAATGATGGCATATTTTAAAGGATGAATATAAGCGATGATTATTCGGTGATGGATTTATTTTAGTAGGTAGGGATATGTATAGTGAGAAGGATTCGTATTATAACCATTTTTTGTTATTTCAGAGCTTTATGGCTAGCGATAGTCTCGGTTACACGATATGTGTACGGTCATAAATAGTGTTATAATAGTGACATTATCATTGAAAATGGACGGTAGTAGCCTTTATTAGAATAGGTGGGTCTCTGGAGGCTTAAAAGTGATTAAGCGCTCTACTAGACTTAAGAATAGACATAGGATGTCTTATCGTATGTGTAAAAAGGAACACAATGTTCTGGGTATTATCGGATCGATAAATTTAATGGGATTTATTGTATCCCTTGGAAGTGATGAGCCTTTTGTTGAAATTAGCATGAGTTGAAATCTATGTAGTTAGTGTATTTTTTTAGCCTTGAACCGATGGATCTCAATAACTGACTAAGTTATGTCTTAGAGTATCAGGAGGGTTCCCTGTTTGGTTTTCACTTGCGAGACGTTCCACGCATGTAATTGGAAAGTGTCGGGAGTTGAGAGACATTGGGTTCTAGGATGTTTTGTTACTACGTTTTACATACATATAACGACATTATGTCATATGAGTTAAGGCCAGCGGGGCCAAGGAGTTCAGTAAGGAACTTAGTAATTTTTACACCCCTAGTGGAATAAGTGGGAAAATCTCTAGACGAATGGATTCACGGTCAACAGATTATTTGAATATACTTTGCTTTATATATATACATGTTATGCATGGTTCAGTTTGAATGCATAAGTGTCATCCATATTTGATGTTTGTGCATGTGTGTGCATGTAATATGTGATCTATGGGTGTCTTAGTTACACTGATTGGTGTAGATGAGTCTTTTTCCTTTATTTCGGGGGACGCGAGTACCGACTAATTAGGTAGAAACCAATGATAATTGGGCAGATTAAGAGGTCATGTTATGCTTCAGTGAATTCCCAAGACGAAATTATGTTATTAGGGGGAAAATGTAATACCCCGTATTTTTGAAATAAATTATTGGAACGGAATTTAATTAAATAAATTCGAGAATTAATTAAATTGGTGGAATGTAAATTAAATTGGTTGAATTTCATTTGAGAATAAATTGCTTATTCGTTGTTGAATATTGATTGGATTCAATTGGTCATAATGGGTTCACTCGTGAAAAATAAATTAAATGTTAATTAACTTATGGTTATGTGGTGATTAAACAAATAAAAATGTAGAAGTTGGGTATAAATAGTTTGGGCATGTTCCGAGATGATTTGGATACTCATTTAGGTATTTTAGACATCTAAAATTGGGCCCAGGGTATAGGTATACCATTTGGAGAGTTGTTGGGACAATCCGATTATGGGTTCGAGTTCATTTGGGGGCCTAAATATAGAAGTTATGGGGTAACTCCGGATTAGCAACCAATATAAGTTAATTAGGTGTTAAGAAGACTCTTTACATTCACCAAAACTAAACCTAGTAGCCCCACATCCACGGAGAGAAGTTATCAAGGCCAAGAGAGGGAAGAAGATTAAGGATTCAAAAGGAGAGGCATTGAATCTTCATTATAAGCCAAGAATTCTCTTGCTAAAATTAACTTTCAATATACTTCTTGATTCATTGGTGTATTTTCTCATGAAAGTTTTGGGTTATAATACTATAAATTTATTTTCTCTTGCTAAGATTTTTGGTTCGTCAAGGCACCAGTTGAACTAAACCGATTCGTTGGCTGGGGGTGATCGCTTCATAGTATATATGTTAATATACAAATTTCACACAATAGATTACATCACAATATATATAGTTTAATCTACAATTCTCACATAGTAGATTACATCACAATATATATATATTTATCACATTATTATATATACTAATACGGCACCTCCCATACACAGCTGCGGTGTATGCATACTCTGCTATCATGTCCTGATACATCTCTCGTTCTATAAAGGACTATTGGTTCGGCGTCTCTCACGAACCATAAATCTCATCACACAAATATTGGAGGCGAGTATACTCCCCAGCCAAATCTTTCATCTACGACTTATAAGATTATTATCATAAAATTCCCATTATTACATTCATGAATCTGGGATGACATTTACCTCGCTATCTGTGGTACTACCCATAAAAGGTTTGAACAAGACATTAAGTACATAGGTTATGCAAAGTTGTGTCAGTATATACGAAGCATAGATCGTGACTAGGCCATCACTACCCCATAAATCAAGCATAGTTTGTTCATTGAATGGCTGGTGGGGGAAGACCAAGCGAATCGATAAGAAAAATAATTCTCCGAAGATCCTGATACTCTGTAGCAGACCATTCACCTTGCTTGGGATATAGTTCCACTAAATGAACTCACAATTACTCCTCTCGATTCTCCAATAGATTATGGCCCCAGTTCATCAAACACCACTTATTTTACTCCCTCTACCACTATCACCTCTTCAAATGATTTTGATCCTTCTGAGCCCGACTCGGAGTTTGATCACATTGTTCCCAAACTAGCATGAAGTCCTTTTATATAATATGGATGTAGATAAATAAATCTTCAAAAGATCTCATAACCTTCGTCAAGTGTTCACGTGTAAGTAAAAGAAGCCCCATACTCCGTAATGATAACAGTAAATGAGTTGATTGTTCTTTTATAGTAGTTAATCATTATTTTATTGTAAAATAGAATCTTATGAATATGTACTTTTCTTTTCCTACAAGTTTAACTATATGATATTCCTTGTAATTGGATGTAATATAATATAACAAGTCTATTTTCCTTATCTCCATTTTGTAATTTATCCATTAGTATATTATGTATATAGGATGGTTAACACTTGTCAAACTATTAGTGGGACCCAGTAAGAATAACCAATTCCACAAGTGATTAATCCACCTATAACCAATTAAAGGTATATTCATTTATTAAAAGAATTGACTATATTAACCCATAGGCAACAAAACATATTGCCCCCGTAACCAGCTAATAATGAGGTACCAGAAGAAACTCGTAGGATGAGTGCCCTTAAGGAAATCCTGAGGCAAAACCCCCCTGCATTTTTCGAGAAGCCTAGTTCGGCCGAAGTTGAGAGGTGGGTCCATCAAACACTTAAAGTACCTAACGAAGTAGGTATTAGTCCAGAACTCAGGGTAAGATTGGCCTCACATTTATTTAAAGAAGAACCAGATTTCTGGTGGCAATCTGTTTTGCATTTCCAGAATGTGTAAGAATTAACCTAGGAATAGTTTGAAGAAATATTTTTCAACAAATACTTTTCAGAATTAGTAAGGGATCAAATGACTGTGGATTTCCTCAGCCTGTAATAGCAACAATTCACTGTTGCCCAATATGGAGATAAGTTCATCGAATTATCACAATACGCCCAGGAGTACGTTGATACCGAGACTAAAAAGTGCAAGCATTTTGGAATGAGGGTTATACCTGAACATTAAATCCTCCATCATCCTTTTGCAGATCTTTGAATTTAACTGAATAGTCGAAGAAACCTTCTCATAGAACCCAGCATCTGGTAACACAACCTAAATCTATACTCTTTCCCAAAACCCCTATGTCATTAGGAACCAACCAAATCAATGAGATCATCCCCACACTAAGCCCAAGGGTGGTCGAGCTTTTATTTAAAACCATAATAGTAACAGCTAAAATTTCATGCGTTGTCATGAATGCAACCAAGTAGGACATCTTAGGCCCTAATGCCCTATTTATAAATGCCTACTACTTCTACCTTCCCTAATTTTATCAAACCTCCCTTCACAACCCCACTCAATAACTCTAACCGTCCACTGTAGGAAAGGCCCTGCGAAAATAAGTAGGAGCCACTTAATAGGACCCGAGGTCGAAATTTCTCCCTTCTCCTAGTGAAAAATCCAATTTACCAAAGTGTGGTAGAAGGTAATCTTCATTTTTATAACATCTCAATACACATATGATCTGACTCAAGATCCATGGACTCTTTCATTAGTCATACATTTATGACTCACCTGCAATTGCCTTCTAGTCCGTTAAACCATCCTTTCACCATAGGAATGCCAACCGAACAAATGGCCATCACCAATAGGGTTTGTGAGCATCACACTTTACGCTTTTGGAACTGGAATGCTAATCGTAGATTTGATAGTTCTCGAGATTTGATCATAGGGATGGACATTTTATCCCATAATTTTGTTCACATGAACTTGCAAACATGGTAAGATTCAAACAATCCCATTAACTTTTATTCTTTTTCCAAGGAAGAAATTCCCATCGGTCCCAACTTTTTTAAATATGTGAAAAAGAATCCTCCTCCTTTTCTACCATCTTAGATTTCTATAAGGATATGTTTTTCGAAGATTTACTAGGACAACCCCGACCTCGAGAGATTGAATTTCTCATCAACCTATTGCCAACTACCTCCCCTATTTCAATACCATCTTAATGTATGGATCCTTTAAATTGGGCGAACTCATGACACACACTACACCAAAATGACAAAATTGTCACCTTTCAGCTGGCCACCCTTGTCAAGGTCATTGACCGTGACAAAAAACACGCGTTTTGTGTCACGGTCATTGACCTTGACACGACCGTGACAAAGAATTGTCACGGTCGTTGACCGTGACAAGTCCGTGACAAATTTACTTATCATGATCAATGACTGTGATAATTCTTTAAATAATTGTCACGGTCAAGGACCTTGACACGACCGTGACAACTTCTTCAGCAAAAACCTTTTCCCTTTCTCTCCCCCCCCCCCC